>PVKZ01000248.1:526533-1058616 GCA_004027375.1 Macroglossus sobrinus
CCTCCCTCCCTCCCTCCCTCCCTCCCTCCCTTCCTTCCTTCCTTCCTTCCTTCCTTCCTTCCTTCCTTCCTTCCTTCCTTCCTTCCTTTTCTTCCTTCTTTCCTCCCTTCCTATCTCTTCTCCTTTTCTTCCCTCTCTATTTTAGTGCTAGAGAGTTTTAATGCAGAGAATTATTTGCACAGTCGATGAAAGGGCTGAGAAGCTGACAGGAAAGGGGCTGTGGTGGACAATTCAGAAATTAACAAGAACAGGATGCAGTGACAACCCCTAAAGCTAAAGTTGCTGGGAAGAGATGAATTGTCATAGTGCGAAACTGAGGCCTCTTATGAGACCTAAAACTAGCTAAGCCCATTAGACCTGGAGCCAAGAAGGGGCTGGAACTACTTCTGGAAAGCTTAGCTCAAGCAAAGCAAGAGAGTGAGGACTATTCTGTCTTCTTTTCTGTGGCTTCGCAGTCTCCACCAGATCCCAACCTTCTCACCCTTTGTTCAAAAATATCTGGAATCCACAACAGAAGAACCTGTGAACTGTGGTTCCTGAGCAGAGAGAGGGCAGAAAATGTATCTGAGAGATAAGAAACAGTTCAGAAACCCTTTTCATCACTATTAGCTGAGTTCTTGAGTGATTTTTTTTTTTTAAGATTTAGTCTCAGTTTCTTCATCTGCAGTATGAGAAGAGGGATACATACCTAACAGGAGTTTTGTAATTCCAAATGAAATAATGTAGATATAGTGACTGGTTCATAGTAGGAGCTCAAGACATTTTTCCCCCTTCCCCATTTAGAAATATTCCTCAAAGCATTGTTCTCCTTGAAAAATGAAGAAACTAATGATTCTGAAGATAATTTGGTCACCAAATCTTATTTTTGGCTATGCTTTAATTTTAGTAATTTTCATCAGAAGCAGCATAGAACCCAAAGCTGACTCAAAGGGGCTCACATTTATTTAGAACTGTTGCTTTGAAATCTTGGTCACTTGCAAGTGCCCGTGACAAGACAATGTTTATAGTAATGGCTACAAAAATCAATTAATAACTGTTTCTAGAAGAGATGAAAGTCCATAGCCCTTAGTCCTTGCTGCTAAAATAGACTTGTAAT
Source organism: Macroglossus sobrinus (assembly GCA_004027375.1). Classification (NCBI taxonomy): domain Eukaryota; kingdom Metazoa; phylum Chordata; class Mammalia; order Chiroptera; family Pteropodidae; genus Macroglossus; species Macroglossus sobrinus. The sequence goes on from PVKZ01000248.1 coordinate 527,630, forward strand.
TTTTCATAGATCTCGAAAGAAGGTTTTTAATGGCCAAACTAAAATCTCAAAGGAGACATGTCTTTTGACAGTGAAACCCACTCTCATGGTTAAGAAACATGCTCACAAACGTGTGCATGAGGAAACACAATAAAACCTCATTATTTAGTATGTTCTAATTTGAAATTGGGGTAAATTGGTCTTGGAAAGATTTAAGTTCCTGCTGAAAGACCTAATTAATTCAATTCATCAAGCTGTTACTGAGTCCCTATCATTGCTTCTGAGTTCAGGACTGGGTTAGGGACAGTGAACTCACAGCACTTGTAATTTCCTCACGGCATTCAAGGCAATTCTGTTGTGGTAGAGTTTTCCTTGATGAAAAGAGTTGTGTAAATTATGATTCAGGAAGCAGAGTTTATTTAATAAAAAAGCTTTAAGTAAGTAAATTGTATGACTCACTACAAATAATTTTTATCTCTTCATAAAGCAGTCTGTGAACTCTTATTTTGCTTAGAGTGTTATTTAATTGCAGTAGAGTGAACAAGAATTTATTAGCAGTAAGTCCTGGGATCAAAATATGACTTTGTGACACATCAGAGTGACTATGGGCAAGCCACCAACTTGTGGATAGTATTACCTGTGCTGTAGTATTTTCCTAGCAGTTAGCTAAGGAAATATGTGAGAGGGTTTGTCTCACCACCTGGTTCCACATTCTTAAGAAATATTTGATGCTTCACATTCTTCCTTGTCTAGGAATTGCTCTACCTTTTATTGCTCTGACCAATTCTAGTTATTTGGTCACTGGAGAGTAATAAGAAATGATTTTAAAATACTTTCTGTTTTAGGACTATTAATAATCAAGCATGCCCCATCCAGGGTTTACTTGAATGAAAAAGGGTTCTGTTTTGTGTTCTTAACGTATATATAAGCAAGCATAATTAAGGGGAGGGAAGGACCAGTTTTTCTCCTGATAACTAGATTATGACAGGAATTTAGGAACCAGAGATACATGGAAGCAAAAAAAATTTTTCTTAACTTTATTCTTTAGAGGCATCACTGCTACCTTTTGGGTACATTTTACCTTTAATGTTTTAATCAACAACTTTCTTTATGTAGTTGAAATTGTACTGTATGTGCATATGCATTTTATATCTCATTTCATGGGTAACTTTATATTATAAGCGTATTTCCATGTCATTAACACACTGTAAAGCATCATGTTCCATTGCAGCGATTTATCACCACTATCTAAGGTTATTAAATTAGTCCCTTAATGTCATCCTTTGCTTAAGTTCCATTTTCTTTATTACAAATAACACTGTAATTATATGTTAGGACATCAATATATACCCACATTGTTGGGTTGTTTCCTGAGAATAGACGTCTAGTCATATATTTACAGGGTCAAAATTTATAAACTTTTCTAAAGCACTTAATAAAAAGTACCAAACTAAGAGCATCAGTAACAGCCTGGGTATTTTAATCTTTTTTATTTTAACTTTAAGAAAGAAAATAATGTATATTATTTCAGCTTTCAGTTATTTAAATAATAATGAGATTGAGGATTTTCTAATAAGCTTATTGGCCATTTGAATTTCTTCTTTGGCAAATTACTTACAAAAAGGCAAATTTTAGTTACATTTAGTAAATATTTATTTAGCATTTAACATACACCAGATTTTGGAACAACAATAGTTGGTGTACAGAGGTGCATAAATTTTCCCTATCTTCAAGGAATTCTAAATATCAAAGGAAAGAAGCAAAAATAGAGTGTCATAAGATCAACAACAGAAACAGCAAAGGTTTACAGTTAGAGGAAAGAGTGATTAATCATTGAGACTGAGGAAGTTTTTAAAGGACTAATAGAAAATTTCCAGATAGGTAATTAAGAGAAAGGCTTTTCAGTGCAGAAGGATAACAGCATGCACAAGCCTGGAAGTTTAGAGGAGCAAATGTTCAGGAACTTGAAGTGGTTAGCAACCACTAGAGTATAAAATGCATTAGGAGAGATGGAGTGGGAAGAGATGAGTGTGGAATGATGGAGGAGTTTGCCAGAAGCAGATCGTGATGAACCTCACATTACATGCTGAGCAGTATGACTTGACCCTGAAGGTGGTATGCAGCCTCTGGATTCAACCTTTTTATCTAAGAATTTATGATTTTATAACTAAATAAGTAGATAGCAATTTAAGGTTTTTAAATGTCTCATCTGTAAGCTAGAACAATCTGTTTATATTTTTGTTATGTTAAACATGCTATGGAAAAACAAAACTGATTATGTGATGTTGCCTTGGAGACATGAAAATTATTTTAGGAAGCAGACTGATTGCCTTGTCCATAGCTCAATCCAACCAGGGCCCAATTATTTCCCTGATAGCACATACATCCTTTGTCTACTTAGTTCTGGGAAACTGTGACACATTTCATGCCACAGTACAATTATATGTATTTTAACACTGTCAAGCAATTGTCATCTTACACAAATTCAGCATCCATGTCTTTACCAAGCCATTGTGTGACATTTCATTTAGGGATGTAATTAAGCCATACTTCCCTTTTTATATGTTACAGTTTAAAAATACAGATGTTAATTTGACATCTAACCATCACCTTCCCCTGAAGGTCAAGGAGTCCCAGCTAGCCTCAGGCCAACTACATAGGAATCCTCTCTCCTGCTCTAGTTCTGTCAGCACTGCAAACACAATTATATTTGGCAAGTGAGCATTGGATGGCAGAAGTTCAGGGAGTTATTTAAATAACAATTGGGGGGTCAAGCTACTTCCATGCGCCTCTTAAAAATAAACTTATTTGTTGACATACAATATATATAATTTAAAAATTATAAATAAGTATATAGCTAGATGAGTTAATACAAAATAAAAACCCCATGTACACACCTTCAGATAACAAAATATTACTAGCACTCCAGAAGTCTCACTCATATCCTCTCATATTCACTTATATAATATCAATCATTATCCTAATTTCTAATACCACACCTAACTTTCCCCCATTTTGGTTGTTTTTAAAATTATTATTGTTTTGTGTCTGGCTTTTTTCTCTCAACACAATATTAGCACAATTTAACCATGTTGTTTTAAGTATACCTCGATTGCTAGTTTTACTTTATTTTTTATAGACTTTGGGGGATGTTATCAGTTTAGGGCTACTACAAATAATGCTTGCATAGACATACATGGTTTTTGGTTTGCATATGTGTACATTTCTGTTGGATATAGATCTAGGAGTGGAATTGCTAAATCATGCAATATGCTTATATTCTCAGTATACTAATAGATACTGCCACTCCAAAGTGGTTGTACCATTTTCGTTCTTATCAGCAGTATATGTATCCGTATTTCATCCTCATAAACACATGTTTTTATCAGTTCTTTTAATTTTAGCATTTGGGGAAGCTATGTGGTGCTATTTCATTTAGTTTTAGTTTGTATTTCTCTGATGTCTAATTAAATTGAATATCTTCATATGGTTATTGGTTCTTTGTATATCTTTTTCAGTGAAATGGCTGTTTGAGTTTCTTGCTCATTTTTTAAATTTCATTATTCCTCTTAGAGTTGTGAGGGTATCTTATATATTCTGGATACTACTGGCCCTATGTCAGCTAAATGTTTTGCAGTCTTGTCCCAGAATGTGATTTGTCTTTTTCTCTCTCATCATGGTACCGTCTGATGAACAGAAAATTTTAATTTTAATGGAGCCCAATTTATGAATCTTTTCTTTTATGGTTAGAGGGTTTTTTTTTTTTGTCCTCTGCAAGAACTCTTTTCAATATGTACTTTGAAAGGGAGTACTTAACACTTTTTTCCCTCCTTAGAAAGTTTACCCACTTTCTTTGTTATTTGTAACCAATGGGCAAAGCACAAGGAGCACTTGGGTCTGTACAAACTCAGATCGATTTGTCTCTTTAAATAATATTTTGTCTGAGCTCACTGTTTTTTAGAACCAGGGACTCTCTGTAGCATTTGTTCTGCTAATGCTACCTTCTCAACCTGCCTCAAGCAGAAACCAGACACCTTTAGTCAAATCTTACTGTCTAATTTTCCTCTTCAGAGAAGGAGGGGAGGAGAAAAGGTTCTGCTTATCCACAGTAAATTCCATATCAAGGCCATCTCTCACTCTCTCACCAATAGTAGGGTATGAGAGACAAGCACCATATACCAAAATCACATTTAAGAAAGAGTTCAAGGAAATCAACCCCAGGGAGCATATTCGCTTGTGTTTTCAGAGGAAGGTAGGCCTGTATTAAGTGTCAGGAACCTCGTTAATGAACTAGAAGATGGTTTGTGCCAATCCACGAAGGGTGGCTGTTATTTCCTATGGCTGGGCTTACATATGTTTCTGGAACAAGTCACATGAATGGAACAATGGCATAGTACATATCTGGAAGTACTCATTGTCAGATCATTTTTCCCACATATTTTCTTTCTTTAACCGTTAGACATTCCTATATCAATAAAATCTCCTTAAAATTTAATCTACTAATTGTAAACATGACCATAATCTTAAAGATGTATGATTTTCCTCCATAGTGACACATAAACAAGAAAGTACTTTTAATTTCCAAGAGTTCCATTTATCCCAAGAGGGCATTAGCATGGTGTTTCCCTAAGTGCAGTGGGGAAATATGTGATTCTGTCATTTTTTTTCTTAATTAGAAATTGATATTAATAGATTTCCAGGGGCTACTAACACTATTTCTTGTCAGAGGAGAAAGCCAAGGAGACTAAAATAGCTTTGCCTTTCCCTGCCCTCAGCCATATCCAGAACATTGCTTCTCTTTGAGGAAGTGTGGTCCTGTAATGCTGCCTGATTGTAGTAGGCAGCCATTTTCCACACTGGCAGCCAAGTATGTGTATCTTCTGTGATTTTTATCAGGTGAAACACAGAGCCTTTATGAGTCTGTGGACTTCCAAAGAAAATATAAGTCAGGGAACTATCTGGTGCTCTTGGTCAGGATGCTCAGCCAACTGCTCCCTGTACATTTCATTTTTATTCTTATAATTTTCTTCCCTGTTTCATTTATTTCCTGTACCCCATCACAGCTTTTGACACCTCCTAACATCAGCTAGTGTTCTCTTGTTGTGAGCTTTTACTGATCTTAGAATTCTATTTCTTAGGATATATGTCATGTTATCTACTGTTTCTTTGGATGGTGGAGTCTTTCTTATAGGCAAGCGAGGTTCAAAAATGTTACCCACTGTGATACATAGGATAGAACTCAAATGCTTCTTTCCCATCCATCCCCACTTGTCTCCTTACTACATTCTTTTCTCAATTACAATGAACTATTGTTTTAGGGATCCAAAAACCTCCCCTCAGTCCCACCCCTTCTTCCATCTGCCTCTCCTCTAGTGATGGGGACCTAGTACACGCTGCCTCTTCTGTTTGGAATCCTCTCTGTCTCCACCCCCTCTCATCATCTGCTCCTTATATTTATTCTTCACAACTCATTTTAAGCATCCAGCCTCCAAGGAAGCTTTCCTCACTATTCTCCCAACCAACAGTGATCACCTAGTTGTTTTGAGAGTCTTTTCCATGGATCCCCATAGCACATTGTGTATGCCCCAGCTTAACACTTCTCACATTCTGTGTAATTATGTGCCTACTTATCTGCCTCCCAGACTAGACTAAATTCCTTGAAGCCAGGGATCCCATATCTTTACTTGTTGGTTTCCCAACTTATAATTTATATGCCAATGTCTACTAACACACAGCTAGCAAAAATGTATTTCTTGATTATTGAATGCTGACCTGAAAGAAGCTCTGAAAAACAGCAGAATGTTTTACAGATTAACACTAAATGCTTTCTATCAAATTTTTAATTTCCATTTGGCTTTTTTCAAAAATGTTACCCAAAGGCTCTATCGACTTCACTCTTTACATCCTAATAGGAGATGAAATTAGCTTATTTTCAGGCTTTACAATAGGGAAAACCACATTAATTTGCTTTTCAGTAATTTCAAATTTGTGAAAATTTAGACAAAGACTATTTCTCTGCCCTGGATAAAATTAAAGCTCCTCTCTTACATACATGTAAAAGGTTTTGTTGATGTTGTTCTGTTTTGTTTGTTTGTTTTTTGTTTTCGCATCATCTGTATTACAGTCTGAAAATATAGTCCAGTACTGGTAAGAACTAATATATTCAGGAGTCTTGCTCAACCTGTGTTATAGATAAGATCACCACACCATTGTCTTCCTTTCTGTAGTCCTGGTTCTCTCTTGAGGATGTTTGTTTGTTTGTTTTTGTTTTGTTTTGTTAATTTTCTGAACTAGAAAATTTTCTGTGAATTATGTTAAAGAATTTAACATTTGGGTAATAAAATATATCTATTGTTCACTCAAAATAACCTTGAACCATACATTCTTTTATTTCATAAATTTCAGTCATCATTGCTGATTTCAGATCCCTCTCAAATGGTCAACAGAACAGATAGACACCATCAAGTAGAATCATCTGAATTTTCTCTTGGCAGAAGCAATACCAGTTGCAACTTTAAGTGGAAACCTGAGTAAACTGGTACCTTGTTTCTAATTTATCCTATTGATACTTTAGCTCTCTTTAAAGATTGACACCCTGGTCATCCTTTGATTGGTGCCCCTTAGTCTGATTTTAAATGAGCTGAAGTCATAGGAGAAATGCAGAGGAAGGAGAAAAAGGCATTTGCAATGCCCAGAGGGAAATCCTCTGAACTGCTAGGTGCTGAGCTGTCTTCATGTGGGTGTTTCTGCCTGCAGGCCTGAAAGGAATGAGCACAGCTTCCAACAGAATTTATCAGATCACCACAGGATAAATCCTGATTTGTGCTTGTAACAAAAATTTAGAATCTTCAACTAAGTTAACAAGAACAAAGTAGTATATCTGCTTCATTTAAAAAATTCAAAAAGCTAAACATATTTATTGTAAATCTATTGCATTTTAAGCAGTGTTCTAAAAAACATAGGTAATAGTATAAGAGTATCAACAAAAATTATAAGCATATCACCATGGAATTGAAATTCAAAGTGAATGTGGCAATAATTGGATGATAGGCCAAATAAATATGAAAATCATAACCTAGTTAATATGTACATTATTGATTTTACTCAGTGTATCATTTTAAGCTTTGTAATATAAGCTTACAATTATCAGTGTCTAGCTAACAGCAAGAAAAATAAAAAGAATTTAGGCCCACTTAGTATTCTAGAAATGAAAAATAAAGTGTAATATTTAAGAAGTGAATTACCAGCAAGTTTCTACAACTTAGCTGATATTCAGCACACAAGTCCACATTTATTTGGCCTCAGAAAATCATTGTATATACAGGGAAAGCAAAATCAAAGATTTGCATGTTTAAATTTGAGCAAAAATCAATTCATTACTAAAATTTGGGGCTCTAATTTTAAATATTTATTTTCACCCAAGTAGTTCCGACAGTACTGGGTCACTGAGAGAAATGATGATTCTATGATAAGTAAAGTCATTAGGAAGAAGAACTCTTCAAGACAGTAAACAAGGATTGCTATCCTATGGAAATGATTGGGTCTTTGAAATAGCATTTTTATTATAATACATCAGTTTCACAAGAGAGGTTTTACACTTTTTTATCAAGAAAAATAATAGCAACAATATCCTTTGAAAGAAATCTATAAAAAGAATTTCTTCTACTGGACACAGAAATAACTAATATAGCTACTTAAATGCCTTAAATTCATATGCAGATTATCAATTAACATAAAGGCCATTATTAGATAATCTTCACTATATAGGGTAGCTGAATTTAAATAAGATTACATTTAAAAAATTGTATACAGAGAATCTTAATTTTGCTATTTCTTTAAAATTGGAGTATATTGTTTTTGGAAGAAAACAAAGTTTTTGAAGACTTGAGTTAAACACCTTTGATAAGAAACCAAAACCTAGAGGTCAGGTCCATGCTGTGCTTATCATCATGTTTTACCAACAGTAAAGATCTGGGGGAAAACAAAATTCTTACTTAGTAATTCTCACATATTTTTTGAATCCAATTATTTTCTTTTTCTGTTCTTTCACAACTTTAAGAAATATTTTTTAAGTGCTTCACTATTCTCTCCTATTGCTGTTCCCCTAGCCTGTTTGTATATTATCCCTGTTATATCTGGGATTCCCTTAGCACTGCATTCAAGAATCCCTAAAATTGTTGCAGTGCTATTTTCTCCAATTTTTGATGTTGCTTCCAAATATATACATAGTTAGGTGACTCTAGCTCTTTCATACACAAATTCCAAAATTTTAATAGCTTAATACAGTATAAGGTTCATCTATGCTCATCTAACAGTCTAATATATATGTTCCTGTTTGGAGGCCGCCTCCTTCTACAAGGAGATACAAGGACTGAGATATTCCATTACGAAGGTCCACTGTCCTCTCAGGTGGGGAAGGTGCATTTTGTTCCTAAGAGCCTTGCCTGAAAGTGACTCACAACACTTCTACTCCCTTTCCATTGACAAAAACTTTTCCTATAGTCCAAACTAAATGCAAAGCATTAGTAGATTAATCACCACCTGGGCAGCTGCTTCTCCACCATGTCTTCACTATGAAAGAGGGAACACCAACACAGTAGATGTGTCTGCCACCAATTATAATAGAACCAGGCTGCCACTAACACTTTATGAGGAAGTACCATCATTATCAATGATGGACTCCAACCTCAAAACTTTTTATCTGAGGATCTAGGTTATACAAAAATTAATTTGTGGTGAGGAAATGCATTACAATTTTTTATAGTACTTCATCTTTTCCTCTTTCGGCAAATTAGTAATTTTGAGAAAATGAAGATGTATATAGTAAAAAAAAAATAAAGTTATTTCATTTATGGAAGAAATATGTACTGAACATGTGTTGAGAATTAAGTGACCTAGGGCTGTAGGTAATAAGAAATATGAAATTTCACCTATGCTCTTGAATTACTCTTAGAAAAGTGAGCAGAGTATTTTTAGTAAGGGAGGGGAGCATTTCTTTGCCATATTTATCTATATAAACTCAGAGGCAAATATTTGACTCTCCCTGGTTCCAAACTCTTATTTGCTCTACATAAACTTCATCTCTCAAATCTGGGCAAAAGTTCCAAAGCAAATTTATGAACCTTGTACAAAATTGAAAAATGATGTACATTGTCCTCTATGTCAGAACCTTAATTTAGTATTATTTGATATTGCAGCTTCTAAATGTCAAGGGTGTCCTGGTTGAGCCAGAGCTAAAAATGAAATGTGGTTGGTGAGCTGCGCTACCTGACCTGCACTCCTTTGGTCTGTATGTTTCCATCAGCTGACAACTGACATAGGAAAATGAAGTGTTTACACAGTGCCTCCCAGAAGAGATGACCTGATGGAATCCAAATAACCAGGAAGGGGTGGACACCCATCAAAAGGAAAGAGGATTTGGGTACGCTCAATTCAAGAATAGGAGCTGATGTCAATTATACATACATACATACGTACGTACATACATACATACATTCATACATGCAGCGACCTGGAAACTGAATAGGAGTTATGATTCTGAGCTAGTTATGATGGTCAGTACTTGAACATGACATTACTCAAACTTCTGGACAGCATGTGAACCCTGGGGAGGAGGTGGGCTCTGCATGTACCATTTCACTAAATACTGTAACATGTGTCCCTGCCATGGGATCCCTTAAGTAAGCCTCCCTCACCTGGCCCCGAGTTCTGCCACCTGTTCCCACTGCACACTACTGATGGGTAAATGTTCTGCCCTGCCAAGATATACATCTCACCATCTGTGCTGAGTACCAAGGCTGCCTGTACAATGCTGTGGTCATTCACTAGTCTTTTTGTGTAGCATTCAGTTGGCAGAGAAGTCCTGTATTCTATTTACCAGTATCTCCTGCTATTCCTTGGTATTGGCACAAACACTATCCTTGGAATACAATCTCAGGTGCACTAGATATGGACTCAGACCAGGGTGCAAACCCTAGCTTTACTACCTGCTCTTTAAATAGTCTTCATCTTTTTCAGCCTCAGTTTCCTCATGTTTAAATAGGTAAATCAGTAGTTCCTGCCCTACTTCCATCAGAGGTTTCTCTTAAGGATCAAGTAAGATAATGTTTGTGAAAGTATATTGGGAAGCATAAAGCATTATACAAATTTGAATAAATTCTTTTTAACCATTGTTATTAATTTGTAAAGGAAAATAGGGGGAACTATTTATGAGGAAAAAAGACTCCTCTGAAATTTTTATTCCTCCAGAGATAAGTCAAAAATATTCCAGATGACAGTTATTTTTTCACCAGAAGCTTAGCATTTTGTTACCTCTAGTGGGGAACAGAGAATATAAGTTTAAGAGAGAAGCATTAGTCATGACTGAAAGAAAAAGAATAGAGAAGTTCCTTATGTGGGCATTTCTGGGGGAACCCTATTCTAGAGATGGTCCAACTAATATGAACTTTGTAGAAAATTTTAAATGATTCTTGAAGTGACAGATAGTACATTTTAATTCAGCATGGTAGGAAATATCTACATAAATGAAGTGATTTAGGAATCTATTTTCGATTTGAGATGAACTCATAATTCAAAGGGACTCATCATAAATTATTAGTGCTTAAAATCTTGTTTGCAGCTAATACAGGAAATTGGAGACATTGTTCATGACCACCTCATATTAGGCTGTAACTTCTCTTCTGAATAAAAAGAGCAGACTGGCTACGTTACTGGCATGAACTTGGATGTCACCTTCAAATCTGTACCTGATAATTTTAAGACAGAATATGTATTTTGAAAAGCCTAACATTTAACTTAAAGTCAAACTTCTATAACAATTTTTTTTATGTCAGCATTAATAGGGTAAAGGACATTCTATTGACTTAACTTGTTGATGTGAAGATATTGCTAATGAGATTGAAGTGAGGGATTTGCTCTCTGGGTTTGATCACAGTTACATCCTAACCAAGGAACCAGCTGAAAGAATATGACTGGATGAGCAGTAGCCAAACACTATAACTAGAAAAACAATTCAAAATGAATTTCCTACTGAAGATCATTAATATCACTTTGCCATGCACATATTTGTTCTATAGCCAGATTCTTGTTTTTGTATTTACTTTATTTTTTAAATTTCCCAGTGAGCAAATCCATTTTTGACAGCTTGTTTCCAAATTTCATTTGTATGATACTGCACAGGATTTAAAAGTGATTAAGAAAAACAGGAGATAAATAATTTACAGAGAGTAACCATTCTTTTTCTGAAAGTTACTGAAATTTTCCAGTGAGTTAAAAGTGATTTAAAACATAATGGGCTAAATAGAAATGAAGGGGGAAAGGGAGGAAAATGCAGAGTAATTTAAAATACAACAAAGCATCCCTCCACACAAGCCAGCAGTTTATCCTAATTATTAGAAATTTAGTAGAGTTTATCATAACAAACAAGAAAATTTCATTGTTTATTAAATTGAAAAATCAAATTAATATCATTTCTGAAATTGGTCTCAAAAATTTCCCCTAGTTTTCATTGCCCTTCACCTACCTCAATCTCTCATTATGTCTTTAGTATTACCATAGTCTCCTAGGAAGTTTCCTATTTCCTTCCCCTCTGACTGTCCTTCTGCTGCTGTCATCTGAACATATTCCCACTTCAAATCAAAACATGAGATAACTTCTGCTACCTGTAGGTTAAAATCTCAACTACTGGGTTTTCAAGGTTCTCCATAGCAAGACATCAGCCAACCTTCCTAGCCATATGTTCTTCTTCAATTCTAACATCAATAATATAGATCAGACTTAATAGAAATTGTGATTCATTTAGATTTGATTAAATTAGGTATGATTAGAAAAAATATCTCTGAAGCATCCTGCATCATTCCTGGAAAATAGTAGGTGTTAATAAATTATAACTGCTATGAATGTTTTTGCTGTTAGTGTTATTATTGTTATTTACTATCTTTATTCAGAATGCCTGCTCAAGTCTTATCCTTTTTTAAAATTCCCCAATTCCAAGGATACTCTCTTTCCCACTGTCTAACAGCACAATATTGAAACCTTGTTTATATCTCATATCATTCTACTATATAGCATTGAGAATTAGGTGACCTAGGCCTGTAAGTAATAAGAAATAAAACTCCATCGATGCTCTTGAATTACTCATAGAAAAGTAAACACAGCTTTTTGGGTCAGGGAGAGGAGTATTCCTTTGCCATATTTATCCATATAAGCAGTGTTGATTTTTTTGTTTCATTGCCCATCTTTTCATGTTGAATGGGAGTGTAAAGGGGGTGTGTCCCTGGGCAGAGAAGTATGCTGCCTCCTAAGTATAAAACCCTTGCCTTAGTTCCTTCTCCTCTCAGTCCAGAACTTTTTAGGCTATAACAAGTTAAGCTGTAGCCTTCATGGTTGTGTGCATCTTTCTGTTTTCACAGTGTTCTTACCTTGTTTGTTAATGCTGGGCGATTATTTTAAAAAGATTTTATTTTCCCCTCTACACATTCTAAGTAAGCAAATTTTAGGGCTATCTGTGGTGTTGCCCTTATAGTGTGGAAAAAGAGCATTTTCCAAACAGGAGTATGGCACCCCCTACCTAGTGAAGGTAACCCTGCTGTGGGTAGAGCAGGAGGTTAGGTGAGTCAGAGAATTAATTCGCAGGATCCACACTGAAATCAGGAAGACTAGTGAGGTAGGGGGTAATGCTTTCTATTCCAGTTTTGCCCGAGACAGGACCGCAATCAAGGAGTCTAGAAATGCCCTTTATACTCACTGGGTAAGCAGTTGGTCATTTGGCCAGTGCCAACAAGAACAGAGTAACCATAATATCACATGTGGTTCGATGAAAGGCTATTAGTACAGTGTCAGGGAAATTCTGAACTTAGAGCCAGACCTGGACGCTAGGATCTAATTGAGGCAGGGCCTCCAACCAGTTGTGTGACTTAACAAGTCACACAGCCACCCTGTGTCTTAAGTTATAAAAGACAGTAACAGTCATTGGATACTTCATAATAATGACAGTAGATATAAAATCAGTTGTAAAACTGTAAATTACTTCAAATGTTCTTTATTATTAATATAGACCACTATATATCCTACCTGTTATACTCTGAAGTCTTTGAGCTATATTTGTCCTTTTAAGTACAGTTCTGAGTACAATTAAGCTGTTCATTTTTTTATAATTGCAATTCTTGGGCTACATTATCTCAAGACAAGTATTATTACTTAATGAAAAACAAGTAAATGGATTTTGGTTTTCAAATTAGGAAAATCAGCTTGAGATGATATAGCTTTTGACAGCAATAATACTTGTGAGCCAAACCATCTAATTTGGAATGCAGATACACTCAATATGTATAATTTAATTGATTCTGAAAGAAAAAGTACATTGTTTTGAAGCACCATGGTATGTTAATGTATCTAATTTTATTAATAGTTTGAGGAGAAAATACCAGACTTGTGATCTAGTTTGGCTCAGCCAGTCAGTTGCTCTGTGACTTCTGGCAAGTCACTAAGCATTACTGGATCTTAATTTTGTAAATCACTTGGAATAGATGATGTATAAGCTTCCTTCTAGTTCTAAAACTCAGACTATTTCATAACCATTACAATTTTAAAAGTAATTTTAAATTTAAATGTTTTCCCTCTTTTATTAAAACTAAGAAATGCTTGGCTGAGATTAATTTACCCAGCATCAAGTAAGTGACAGCTCAGTGACGGTATTTACAAAATGAAGTTGTCAAAATGAAAGAACAACTTTTGGAAAAGAGTATTAAAGTGCAGTTGACTTTGAAATAACCTGCCTAAACATGTCTCACAAATTCTACCCAAAGCAATACTCTTGAGACTGTTTGCTTAGTATGCAAATTAGAATCATCATTAAAAGATCAGTGGTCATGTAGTAGTTTTATGATTAATGATTTCCACAGCCAAAGGGAGACATCTGAGTTAATTAGCATGCCTGTTCTCTTGCCTCCTTTGCCTGTTGGGGCAGATCAGAGTGCAGAGGTACTTTTTTGGAGGAGAAGATGGGACCCTCAGTTGTGGATGCCAGACTCTTAAGCTGACCTCAGTGCTCTCATCCACCTCATTACTTCATCCTTTTTAGCCAAAGGAATGTCATTCCTTGAAAGACAAAGTGATAATTGTCCCAATAAGAGAACCAGAGTTATTAGCACTGTGATCCCTGATGGAAATCAAAGTAATAAATTATAGTAATAAAAATTTGTAGTGAAAATTAAGAAAAAAATAATACAATTTCCAAAAAATGTTTTTAAAAGATGAAGTCCATACCTTTCTTTTTATATATTCCCCTCTCTGCTTTTGTCTCTATGTTCCCACGTTTAGTGTACACATCTCCATGTGGTCGAAAAAGCAGAGCCTGCTGGCTTTCCTGCTAATGTTTTATAACCTTGACAAATGAGTACCTCTCTGGGACTGTTTCTTTGTGTCCAAAAATGTTTTTAGCTATAACATCTCTGACACCCTAACTCCTTTTATTTTGCTGAAGAAAAAAAAAAGACAATTACAACATCATTAAGTCTGCACGTCAGAGAAGTTGTAGGTCAGAAATTGGTAAGGCAAAGAGGATTTCAGAAGACAAAATAGACATGGTTGGGGTTTTGAAGTCTCATTCAAGTGATCTGTGACCCAGACAGAAATAATTAGAGTTGCTGGAAGTGTCTGGGCTCTTTGTGCTTTCACCTGGCCACGGTTGCTCCTGCCCTGGACACCTGGATTACTTCAGTAAATCAATTCTGGAAGTTTTAATGCAGTCTAATATTATTTCAGTCATCTTCATCTCTTCTGCTCTCCAATTGCTAAGCTCTAATAGCAAAAGCCATGAAGCACTCAGACTGATATTATCAAAAATCTATGGTTTTCAACCCTTCATCAACCACCTAAAATTGCACTCTACCTTCTCTCTTTCACCCCTCTGTCTGAGCAGAAAACTTTTCTCAACTTTACAAAAATAATAGAATTTTACCAGGACCTCTTCAATGTTTTCCTTTCCACTAACTCTTTCCTCACAGCATATAAACTTGGTTGTTTCCCCTCTTAAGAATTACTCCTACATTGTCTTATGGTTACTTCCCTATTAGTTTCTCTCCTTTCGTAACCAAGCTCCTAAGAAAGAGATTGTTGCTCTTTCTTCTCACTTCCTATTTTCTTTTCAATCAGCTGCTATCTGGATTTGGGTTCCCTTAGAAACAGACTCTGGGATAAGCAATCAAGTGCAAGTAGATTATTTAGAAGGTGATCCCAGGAAATACATTACCGGAGGAAGAAAGCAAGATAAGAAAGAGAAGGAAGCCAGTACAGGGTGTGTAACCAAACAATCACTTTTATACTGATAATTCTCACATTTGTCTCTCCAGATCATGTCATAAATACTAGGTCTATGTTTATAAATCTACTAAATATCCCTAACTGAATATCTGTAGCAACTCTAATCCAACATGTACAAATATTAGTTTCATGGATTCAAAGCCTGTCTCTCCTACTTACTACATATGTAACATTAAACATATTTTTTAACCTGCATAATTTCCAGATTACTCCTCTGTAAAAAACAGGAACAATAATAAGAGTTATCAGTATTGACACGATAGTGTATCCATATTGTTTTGAGGATTAAATGAAGTTGTTTATGTTAAGCAATAAGCACATAAGAAATGATCAGTAATCATTAGCTTCCATTATTAGTTTAATAAGTACTTTCTCCACAAACTAATTTCTTATCATGCATTCCCTATCTTTGTTAATGGCATTGCCATATAGCCTTTAAAGCAGAATTTTTTGAGTTATCCCTGAATTTTTTCTCACAACATCAGGCACCATATTCTGCCAATTCCACCTCCCACGTATTTCTTAAATTTGTCACTTCCTCTTCATCCCTCTTCCTCTGCCTTAATGCCAGCCCTCGTCACTTTTTGCTTAGATTAGAATTCCTTCGGAAAATCTTTCTGCCCACAATGCCTAGCATAGCATCTAACACAGTCATCATTTAATAAATGTTTAAATGAATGACTATCATCAAATCATGTCTATTGTAATAAATAGTACCACACTCTCAGATAGTACCTGGCTGTCTATGAATCTTTCTTGATTCTACTTTATTCCTCATAGCACATATTTAATTCATGGTAACCCTATTGCCACTACTTCCAAAATATACTCAGAGTCCAAACATTTTTCCCCTGATACAGTCCTGGTTTAAGACCAGAGTAATCATCTGCCCACCCAGACTTTTCTCCTCTTGACTTTTTATGTACTTGCCACATGAATGCTGGAGTAATCAAAGCATCAATCAGTTCTTACCATGCTTCTGCTTAATTGCTTCCTATGGCTCCTTGATAAATTTTTTTAATATCATTTGCAAGGACTCTGAAGTCCTCTATAGACTTTTCCCACCTTATCTCTTTTCCTTTGTCCTTTCACTCACTATTTTGGCCACAGTGGCCTTTGTACTATACCTAGAACACATCAGACCTGCACCTTTTGCAGTTCCTATTTTCTGCTTGGACCAACCACTCTTCCTTGGGGCTTCACATAGCTTCATTCTTCTTACCTGTCAATTCTCAGCTCCCTACACTTATCTCATTATTTAACATACTTTATATCTTATTGTCTATCTCCTCTACCCCCCTCCAAGAACATAAGCTGCTTGAGGCAGAATTTATGTCTTCTTTATACTATCTCCCAGGACCCAAAGCAGTGCCTAGTATATAGTAGGAACTCAAAAAATATTTGTCAACAAACATTTATTAAATTCTCTGTTAAAAACTAGGCTTTGTAGGAGACTAAAAGAGATAAAAAGAGGTTAAAAGATATTAACAAGAACATCAATAACAATAACAAGATCTTAAGTACATATGATTGTATATGTTTCTTTTTGAAAAATTCCTTAATTATTATAATGTAGAACAGTAAATTAAACTTTCTAGTTGAGTGCTATGCCAAGCTGTCCTATAGCATTTCAATAAGGAAGAAGTATTTTATGGCCAGGGTTGTCTGAGAAGACTAACTTCTGTTACTCAAGTTACTTGGTAGACAAATAACTATTTGCCAAAGTATATAATGCATGTTTTTCTTCTTTAGCTTATTTCCCATTAATAGTCTAAGAAATTTTAAAATAACAATAATGTTAACATCTTAATGAAATGGGACATTTGAAGTTCTAACTGATGGGCCAAATAAAATACAATTTTTGTGTGTGGGGGGGTGAGGGGAGGACATTTAGCAGATACATAGGGAAGATGCTTTTGGTTTGGGGCCTCTGGCTGCTCATCAAGTTGCAGGTGGCTCAGCCAGTTGCCACAGCCACTTCATTTCACTTAACCTGGAAATTCTGAACAAATTTCTGAGGTTCTCTTGATTTCCCTTGAGAGTCCCTGTACCAAAAACAGCTCTTATGGTAAGCTCGAGCTGAGAAACAAATTGGTTTGAGAACATTCTCATGATTCCCATTACCAGAGATTGCTGCTGCTTTTAATTATAGCACAGATTTCCAGAATGTTATTTAGAGATAAAAAGGGGAAAAAAACCTACCATAGCACTTTTTTTAAAATATGGTTTAGTACAATAATTTTATTATATATTGGTGCCATCATGATTGAGGAGAATTTCAGTGATCCACATAGTGAGATAATTTGCTGTCATAAACCATTTCTTGAGTTCTACTTAGGCCAAAAATGATGAAGTGGGATACATGAAAACCACTTTACGGATAAAGAACTCATGATTATATGGCTTAGCCAAACAGAAATCAATAAATCCAGATAATTTTATCAATACCAGCATGAAATCTGAGAGGCAGTCTTATTCTCACTCTCCAGAACCAGACAATGACAAAATCAGAGCACTTCGGAAAATTAATGCTTGTGGTTTTGTATTTTTTCACCCAAAATATTGGTAAATGTAATTTTTTTATTTATTTAGAGTTCAGTAGTGACATTAAAAATTATAAAACGATTGGCTGTGGTGATAGAAATTGCTGGCTGACATCATTAAATCTTTCCTTCCTGGACATTCAGGTAGACTATATTTCCCAGACTCCTTTGCAGTTAGAAGTGGCTGTGTGAGTGCACTTTGAGCAACAGAATGAGATCATAGGTGATGTAGATCCTTTTAAGACTGGTCCATAAAGCCTCCCATGAGTAATTTTCATTGCCCCTTTACCTTCTGCTTTGATGCAAATGAACACAGTGACTGTAGAAGCAACATGTTGAAGTTAATAGAGCACAGGACAGAAGAATCTGGATCCTTGAACTATTTGGTAGAAAGCCGCTTATCAGTTAGCATTTTACCTAAGTAAGAAATAGACTTCTCTTATATTAGGCCTATGAGATATGGAGATATATTTTTTATATTAGGTACTGTTAGATTTACAAATATAGCTGTTTGACTCTACTTATAAATTAAAGGTCCAATGGGATAGAACTAGTAGGTTCTATCACAAACTTATGATAAAAAGTACTGAGTCTATGGCCCTGCCACCCTGAACAAGCCCAATCCCATCTGATCTCAAAAGCTAAACAGGGTCAGGCCTGGATAGTAGTTGGATGGGCAACCACATAGGAAGATCAGGTGCTGTAGGCATAAAAAATAAGGAATTGTAAGCTGACAAGATCTTTTCAATCTGTGAGGTCAACCAAAAGTTGCCTCGCCTAAAAAAAAAAAAGAAAAAATATTGAGAATTTTCAACAATATCTTCAATTTCATAATCTTATATTTTCTCACTCTATATATAACTTTCCAACAGTAATTCCCAACTGGAGAAATTCTGTTTACTGGTATTATGTGGTATTACATAACTTCCCAGAAAGCTAATTGCTTTTCGACTGAACTTGTTCTAAGTCATATAAATTTATGCATTGATGACTTTTTAGGCCAATTAGTTAATAGTGAAAGTCAAGTAGTTACATAGTTCAGGACCATGGGCTTATATTATAAAGGAAATGAAGATAAGGTAAGATCATTATGTTAAGTAATTCTAAGGTTTACAGTCATTATCCCTAAATGGCATATCAAAAAAAAAAAAAAAAAAACCTCTCAAAGAAATGCTTCTGAGATCAGGTCATGAATCATCATTTTCAAGCAGTTGGTAAAAAGATAGCCTTAGGGGAAAAAAAAGAAACATGGCTAGTTCTCTAAATGGTGAAAATATATATTGGTGTCCTTTACAATCACATGGATTGATGTCTTCAGATAGTCACTAACAAAATGAAAAATAATGTATCAAAAAGAAGCTCTATCAGAGATACAATTATAGGTTATAGTCCAATTCTCAATATAAGAAGCTTTTAATCTTCAATTTTATACTTTTCTTTTTTAAACTGGAAACACTTTTGTTAATGGTTGGAAACTAAGATCTTCTTAAGAAGTTTATCAGTTATACTTCTAAAACCTTACTGTGTAGATGAGAAAACAAACTGTTCTTTGGTTTACAAATTGTGATTATGGAAATAAATTCCAAGGTGTTGACTCATGCATGCAGTTATATCACTCTATCAGCACTCAATTTGTGTATATGAATATTTATGAACCCCAGAGGTTTACAAGTAACATGAATGAGAATTCTTGGTAAGGAAAGGCAGAGAAGGTGTCCTTAGTGAAAGTTTGAAGAAAGACCAAACTCTTAAATGTGATAAACAGCTTCCTTAGGAACAGATTATCAGCTCAAAATATTTTTATAACCACCATCCTAGTCTTGACATCAACTGATTCATTGTTATCTTCACTCTTTTCCCTTTTTAATCTAGTCACTCATTTCAACAGAGCACTGCGTTTTGAGTGTTTCTAACCTTCACAAAAATTAAGCTGGACTTTTAAGAGCTCTCAGTAATAAATTAGTTGTGGGCACTGAGTTCCCAGATACTTCTCATGGCAAAGCCATTTTGTTTCAAAGCTCTTGACTAATTCTCATCTAAATAGAACTTTTCTTCTTTATACTACTTTCTTCCTTCTCTCCTAGCTCTACCATTTCCCACTCCCATACCCCACCAAAAGGATAGTATTTTATGAAGTCTTTGTCATGATGACTTAACCAGTTCTGCCCTCCCAGCCTCTCCTCATTCTGATTCCTCTCAAAACTTACGTGGTGAAAGGACAGTGAACTGGAGTCAGGTACCCTCAACATTTCATCACTTACAATTAAGTAACTTAAATTATCTTGGTTTTGGATTTTTTTAATTTGTAAAATAGATATAAGTATTCCTATGTCAAAAGATTAGATACAGAAATAATACTTTCAAAAGCACCTAGTAGAATTCCTGGAAAATAGGAGACACTCAATAAATATTAGTGTTTTAGCTAGTTTTTGCTTCACATAAATGCCATCAAACTTAATAGCTTAAAGCAACAGTGATGATTTATTATTTTCTTATGGTTTCTGTGAATCAGAAAGTCAAGAAGGGCTTAGATGTGCCATCCTTGCTTATAGTCTTTCATGCAGGAGTCATCTGAAGGAAGTGAAGGATCCAAGGAGGCTTGTATAGCTGGCAGGTCCTAGGCTGAGGGGCTTCAGTGTCTTTCTATGAAGACTTTCCCACAGAGCTGCTTGAGTATGTTCATGGTATGGTGGCTAGCTTTCCTGGAGAGAGTAATCCAAGAAACCAATGTAAAAATTGCAGCCTGTTTAAGAACTAGCCTTGAAAATCACACAGCACCATTACCACCATATTTTATTGGCTACAAAGGCACAGCCCTAATTTAATGGAATGGGGTGGGGTGTTCCATAAGAATGCTAATACCATAAGATATTGATAATTCGAGTCTCACTACAGTACTTAGATATTTCCTCAGAGAAAATCCCGACCACCTGGACTACAGTTGTCTTGACTGGGCTGCTTTCTAGTGTTCCTTTCTAGGGTAACCAAGCCCAACTTGCCTTCCTTTACCTTCCTTGCTATTTTTCAACCCCCTACCCCCCACCAGCTTTGAATTTCCTCATACTTAATAATTTTGTTATTAAAATAACAAATTGGGAAAAATGGGAAAAATCCTATAGCAGACCTCAAAAACATGTCATCTTTATCCCTGCATAAAAACCTTTGATGGCTCCCTACAAGATAAGGTCAACTTCCTTGGCCTGACATACATATCTTTTAAATATCGGGTCCTCAAGTTCCATTGTAACCTCATTTCTCACTACTTTATATCATGAATACTGCACTGTAGACACACTAAACTACCATATGTTGGGTAGGAGGGGCTGATATTCAGACACAGAACTTTTACATGAGCAGTTTCTTCTGCCCCCAATAATCCTGTTACAGTCATGACAACAAATGCTGCCCTTTACTGAGTGCCTACTTATGACTAGCATTGTAGTAGGTACTTTACATGATAAATTTCAGTTAAACCTTATAAAACCTTCTTTAGAATAATTATCTCTAATTTAAATGTAGAAAACAGACTTAGAGGTTAATTTTCACTCAAAGACCTGCAACTAATATGAAGAGGATTGAAGCTCAGATTTGTCTGCCTGTAAAGCCTATTTTCTTTCTCCCATGTAGTAGAGTGCATAAAGAGTTAAAACTCTGGAGCCATACGGTACTGGGTTTAAATCTTAGCCCTGCCATTTATAGGCAGAATAAACTATGGAAATTGGTTAATCTCTTCAAATCCAAATTTCCTCATTTATAAAAAAATTAGCACCTATTCCATTAAACTTTTGTGAGAATCAAAGGAGAAAATAAATGTAAAGTGTTTTGCTGCTAATATTATTGCATCTCATCACTTCTGCTTGGAAACTCAGTAAATTGTTAAGATATAGTTCAAATGTCACCTCCTAAATTGATACCTTGTCCAACTCTGCCAGACAGACTTGTTTTCTCCTAAGTTCCTGTGTGACTTTAGTCTTATAATTACCTGTCTGTTTCCTATTAGGCAAGAGATTCTGGACATCATGAGTTATTCTGTCTTAGTCTGATTCCGCCTAAAGCAGACTCTGGGACAAAGATTTGAGTCAAGCTTTCTTCTGAGAGGTACAGACAACATATATAGATCAGGGAGAAAGCAATCAGGGAATGAAAGGCAACCTTTAAGAAAAATGCTATTAAATCAACTATAATAGGGAGTAACTGATAGTTATTGTCCCATAGGGAAACTCTGGAAAGCTGTGCAAAGCTTAGTACTCACACTTATCCTACCCAAGAAGGTGGAATCTGGGATAATTTATTCCCACACTGATTAGTCTTTGGTTACAAGCTACCCCTGTACTAGTACAGGCACTTTCGGCTTATACTACACATAGGTATAGTAGATTCTGGAGGCCTGAGGACAACCCACCAAAAAAGATGCTGGTGCTGCCTTTGAGAGTCAAACTGATGTGTGGTAAGAGAATCTAAGAGAACAGAGATTGAACATGGAATGTGTTTGCCATATATGTCTTATGCTTCTGTATGATCATGTATGCATTCACTTATGCATCCATTTATCTAACCTTGCTCTTTGTCAGTCTCCTTTCACCTCAGATTTTCTTGTACAATGACTAGTATGCAGCAAACCACCAATAAATGATTAAAGAAGGAGGGGAGGAAAGAAGAAAAGGAAGCCAAAGAGGGAAAGGAAGATAAAGGAAAGGAAGACAAATTCACAGAAAGGAAGGGAAGGGAAGGGAAGGGAAGGGAAGGGAAGGAGAAAACAGGGGAAGGGAGGGGAAGGGAAGGGAGGAGGAAGGAAAGGGAGGGGAGGTGAGAAAAGGGAAAGGGAAGGGTGACTCTTGTGCCATGATTTGGAATGGAGAAGTAGTTCTTTTTACTTCTCATGGTAACAACAAATAAAATGTATATAGGTGCTTGAGGAATAACGGATTCCCAGGATGGCATAGATAAAGCTGTCTAATTGTGAATCTAAGGTATTTAATATAAGAATAAATTATAAAATCAGAGTTATAGTCTCTTACTTTTTCTTTGCCTGATCAAAAGCCAAAAGATGGCTATGAAGCTAGTAAAGAGCCCTGACCTTTGTCATAAATAATTTGAGAAAAGATTCTAAGATAAGTGAGGATTTTTTTTCTTGCTGTACTAGGTAATGAGTTTTATAATGGAAACACAATTGCAAGTTACATAATCAAGTAGGTCAGAGCTATTGATCTGCCTAGTGACAAGACTTCCTGAGTAAACTACATTATCCCAAAAAGATGGTTTGAAAGGTAATAATGGCAAAGTCTTACTGAAATTTTTTTACCTCCATTAGGATTAGGCTCATTGCTTCTGCACATCAAAAATGTTAGGCTAAAGAAGATTTGTGAAACAATGTTATAATGTGGAAATAGGTGTAACACTATCTCTAACTAGCTTATGCGACCTTGGAGTCACCACAAAAACTCCCTGGGTCCCAGTTTTATCATTTGTAATATTGAGAGGTTGGACTAAGTAAGAATTTAGAAATTCAGAATTTGATGGCTCCTGAATGAATGATAGGATAGTGGTGAACTGAAGAGCATGTACCACATGTAAAGGGGCAACCTTTACTCAGACCCAGACAGTGGTTGCCATGTTTAAATTTCAGCTTTGGGCTATAAAATCTCCCAGTATTTTCTGAAAATCAAAACTTGACATGTATGTTAATTCCTCAGACTTTAACGTGTTGGTTCAATTTTTATGTAAAACACGATATTGGCCAAAGAAGTCTTTTCGCCTGTGGGAAGAATATAACCCACTTCTGGACTAGGTGAATGTTAAATGTCTTTCCAATATGAAGTTTTTGAAGATGATACATGGAGGCATAACTGTTCTTCTAAGACTGAGACACCTGTGCAAAGTGCTGTTTCTGTTCTGACACCTGCTTTCTTCCCCCAAAAAGGTTTATGTATATTGGTTGAGGTTCAGGACAATCACCAATAAGATTCCTCATCTAGGAAATACTGCAGTAGATTTAGCATCATCTTTCCTGATTACCCAACTATATGTTCTGAAACCTAACCATTGGTGGAGATAAGCATCCTACCTTTGGATAAATTTCTGTTATCTTAATGTAGTTTACCTTAATGATTGGATAGGTGCCTCTTTTTCTCCAGATTCTGGAACCTTGTTGAAGTCTCCCCTTATACCTTTGTATCCTCACTGATCTTTAATTATGATGGAAAGATTAACATCCTTGAAGTCCAGGTTACACCTTCAATTTTAGCGATGCCACTGAAAGTTAGTTAGTGATCTCAATGGAAAGAAGCAAAAGCTATATGTAGGGGAATAATCCAAGGCAAAGAGCAATGAAAATACAAAAATAATAGATGGAACAAGCTGTCAGAATGGGATGACACATGATAGGGTGGAGACTACACTTGGAGGAGTACCTTGAAAAAGAATCTCTTCCTATGAGATGGATGAGATAAGTAAGAGCTTCTGAAGACAAACTGTTGAGGAGGAGAAAGATCATATGGTTAGTTGCCTTCAATCTTTTCTGTAACAGAGGAGCTAAAGCTTTATTTAGAAAGTGAATACCAGTAGGTTAATCTTTGAGGAGAAAGGAAAAGATTGAGAAAAGGTTCTTTGGAAAATGTCGTAAGTAGAAAAGTGTAGATGATTTTAAAAGTTCCAAGTAGATTTAAGATTTAATAGATTTGAGGTAGAAAGAACCCAATGTGGAACAGAATGAACCAGCTTATTGCTCTTCTCTATGAAGATAGTTAGTAGCTTAAAGATAATTAGAGAATAAAAAAAAGCCTAGGGTGGGATAAGGGAAATTCTGGTTTCATAGATCTGGGATATAGAACTATTCTGAGGGATGAGAAATTTTAGAATATGGCCATGCCTGTAGTTGGCTCAAACTGAGTAGAGATAATGGCCATATGTATTTAGAAGGTAAAGAAACTATGATACCAGTAGGGGAAGATGCTAAAATTACTAAGGAACATAACTATAGAGGACTAGTACTAAAATATTTGGAGAAGGTCAGAGGTTATTCTGGAGGTTAGTCAATTAGGTCTGGGGATGGTAGTAGGGAACAAGGAACTAATTATCCTTGCTTTGAGAATTTTGACAAATGGTATAAGGGGCCTCCAGAGGAGAGAAATGAAAAATAAATGAGAAAAAAATATAGCAAGGAATAGCTTTGAAATCAGGGAAATCTGCGTTTGAATCCTGGCTTTGTTGCTTACTAGCTGTAGCGGTTGATCTGATTTTAGAAGCCCACTTTAAGAAAAGTGAATGACATTAGCATTATGGCAGACTAAAAGGTCCTAGTTCTTGTGTTCACACAAAAACAATTTTACAACTAACTACCAATGAAAATACCTCAAGAGAGCCTCAGAGTACAATTTAAAAACTGTAGCAACCCATTAGAGCACAAAAGCTGAAGATGGATACATAGAAAAATGTGGGAACTGTTTTCGCCTGTATCATTCCATTCCCTAGCCCAGCACAGCTTGGCTCCAAGAGGGAACACCTTGTCGCAAACTTTTCTTATGGGGGAAAGGACCCTAGCATGGATACCACCACCATGGGTATCCATGGGTATACCACCACCCACAGCTTTTGCCACCAAGGACTCCAGCTGACCCAAGCTGACAGAATTGCCAGAGTCTTCACCACTGCTCACTCCTCAGCAGAACCTGTTACTGCATCCCCTTGGGCCAGTGGTGCCAAGCCCTTTCCCTCCTCAACCTCTTCTCCCCAATTCCTGGTGTCATAGCATATGGGCACCCATGCCCCTGACCCTGGCACCAAGAGAGATCCTCTTGACCATGACTCCCTCCAACAGGGAAAAAAGAGAGTAGGAGGACCCCAAAAACCCTCATCACCATTGAAACATCATTGAAGTTGTTATCAACTTAAAATAAAAAATTATAACAAGATATTTTTTGTAAGCCTTGAGCTAACCACAAAGAAAAAGTTAGAATAGATACACAGAAGATAAAGAGAAAAGAATTAAAACAAATCACTACAAAAAAAATCATCAAATAACAAAAGGAATATAATAAGAAAAGGCAGAAACAAAATGAAACTGCCAAACAGACAAAAAACAATTAACAAAATGGCAATAGCGAGTCCTTATTTATCAATAATTACCTACAATGATGTGGCTAACAATGATTTAACCAAATATAAGCTGCCACTCAACCCAAATTAAATGCATCCTCACCTCTATGTGCCCTTATTCATGTCCCAAAAATGTACCTGGCCACTCCAACACCATGAGAGAAAATGTAATGGCAAGGAAGTTATAGTGGAAAAAGAACACAGTCTTAACTGATTTCTCTTAAAGTATTTTGCTCTTACAGATTAAAACAACAACAACATATAACCAAATGCACACATTGCCAGGGCTTTCTATAAGGCCTTCAAAGGGACCCATAAAAATGAAGGAGCTAAAGCCTTAGCTGTATCAGCTTTACTGTAAATTAACAGCTGGCTTGTTCTGTATCTCACAGGGTTATAAGGCAGATGAGTTTAAAGAATGTAAATAAAATGCCAGTGCCTAGCAGATAGTAAATAATCAATAAATGACCAATAAAAAAATAATTAGATTTTTATTTTACAAACTAGATTTTGTGTATTTGATTATAGGAGGTGCCATCCAAACACTCAGAGGCTATGGGTTTTTTGTCTTTATGGTTTGTTTTCATTTAAAGCGGGGATGGGGAATTTGATTACTTTATACCATTCCCTTAAAACTGGGAGCATCTTGGAATTATTATGGAGAGTTTGGTATATTATTATGGAGAATTTGAGATGTGGTAAGTTATTATGAGTGTTTGGTACACTCAGAACATCTAAAAATGGGCCGATTTCTTAAAGTTATGTCCAGTTTTCGAGCAGAGCCATGAAGGAAAAGCAGTTTAGGTCCATAAGGAAATCCTGTCTCCTAAAGCTTTTCCTCTCCTTTTATAGGTACATGGGCTCAGATATGAGCATGCATCACATCTTCATACATTCCTGATAGAAGGCCAGAAATAAGTGAACAAATATATGAACACACACACCCACTTTTTGAGCAGCTTTGGTGTGCCAAACATGCTGGACTTTCTCATATTTGCTATCTCAGTTATGTTTCACAGCAAGCCTATGCTTGTGAAGGTCCTCAAAAAACAGATGAAGAAACAAATATGGAGAGATTAGCCTTTTCAGCCCCCACTGGAATGTTTTGTGTAGATTTGGAAAAGCCCCAGAGGAAGGATATTGTTCTCTATGTGCATGGTTTCTCAGCTACACTGTAGAAGTACCTGAACCAAATGGCCTGTCCCCGCTGCCTCTTTATCCTGGTCCTGAGCAAAGCCAGCACTCTAAGCCAGTCTCCATAATTTTGTGTGCCAGGCCATGGGGCAGGGCTAAGCTCAATTGAGAAGAAAGTAAATACCAGGAACAGGTATGGGAGTGAAAGCTGGTTAAGAGGTTGGAGAAGAGGAAAGAATATTTATCTTCAATGGGAACACATTGAATACAAGTGCAAATAGTTGAAAAAAAAGTTTGATTATAGCATTAGCTGATCTGTTTTATTTTTAAAAATATATAATATATAATATATATTAATAATATATACACATATATGACATATGAAATTATATATTTGTAAAACAGATTAAAAGGCCATTATTTTATTTACTAAAAGAGCCACTGTAAAATTCCTATAACAACCAGTACCCTCAGAACATCTAAAAGTGGGTCAATTTCTTAGATATTTGTCCATTACTTTAAGAATCAAGGCATACTTATATGTTAGACCATCAAAATCTCCCATGCCATTAATGATGGTACCTGCATCTTGGGACTAAGATGAAAATTAAAAAGCACCAAAATAATTTACTCTTGCCCTTTTCCATTCCTCACACTCTAAGCATCAGATTTTTGTGCCATTGGCTACCCTGACCATTCCTGGCCTTACCAGATTAAGAGGTGAAAAGGCAAAATAAGAGGCACTATTACATGTGAATGGGAGAAGGGGCAAGTGCCACAGTTCCCTGAAAATAGATCCTGAGATGGAATTAGACAAGCAAAATGTCTGTGGAAAAAAAAAAAAAGAAGGGAGAGGAAGCAAGATTGGAGAAGAGGAGTCAAATGATGATGCAGGTCAGACAAGGCCTACCAACCTTATGGGAGCTCCATAACAAATACTGACCATCAGAGGAATTCTTCACTGGGACAAAATGGACAGACTCATAACCCCATCTTTCTCCATCATTGGATGCTAGCCACCCAGAAAGAGTGAGGCCCTGGCTCTCTGCAGTTGAGGCACACTCTGAAGCAGCCAATAATTAGAGGCTCTCTGCTCTCAGCTCCTTCCTGCAGGTGGGCAGACATGTATTCCCTGAAGAAGGATCTGGGCAGCACATCTCTGTGTCTACTACAGTCCGTTGCTTGTACTCCCTGGATCTACTCCTCCATATTTTTTTGGCAGGAGATCCTTGAGGATTATGGTAGACTTCTTTTCCTGAAGGAAACTTAGAAATGTTAGTAGGATAAGCTGTAGCTGCCATAGCTAAAGTTGGTCTCGGCACAGCAACCAGTACCCATTGTCTCCCTCCTCCACTCAACTTTCCAGAGTCCCCTTGACCTCAGCTACCAAATCTTCTCTTCTCCATAGCTTACTTGGTAGCAAAACCCAAACCCTAATTTCTAAGGGATCCGAGCTCATCAGAGTGCCTTCCACTTATATACTCCTGCCACATTCAGTCATTGGACAGGGGCAGCTCAGAAGAGAACCACTCTGGGTCTCTGTACCTGAGCCAATTCCTAAGGGACCAATGGATGGAGGCTATATGCTGACCACATTCCCTGCATCTGGACAGCATGCCCTCTGTGAAGGCAGAGCCAAGCATTTCCATATCTGCCATTGGGAAATGGTAATTTTAGTACCTCTCATGAAATAATAAGAAAAATATAGTTTATATTGGAATAGCAATTCATCTATTTATCTAGTGTTTGTACATTTATTTTTAAGTGAAACAAATAATAATGAAATTTTTGTTTAAAGTTTAGGTTTCTCTTTAAAACCATACACCTTTAGATTGCTAGGTAAAACAGAGCAGGAAGAAATGGCTCTTAAATAAGTGTGAGCGAGCTTTTGGTTTAGTAGGTGGTGGTTGTGTTGAAGCACACAGTCCCTTTTGGATCTCTTCCTTTAATTCTTAACAAAGGAGGCATGAATTACATAACCAAAATAGTTTTGTTTGGCTATTTATGAGTCAATTATTTTTCTGACAATAAAAGCTTCAAAATGAAACATAAAGTCCTAGTAAAATTGATTGAGTGAATGCTAGGGATAGGTGATAAATCAGAAGAATGAAAAGACAAATTGCCAGAGAACACTTAATAAAGTTCCAAGTGATGGGGACCATCCTCAAGAGGAGGAGAGAATGAGAAATGAATCCATTCTCCAATAAAAGGACATCACTGTCAGAAATGAGCAGATTCTTAAGGCTAGTGCACAACTTAACTCCCTGGGAGGGGCTCTGTTCCATGCAAGCCACCCATCAGGCTCCCTCAATGAGGACACAGAGGCTCCTTGCAACTGCTTGCACAAGCAGTTGAATTTCTTCATCCATATCCAAAATTGAGGGCTAGAGTCCTGTGAATCAGTCAGTGGGATTGAGCTATATATACTGTTTATCACTATCAGTGTGGGTGACAGACTACATGGTTTGGAAAAACATGAGTATGTGTATATTGTATGCATACTATGTGTATGTATGTATACATGTGTGTGTATATGTGTGTGTGTATATGTGTGTGTGTGTGTATATACATAAACTTTGCAGATAAAATTCCAATATGATTCACAAGACAAACATGTATATAGAAATATGCATATTGGCAAATGAACAAACCTATCTCTGTTGACCAAATGAGTCTTAACTAAGTCCTGAAAACAAATTAACCCTTAAAAAATACCATGTCAGACTGTTTGGTAGAAGACTATTACTGAGCTCTTTAAGGGCAGGGACCTTGTTGAAATTCCTAGAGTGATGCTTGGAATATAGTAGTTACTCAATAAATGTTGAATGAAAGATAGATAAATGATGAAGGAATGGTATTTGATTAACTATAAGTAGAATAAGGGAATGAGGCAATCTTTAGAAGCTGTGTTATAGCTGTCATTTACTTCACCTAGCTCAAATCAATGCCGATGGTTATTATTATAGGAATTGTTAAGATCAGAGTGGAATTTAGGAATCATCTAGTTAAATCCTCTTATCTTACACATGCAGAAGTGAAGCTTAGGGGAGTGAAACCGACTCATACAAGATGACTTCACTAGTTTGTGATCTGACCTGTTCTAGACCCCAGGATTCTGGCTTTGAATTCACAGTGTTGGCAAATGGTTATCAAGAAATTTTAAATAATGTCCAAGTAGAGATGTTCATCCGTGTCATGCTGTATGGGTATGTGTGTGTCTGTGTGTGTGTATGTGTGTGTATGTCCATGTCCGTGTGTCTGTATTTGTGTGTGCATCTGTGGGTGTGGATATTTCTGATTCCATTTTCAGATTTTTTGTTTCCCACTCATAACACCATTTTAGTAGGAATAATCAACTTATTATGCATATGCACATGAAGCCCCTGTCTTGTTTTCCTCTGTTTTCCAGTTCCATCTAGATTTAACCTTATTTTGGATTCCAGTAAACTTGATCATGAAAATAGTTGGGGCCCTGCCTCATGTGCCTGTTCTGTTTACAATCTCCATGCATTTCAGTCTTCTACTAGAGCAGTTACTAAATTTAAGTTATATCATGCCATGTACTTTGCTGTTCATTTTTCATCTCAGGTACCCTCTGCAGCTAACCTTTCAGCAGAAAGACTTCTGTCATCATTAAAGGGTCCAAAGAGCTCTGTTACAGAGTAATAACCTTGGCAGCACTGTGCCCAATGCCAAACCCCTCTCCACGGCTAGTTATTGAATTTGGTCCTCTGGCGCTTGGTCACCTGTAACATAGAAACTGGCCTTCCATGACTTTTCTATTTTTAGTTACAGTCTTATTTTCTTTATCTCATTATTTCCCTTTTCCTTTTTAGCCTCTGTAATGCCTTGTTTCGGGTCAGGCTCAGCCCAACTTCTACTTTCTTCATTTAACCTCTCTTTTCCTGACAACTCATTCTTTTCCTTTGTCAAAGCTGCACTTTGCAGAATGTTCTCAGCCTAAAATTGGGGTTTTGGTTCATGATTGGTCAAAAGTATATATTTTATTTTTAATTGTAAAGTACTACTTTATAACTTGAAAGAAAATATTTATTGAGCAGGAACTGCTGTAAGCATGAGGGATGGAGCACTGAGAGACATTGTTCCTATCCTCAATGAAGCTAACTTCCTAGCAGGAAAGGCAGATTATAAATGAATGTACATTCAATAGAAGTGAGGTAGTGATGTGCTATCAAGAGAAATAGAACAGGGCTGGGAAACAGTTGAGAACACAAAGGTAAAGGAGCAATATTTTGAGTAGAATCAGGAGAACCTCCCTAAGGTATGACATTGAGCAGAAATAGGAATGAATTGAGAAAGTAGATGCTGCAAAAACCTGGGGAAGTGGGTGCCAGGAGGAGCTGACAAATGCAAAGGCCTTGAGGTGGGAACAAGTAGGGTCATTTCAAAGATGAACAAGAAGGCCACTGTGGCCTGTGAAATAGTGCAAGAGGGGAATGGTAGAAAGGTGGAGAGGTGGACCAGGGCCAGATCTCTTATAGTTGTGAGGAAAAATTTGAGGAAGCCATTAGAGAAGAAGAGCAAACTGATGTGGTCTGAATTATGTCCTACTAAGACTGTTGCTGCATGGAGAATTGACTTGGGGAGGTGGGATAGGCAAGAGTGAAAACAGGAACACCAATTAGATGGCTTTTGAAATAGGATCTAGGTAAGGTTTAGGGGATAACAGTAGCAGTTATCAGAAGTGGTCGAATTTAGGATATATTTTGCCCTAATGTATGTTCTACTAAAGAGAGTTGTCAAGAATGAATCTGAGGGTTTTGTCCTGAGCAAAAGGAGAATGGAGATGTCATTAATAATTTGTAGAAGTCTGGAAGAGTGCAGATATCTGATTTGATGGGTAGGGAAGCAATTCAAGTTCTGATTAGACATAAATTTGAGATGCTGGACTTGGAAAATTCAAAAGAATAAAAAGTCTTAAAAAATCTTAAATATAATGCTCTAATTCAAAGGAAAATTCCTGTTAACATTACAGTTTTTTTTCCTGAATGTCTGTACTTCATATTCTTGATTTAGCTTTAAATCTACTTTATTTCAAAAGAATTGTGTTTTTTGTATACTCATGTGAAAAACTTTATTGAATTAGATGATTTGATGTGTAAAGAGAATTTTCTGAAAAGTTTTTCTCTATACAAACAAACCATCTGTTCAGGCTTTAAATATACATGACTGAGAAGACTCTAGGAAAGTTTAGACCTTAGCATTTGAAAAAGTAGCTGGTCTTTTCCCAATGTAAATACAGTGTGGGAACATTGGTAGTAATGGGTAGATATGTAAACCTCTCCATTCCCTCAGCTATTGATATTTAATATAAATAAGAGCTAGAACAGGATGAAGTCAGCTTCATAAGAAGTTCTGTGTCAGTCTGAGGAGAAGGTGGTATTGATTTTTAGAAGCTTAGAAGCTGAAGTGGTTTGCAATAGAAACACCCTGGATTTGGAGTGAAGAGATCTGCCTTCCAGTCCTGACATTTTCACTTTATTGCCATGTGGTCTTTAGTCACATGATCTCTCTGGAATTCAGTTTTCACACATTCAAAGTAAGTCTATACTATGAAGCTTTTAACTGTTTTGAGGATTCAGTAAAATAATGTATAAGAAAACACTTTAGGGGTAATGAAACAATACAAAATATGATATAGAATATAAATATTCTATAAAAACAATATATATAGATTGTGTTGTGTCATGCAAATGGTGGAATTACATAGATAAAACACACATCAGTTTTCTTAACACTAAGAACTATAAAATTATATATTACCTTGAATCAATATAATTTTCTCATATCTCAATATCAAAATACAGATAATTGTAAATAAAATTACATGTTATATAACATGCTTTATCTCCTGTGATTTGCTGACATAAGTAAATAGATATAACAACTACTAATAAATCTCTCTTACGAGAGCTTATGGGTAAAAATCTCAGTGGGTGATTTAATGTGAGCATTCCTTTCCAACCAAAAGTTTCTATGGGTAGCCTGTTAATTTTTCAGTGAGGTACCTACATAAATACAAATTATGTAATTCCTGTTCTAGGTGAGTTGAAAGCATCTTTGTGTGTATGTGGGAGGGACTAATATGCCTCTTTCTCTATTTTGTTCACATAATTTTATATATATCCTACTTTGAATTGTAAATATCTATCAAAAACTACATAAAGAGATATGCCTTATGGATAAAATTGAATTGCATGGAAATTCAAGGGCAATACTGATTTGCACAGCTAAAGAAATGTCTAAGTCTTAAAATTATTCATTTTATTTTATAACCTCACAGTGGGTAATAAAGAGCTTTTCTACAGTGAACAATGAATAAGGCATGAAAATAAACTTGTTACTCAATAAAGTGTAACAGGTTTTTTAAAAATTGTATATGCCTATATCAGCAGGTACATTGAAAAAAAGCATATGAAAATTGTTTCATTTATTTCTTTACATAATGCCTTATTAGAAAAAAAACTTGAAATTATTTATGAAACAATGTCAATAAAAATGATATGGTTAAGGAAATGAATTTAAAGGGAAAATTATGGTAGAAAAATAACACAAACCTGGAGACAGTGTTATTTCCCCCCCCCAAAAAAAAATAATCAATGCTAAAAGATCCTTGCTAGGGATTTAATCACTCATGATTTTGTTCTGAGTTTCCTAGAAGGCTCAGAAGAAAAGGAAACGAGTTATGAGTCATAGTGTCAATTTTATGAAAGCAAAGCAATTTGCTACAATGTAGGAATTTCTTTTGTTATATTTTCTTTTCCCCAACAGAAACACATTTGTGTAAGTAGCTACAACTTGAATTGTGTAGGCTTATTTCCTTTACTTAAAATGCTGTGGTTACCTGCTTGGTAATGAGTCTTCATATAGAATCAACCTATGGAATCCCTGATGCTGCAGTGGTCACCTATGACTTAATACACATTTCAAAAAGCAATCTAATTTGGCAAAACAAGTCATGACCTGAGTATTTATGATGAACAAAAACAGGCTTGCAGTGGAAAGGGTATCTAAAATCTGAAACTATGGTTTTATATCAGACATTAGTGCTTTTTACCAGTTTTGTTACCAAAAAAAAAAAAAAAGGAGAAACTTTCTTAGCCTGTACTTTTACATCTGAAAATCCTGATTTTGAAATAGATGACATTTAACTTATCTTTCTGGCTGTGAAAATCTGAATTTGCAGTTATACTCTGGAATCAGATAAACAAGGTGGGCTGTCTTGAAAAAGGAAAATAACATTCAGGATGACAGTGACAGTGTACCAGGGGGAAAAAAAAGACAATAATGATTCATTAAATGTGTTAATGTATTAATTATGTAATATTTTTAAAAACCTAATTTTGGTGTGAAGATTTTAAACAATTTTTCCTATATTGTAGCTCTTCATATCTGAATGTTTGCACTAAGCTTTATTAACTAGGAAACTATATGGTACATACAGCTGAAAAATTAAACTTGCCTGTCACAAGGCTCACATTCTTTCAGATTCCCTCACCTTACCATATGAAACTTTTTAGTTGGAAAAAATAACAACATGAAAAGGAAAGAATTATTTTCCTATTTTTTTCAAGCTGTAAAATAAGTAAAGAATCCAGTAGTTGGAAGACAGAGACAACTTCTATACTTTCAAATATCTATTTTTTATATCAATAGGTTTACAAAATTATTTTTCTAATTATACAAGCAATACATGTTCATCACATAAACAATTAGAAAAAGTATAAATAGGAAAATAAAGGTTACCTATAACTACATCTCCTAGAAAATATTTTACATGCATTTTCTTATTTAACTCAACAAGCTCATAAGTATGTATATATTAGTATTTAGTGATATATATATATATACATATATTATGAGCAGTACCTCATATTCACTAGCGATACCTGTCATATATCTGTCATTCCATGGCACCCCTACCTAAGTGCCTGCAAGGAACAGCACCAAGACCTCATGATCCCGCCTCCCGGCTAACTGAATGAGGACGGACTCTGCTAAATAGGGCCAGTCCACCAAAATTCCCTAGAAAATGGAATTATGTAACATAAAAAGAGGCCAATAGGCATCTATGCTGAAGCTAGAGGCCAATTTCAACTGCGGACACATTAAATAAGAAGAAAAAGCTTGTCTGGAGGGAGAAACAAGAGAATGGAGGAGATACACAGAGAGGAGTGGAAATGAGAAATTGGACACCTTATGTTCAGGAAGAGAGAGAAGAAAACAGGAAGAATACCTGCCAGAGAGAAAAGAAAACGGAAAGAATCCAGCTGTGAGGAGATCTTACTTTCTTTCCTCCATTTGGATTCAAAATCCTCCTCTGTATCTTTCCTCTAAACATACTTTTAACCGAAGATAATCTGAGTAAGCTTCTGTTCTTAAGATACCATGTCAGTATGTATTGATAATGACTAACTTGATATGCAAAGAGCATCATTCCAAGTGCTTTATATTCATTTACCTTATTTCAAGTTCTTAAAACATTACCTCAAACCCTAAGAAATGTATCTTAATTTTGCATATAAGGAAACTAAAGTTAAAGCACTTGAGTAGAAGGTACTATTTAGGAATGGTAGGTTTCCTGCTCCCACCCCCACTTTTTGCCTTTGTCACCTTCTTAAATCCTACTAAAATGATAGAAAGGGGAGGGTTTTTTTAAAAAAAAATTATTTTAATAGTTTCAAATATACAGTACATTGCTTAGATATATATAATTTGTAAAATGATCCCCCTAATTGCTCCCTCCCTCCCCTGACCCTCCACCTAGCTAACGTATTAATGCAGACTGCATTCCCTATGTCATGCTCCCCATCCCCATGACCATCCATCCATCATCTAATAATTTGTACTTCTTTAACCCTTCACCCCATTCTCTCAGCCCCCCAAACTCCTTCCCCTCAGTCCATCACCAAATTGTCCATTGTATTTGTGAGTCTGTTTTTGATTAGTATGTTCTTTTTATTCCTTAGATTCTGCATGTAAGTGAAATCATATAGTGTTTATTTTTCTTTGTCTGACTTAAATACCTCTGGGTCCATCAAAGCAATATTTTTTTCCATCTCTTTCCTTTTCATATGTAGGGGTCTTGTTTTCTTATCCTTTTAGCCACTCTCTCTTTTGGCTCTTTTCCATTTGAGGTACTTATGATAGGAATGTAGTTGTTACCATTCTTTATTCCCAGTTTTGATACGTGTTTTTTCTTCTTAAAGAAGTTCCTCCAACATTTCCTGTATACTGGCTTGGTGGTGATAAATTCCTTTAGCTGTCTGGAAAGCTCTTTATCAGTCCTTCAACTCTAAATGATAGCTGAATAAATTATTCTTGGTTGTAGGTCATGTGTCTTCATCCTGTCTAATATTTTGTACCAAGCCCTTCTGTCCTGCATAGTTTCTTTTGGGAAATCAGCTGCCAGTCTTATGGGTGTTTCCTTATAAGTAACTATCTGTTTTTCTCTTGCTGCTTTTAATATTCTTTCTTTATATTTAAACTTTGGCATTTTAATTATGATGTGTCTTAGTGTGGGCCTCTTTGGATCCCTGATGTTTGGGATTCTCTGAGCTTCCTGGGGTTTTATGTCTATTTCCTTCACCAGGTTAGGGAAGTTTTCCATCATTATTTCTTCAAACAGCTGTTCAACATCTTGATTTTCTTCAGTTACACCAATCAGATGGATATTTGGACCCTTAAAAGTGTCCCATATGCTCCTTAAATTATTTTGATAGTCTTGGCATCTTATCTCTTGCCACTCTGATCGCATGTCCTTGGATTTCCCATCCTCTAGATAGGGTATGTGATCCTTTTCTTTATTCATTCTGTTTATTCTTTTGTTTATTCCATTTAATATTCTTCTCATCTCAGATAATGTGTTCTTCATTTCTGACTGGTTCCCTTTTATAATTTCCATTTCTATTTTTATGTTTTTTTTATCTCTTTGTTGAAATTCTCACTGAATTTATCTACACTTTTCAAAAGATCATTGAGCATCTTTATAATCAGTGTTTCAAACTCTGCATCTTTAAATTACTTTACTTCATTATAACTGGATCTCTGTTCTGTTCTCTCATATTGTTTCTGCTTCTTTGTCTTTCTATTTTGGCTGACTTTCCATGTGTTTTTATATACTAAGCAATGCTCCTAAGTCTCCCAGTCTTAGTGTAGATTTATGAAGTAGATGTCCAGTGGCAAAGTCCTGAGAGGGGTTCAGCTGCAGGCCAAACTTAGCTCAAGCATCTACCCTTCTGGGGCCACCTGTTGAGATTCAGCAAGCAATCTATAGATACTGAGCTTATAGTTGCTTCAAAAGGCCACACCAGAGACCAAGTCCAGCTGCCTCCAGTGTGAGTCTAGGAGCACCTGACTCATGGAGGATATCACCTAGATATGGTGTGAGTGGGGCTATGAGTTGGGGGTAGGTGCAGTTTCAGGGAATTCTTGGGGCGGAGTTACCTCTGTTATCCAGTCTGATGACATCAGGGCTATGGCGGAGCTGTTTCCACACACTAGGAGAGGGGAGGGCTTAACAGGGAACAATGGATACCGCTGGCACTTCTGTACAAAGCAAGTCTCGCCTCGACCCTTACTCCAACAATGTCTTCCTGTAAGTCTCTGGTGCCTCCTGTGCACAGCCTAATCAGCACTGGTGTTCAGAGCGAGCTGGTCCGTCAGCTGAAAATCTGCTCGTGGATGTGGATGGCTCCTTTAAGAGGCTTCTGCTGCTGCTGCAGCCTCCATCTCACTCAGCCGCTGGGGACCGGGCAGCCCCACGTCCTCATCCTGTCCTTCCTTCTGCCATTTCAGAGTGATTTCTTGGATTTCTCCCTAGTTGTATGGCTTGTTTATCTAGATCCCAGGTGAATTTTCCTTGATGCTGCTCCTTATTTCTGTCACAACTTTTATTTGGTCTCCAGAATGATGAACAGAGCCTCTATCGTCTATGGCATTTCCCTGCCTTGATTTTGTTTTTGTTTTAAGGCTTATGCACACCAGGACTAAGAGCAAAAGAGCAGTGAAAAACAGATAGGCAAATGTAATTGAGTAAATCCAAGAAAGCTGAATCCTAAACTGTCAGTGAGAAAATTTGAAAAGCAACTCATTTTGCCTTTTCTACCTGACTCCCAGGAGAGACACCAATAAGTGGAGAAGATGGGCTTTTAAAAACTACAGAAGTGGTTGACAGTGTTGAAGCAGCAGTTCAAATCCCAAATCTGGAATCCTAAACATCGAGGTACCTACTCTTCCTCTCTCACACCTACCCTCACCCCTCTCCAGAAAGATAATGGAGATTTAGTCCAGGGAAAGGATAAAACAGAGGGTCCCTCAAATGGGAAAAACCAGTGCTTTTAAGGGTGTGAATGTCATTTCAAAAGCAGAGGAATTAAAAACTGTGTGTACACTGAGGCTCTCTTTACCTACCTACCTTCCAAAATGCTGACAGCCAGACTCTTCTCATTCAAGCAGGAGACTGTAATACTTATCTCTTAGGAATCAGCCTAGTGCAAGAGAAAAACTGAAAGATATTGACATAAAGAATTTCCTAATGAAACAGCACAGCCATTCCACTATTGAGATGCCCAGTCAATAAGCTCCACCTACCTGCACAAAGCTTTCAGTCAAATTTCTAATACAAATAGCCTCTGATAACCAGATAGTACACAGATAAAGTACAAAATAAATAGAAAATAAAAATGGCAACTTAAACTTTAAAAAAACTCAAAATATTCTAATTGATGTGAATATAAATAATATATGAGATGTATTCATGAGATAATAAACCTTAGGGGGAGTGAGAACCAGAATGCTTTAAAAAAATATTCAGTGGACACAAAGAAGAGCTCTTGAATATTAAAGTATAATAGCAGAAATTAGAAATTCAGAAAGATAAAATTGAGGAAAGCTTATAGAGAGCAGAGCAAAAAGGCGAAAAAGCTATGGTAAATAGAACAGGCAGAGAACAGGAAAATTAGGCAGACCAGTCCATGAAATCTGCAAACAGAAAACAGAAAATGGAATGTAGGAAATGGATACAGAAATAATTCAAGAACCTTCTCTAGAACTAAAACACAGCATTTCTAGATTGAAATGACTCACTTTATGTTCATGA
Source organism: Macroglossus sobrinus (assembly GCA_004027375.1). Taxonomy (NCBI): domain Eukaryota; kingdom Metazoa; phylum Chordata; class Mammalia; order Chiroptera; family Pteropodidae; genus Macroglossus; species Macroglossus sobrinus. The sequence goes on from PVKZ01000248.1 coordinate 566,822, forward strand.
TAATGAATGAGAGAAGACCCACCATAAGATAGTATCCTGAAATAGTGAAATTTCAGTATCCTGAAAATTTAGGATACTGAATACAAAATAAAATTAACAATTTTTTTAAATTAAAAGTCATTTGAATCTTGATTGGAAATATCACTAATCAATTTGTTGGAAGGGCATAGAGGTTAAGAGCATAAGCTCTTCACCCGACTCACCTGGATTCTAATCTCAGACTCTGAACCTACATGCCCTGTAACTCTCGGAAAGTTACTGCAGTGCTGTATCTCAGCTTCTGTATCTGTAAAATGGAAATTAAATATAGCACCTGCCTTGAAGGTTTGTTGTGAGGATTACAAGAGATAATACACATAAATACCTACAGAAATGTGACTAATACATAGTGCTGAGAAAATGTTAGCTATGTTACTGAGCCTCCTAGTAGTAACTCTAGAAGCTAGAACAGTAGATCAAAGTCTTTGTAATTCTGAGGATATGTGATTTCTAGGCTAGCATACTATTCCCAGATATTAAGTATGAGAGTTAAAATGCTTAAAATTTCAGATATTCACAGTCTCAAAATTCTGCCAAAACAAAGAAGAAAACTGAGGAGACATTAAATCCAGGAGAAAGGAAATCTCATGCAAAAAATGGAAAGAGAATCCCCGAGATGAAAGGAGACCTCCCAAACAACAGCTAAACTTAAGCCAGTTAGACATGGGAAGTCAGAAAGATCTTAGGAGACTTTCTTTAGGAGGATGAAATTGATACTTAATGTGCATGTGTGTATTGAAAGAAGATTTGCACAATTTGGGGTAGTGCTTGTGAATTGAATTACAAATACATAGGAAGCTAAGAATAAACAACAATAATACTATTAAAAAATTTAAAAAGCAAACAAAGACAAAGTTTATTTAAAAAAGGAAGAGTAATAATAGTAGCCAATATGACTCAGCAAGGTCTCATGTTTATATAGTCATAATACTATATACATTATAGTGATATGACCAAAATGATGATTAAACTCTGTAGGGTATATATGTATGCTGGGAATAGAGGCAATAAAAGAAAGCTCTAAATTATAATTTCCCATAGTAGGAAGTCAATAGAGAATGCCTAAAGTTGAAAATCAAGCTTGTTTTCTTATTCCTTTCTTTGTTTTTAGAATAATGGAAGATGGAGGCAAGTTTTCTAAGAATCAGTTAAAAGAGCTCAAAGCAGCTGCCCCTAGGAAACAACAATTGGAAAGAGGTGGTATAATTATGATCATATGTAACTTTAATAAGAATTAGCACTGAATTAAAAAATAAACACTGCCTTAAAAATTAGAGCACAATTAAGTTAAATTAAATAAGATACCTTGATCAAAGTCACAGATCTTGAAAGTGGAAAAACTAGGATTCAATATCCCGCCTCTGCATCTTACATAGGTACTTTATTTGAAGGATGAAAAATATTCTATGAGTGAATATTTCTTAATTTATTTAAACAGTTCTCTATTATTAACCATTTAAGTTTTTAAAAAAATTTAGTATTATTATGTAACAAACATCCTTATATCCTCAAACTTTAATCTCTGACAAAACGCTGATGATTTATTTTAGATAAATATCTAGAAGTAAAACTCCTTTGACATAAAACAAAGGCTCTGAACTCTTTAAGCCTCTTCATGTATATTTCCAAATTATTTTCCAGAAATGTGGTGTCAAAATACTCTAATACCAACAGTAGAGGAGAGCAACTCTCTCAATATGCTTTCACCAGCATTGAGTATTAATTTTTTTCTTTTTCTCCCATTTGTGTTGCTTTATTTATTGTATTAAAAATTTAATTTTTAAAATATCATTGACATTCATTATTTTATATTAGTTTCAGGTGTACAATATAGTAGTTAGATATTTATATAATTTATAAATAATTATAATTAGTCTAGTACCCACCTGGCACTATAAATAGTTATTATAATATTATTGACTATATTCCCTAGTTTGTACTTCACATCTGCATGACTCATTTGTAATTACCAATTTGTATTTTTAACCCCTTCATCATTTCATCCAGCCCCCAAACCTCCCTCCCATCTGGCAATCACCATTTTGTTCTCTGTGTCAATGAGTCTGTTTTCATTTGTTTGTTTATTTTATTCTTTAGATTCCACATATAAATGAAATAATACGGCAATTGTCTTTCTCTTCTGATTTATTTTACTTAGCATAATACCCTCTAATTTCACCCATGTTGTTGCAAATAGTAAGATTTCATTTACGATATGGCTGAGTAATATTTCATTGTATATACCACTTCTTTATCCAACTATCTAGTGATGGGTTTTTGATTGCTTCCATATCTTGGCTATTGTAACTAGTGCTGCAGTGACCATATGGTTGCATATATCTTTTCAAATGAGTGTTTTGGTTTTCTTCAGATAAATACCCAGAAGTGCTATTGCTGGGTCATAAGTTCATTCTATTTTTAATTTTTTGAGGAACCTCCAAACTGTTTTCCATAGTGGTGGTACCAATTTGCAATCCCACCAACAGTGTATAAGGGTTCCCTTTTCTATACATCCCCTCCAGCACTTGTCTTTTCATTTACCGATGATAGCCATTCTGACAGGTGTGATATTTCATTTTGGTTTTAATGTGCATTTCTCTGATGATTAGTGATGTTGAGCATCTTTTCATGTCTATTGATTATTTGTATGTCCTCTGCCCATTTTTTAATTGGATTGTTTGTTTTTTTGTTGTTGAGTTGTATGAGTTCTTTGTAAATTTTAAATATTAACTTCTTATCACATGTATCATAGGCAAATTTTTTCTTCCATTCAAAAGGTTGTCTTTTCATTTTGCTGATGGTTTCCTTTGCTATGGAAAAAATTTTTAGTTTGATGTAGTCCTATCATTTATTTTTTCTTTTGCTTCCCTTGCTTGAGAAGATATAGCAGAAAAAAGTATTACTAAGAGCAATGTCAGAGAGTTTATTCTGAGCTGATGGAAATTAATGATCTTAACTTTGAACACAGGCTTTCATTTTAGATGTAGTTGTATAGTTTATGAATATCTTAAATTTACACAGTTTCTTTTTTAAAAGCAATTATTCGGTGCTTATTTAACAAGTATTTTTTAAGTGTATAGTGTTCTAAAATATACAAAGTGATGGGACACAATTGTAAACAAAACAGTCCTCTCCCTAAAAGCTCCATCCTTGTGTAGGATTTACATAATAACCCCAGAAACTCCAGATAATCTCAGCAGTTGAAGGAGAAAATTATTTCTGAAAATAAAAATGTCTCTATAGTATTAGAAATAGGGGTAAATAACTCAACTTCTTGATTGCCAACTAAGTCTATTTAGAAATCACTGCACATCAGAATATTTAAACTAATCATTTTCAAGGGTGTCATGATTACAATTAAATATATGATATACACATGTGACACAGACACCATGGTCTCTATTCTGTTTATGAAAATGGATAGAGAAAATACTTTTATTCATATGTAATGTATGGTATTTTCCCCTAGCTCTGTTTGGTCTTTATGCATTCTCTGTAACTTAGTTTTTTGTTGGAAGAGAGATTTGATCCTAGTTCAGACAACACAGCTCAATAATGTTACATAGTTGTTTGTGTCTTTAAACAGCATTGTCAATGATAGTTCAAAAGAATATTAGATCTTGGACCTGACACATACTTTAAAATGTCAACATTTAATTATATTGCCATGGTAAGAGAGGAAAACCTGACAGACTTTTCACCCACCAGAGATAGACCATTCCATTGCTCTGCATCTCAGCCTCAGTGACAGTTTCTCATTTGTCCAAAAGCTATTTCTGTGACAGAAACATGCCTTCTCTTTATCAAGCAAATCTGGAATTACAACTGTCTTAAATAACACCACTGCTTAGAAGCTATCTTCTGGCCACAAGAAGAGCAGATACAATCACTTTCATCCTCTTCTCCCCCTTCACAGTGCTCCAGGGACTTAGTTTCTCTTTTGCAAATTGGCTTAGTGATTAGAATTAAGCCAGAAGATAATTCTCAAAAGACAGATTAATACTTAGGCCATGTCAGAACAATAATTTGATCGTGTTATAAACATCAAGAAGCATAACTCTCTAGTCCCAATGCTGATGAGTAGCAAATTAAGGAATCATCTGAATATCTCTAGTATCAAGGGGACATACCTGTCAACATGCTTAAATAAAACAACTCATAGATATATTCTTCTATTTTTATAACCATTTCCCTATTCTTATGCTTTTGTGTATGTAGTACTGAAAAAAGAATAGTATCAATGTTGATGCCACTTAATAACTACGTTACTGTGAGCTTGAAGTCTTTAAACCTTAGGTTCCTCACATATAAAAAAGGAGAGTGAAACTCTTCACTCCTTAAGTGTGGGCTGTGCATAACAACTTCCTTCCAAAGAGTAGGATACATAATAGAACAAAAACAAATAACTTTACAACGATGGAATCTGACAAACCGTCTCCCAAGGTTAACATCAGCAGTGATGGTTTATCTTGATAGCATATATCCTGATATCATGTGGTCTTCCCCCCCCAAAAAAAAACTCATAAGCCCAATCTAATTATGAGAAGAACATTAGAAAAACCTAAACTTAATGGCATTATACAAAATACCCCAACCAATTCTCCCAAGAAAACAGAAATGGCATCTATCTTTTCTTGTGAGGCTTGAAACATTTTTAGTTATTGCATAGTTAGATAATTATATATTGTTCAAAATATACATTCCTGCCCTATTGACATCAAGCTTGGCCATGTCGACTTGCTTTGACAAATGAAACAAGTGAAGTGTGTCTCCCTGAGTTTGTTATTTTTTCAGGCTATTTCCCCGCTAAAACCTCCATTTAGGGCCTTCCCGTCAATCAGCCTGAATCCTAAGTGAAGATAATGAACTGCCCCACGGCAGTTGAACTGTATTAGACATGTAGCATGAGAGAGAAATAAATGTTATTGTTGTAAGCTACTGGGATATTTGGATCATCTTAGGACAGCAAGACTAAGCTTATGCTGAGGGCCTAGCTCAAATCAAGTAATGAATTTCACAACTTTTTGCCTTGTTTCTCTCACCTTCCTCCTCCATATTTTCTCCCCTCTCCCCCACTCTTATATCAACTTCTTCTCAGGTTGTACTTATTGATTTCTGAGTTTCTCCTTCCTCTAATAATTATCTTTAGACCAGTATTCCGGCACCAATGAATAATTTGGGCTCTGATAAAATTATTCTGCTACCCATCTTTCTTGCCCTTTATTTCCCTTGCAATGGTGTCCTGGTGAAATTAACATCTAGAAACCCTTTGGATGGAAAAAGAAGGCACCACAGGGAAATTAGGGGTGTTTTTTAAAAAGTTAGGAGCTAATTATACACATGTAAGTCTCATGTTTTCTTTTTTTCTTTTAGCATCAGCTACCTCCTGAATCACTGCCCAGTTGTCAGCTCCAAGTCCTGGCTCCAAGGTAAATCTGGCCAATTCTGAAATTCTGGTTGACTAATCCAATCTTCATGTTCACCCAGGACTTATTTAAGCATCCAAAATTACTTAAAATGTAGATTTTTCTCATATCTGTACATGGTAAATGATGCAAAGGGCAAATGGGCAGAAAGGGCACCTCTTTATCACGTCCAATTTCAATTTCACATGCATGTAATTTATGGAAGAAAATAGTATCATTAGATTTACCAACCTTTACAAAATCAAACTGTAATCAACCATCTTTGCAGAAAGCAAATGCCCACAGCACAAAGCCAGATCTCCGAAGTGGGGGTGCTGTCAGGCAATAGTAGGAGGAGCTGGAATTCTGAAGTCAGTTACAGTTTACATCAGCTTCAAGATTAATTTCATTGGCACAGAAAGCAAGCATTGCTCACTGCCATCAGGTAAGCAAATGCACAATTTTTTTTTTTGTAGTCTAGTAAAAAAGATTGAAGTGTTTGATTTTCCTTCTCAATTTTTATCTTACAATTTATTTTGCCCTCTAAGGAGTTCATTTATCTTTCTCATCTGAAGATATAGAATATGTCTAACCAGGTGGGTGTTCTGAGCATCTGGGAGCAAAATTTGAGGAGAATGCCAATTTGTAAGATAGTTGGTTATTCAGGTGTAGCCCATGTACTCCTTCTATGAAAAGTCCTGTTGGCGCAGGTGTGCTGGGAGTTTAAAAGAGACTGTTGCATGGGGGTAGAGTGTGTTTTGGGGGATGTTACAGTGGAATGGGGAGTAGCATCATAGACTTTCAGGAAAATGCAAAAGGTTCTAGAAAAGAACCTGGAATAGGATATGTTTTTCTGGTACAAAAACTTAAATGGATAGTTCAGAAAGAGGTAACTGTCCAGTTCATTTTGCCACATTTGCCAACTGGACAGAATTTAAATAAATCTGATTTAAAATCCTATTAAGACCTGATGGAAATTGGAATTGTATAGCTTCTAGAAAGCTAATTGGGCAATTTTTACAGCATACAGTAGTCCTTCCCCCACTTATCTGACAGGACATGTTCTAAGACCCCCAAACCCTATATTTATTTAGTACTGCATAATATCAAACCCTATATACATGATGTATGTTTTTCTATATGTACATACTAGTGATAAAGTTTAATTTATGAATTATGCACATTAAGAGATTAAAAAACATAACTAATAATAAAATGGAACAATTATAACAATTCACTATAATAAAGTTATGTGAATGTGGTCTCACACTTTCCCTCTCTCAAAATATCATACTGTACTTATCTTTTTACTTAAAGCACTTTTGGGCTTCTCTTTGGCATATCTGAATTGCCAGCATCACTACTCTTGTGCTTTTGGGTCATTATAAAGTAAAATAAGAATTACAAGCACTGCAATATAGAGACAGTCAATCTGATAACCAAGTCAGCTAGCTAATAAGTGGGTAACGGGCAGGTAGCATAGACAGTGGGGATGTGCTGGCCAAAGGGACGATTCACATCCCTGGCAGGCTGGAGTGAGATGACAAGAGATTTTATCACACTACTCATGCAATTTGAAAGTTATGAATTGTTTATTTCTGGAATTTTTCATTTAATATTTTTGGTCAGTGGTTGACTGTGGGTTTCTATAACTATGGAAAGTGAAACCATGGATATGGAGAGACTACTATATAAGAATCTCTCCAAATTTTCCATTTTCCTTTCCAGGCTAAGAAAGAGGGGGAAAAAAGGAGGATAGTTGTAGATGGGAGAATTCAGCAAGAAAACATTGAATTGTCCCACAGGTTTTGTTTAATTCGCAACCTGGTTCTTAATTTTTCTGAGCTCACTATGGAAATCTTTGCTGGTCAATAATTTCTATCTTTTCCTATCCCTTGCTCAGGGGTTTTTGTCTTTGTGTGAGTGTTTTAGATTATCTTATTATCTACTTTAAATGTTATTTTGAAAGTTTCTTTATGGAAGCAAGCCAGTTTTCTAAATACTTTATACCTTTAGAAAGTTCATAACACTGTTTTGATAAGGATTTTTAAAAACATATTCTTGAATACAACTTATACCTTCTCCTTGAAGACAAAGCAGGAAAGTCATATATTAAATATTCTGGTCACCACGTATAATTGCTAGGAAGAATAAATCAATAAAAACAATTAAAAGTGTGTCAAACATTATGAAAAAAAAAACAGTTACCAAACAGATGGTTATCATCTTGACACTCTGAGATACAAGTTAAGCTCAGAAAGTACATTTGCATTCATGAGAGATAGGAAGGTGCTCTTAAAATATCAAAAGGTAGAACCCAATACCTGTCAGCATATGTTGTTTTATATCTTGTTGGAATTTGATGTACAGTACCCATGAGGCCTAAATTAAACATAATGAATTGCTAATATGGTATATACTTGTATCTAGGTCATTCACAGAAAACTTTATTATTTGGAAAACTTTAATATTCAAACATTAGCATATTAGCTAAAAATATAGGGGATGGACAGAGCATTAATGGCTATGGTGAGTTGCTAGGGATAAAATTCCCTGAACTGGTTCCAGCTTCAAAGTCTGCAGCTGGACAACATCTTTGAATTGATGGAAAAATAGCCAGAAATTCTAGGATATGGTGATTGCATTATTTGTTGGAATTGGCACTAGACCATTCAAGAATATTATTTATTTCTTTGTATACTAAGTTTATATGTTCCAGGTATTTGGGGTTACTTGACAAAGAATGTAATATGTATATGATATAGAAATAAATGCTAATATGAATACATACAAAAAAATGTGTTCTGGTTGTTTGTATTAGACAATAGTATTAGTCATACCATAACACTGACCTGTAAATTTGTTTAAATTAAATGTACATATTTTTGTCAGTAATTTGCTCAATGTTCAGTCCTTTTCCCCAAGCTCCTTGAACATCCCAACCCCTGCAAAAAATAAAAAAGAAGAAAAAGGAAAAGAATATTCAAGACTTTTTATATACTCTACCAGACCTCCAGAGAAATACTTATTTTGACTTAAATTAATCATTCTATCACTTGTTGCTGTTTAGCTTTTCAATTTAGGAGCTACATTCTACCCATTGATGGTGATCTTTGTGTCATCCTAATGCAGTATAAAGTAATTGGCACATTTGTGCCTTTGCTTGTGTGCTTCCTCCACCTAGAATTCCCATGGCTCTAAATTTAGTAAATGTTATTTATAATTATTAAAATGTTGTGGCCAAACACATAAATCTTTCAACCAGATTTTTTTTACAGTATTTACTTTATATAGTTGCTGATTTCTAGCCAGTAGTGTTGGATTTAAAACTAGCAGTGAGTTTCAAATATTTGAATTAAAGCTTTATACTGCCTCTACTAGTTATGAGTTAAAAAGAGAGTACTAGACTCATATACCAGTGATAGCTGTTTTCTTTTGTTTGTTTTTATTCTATATAATGCCTTAGTTTCTTTCTTTTCTTTCCTATTACTTTCTGCAACAGAGTTTGTTTATTGTCATGTGTACCTTATTTTATCATGATTGCTATTTTCTAAGCATTCATTATATGATAAATTAATACCTTGATGTATTGTAATTATATTTGAGAGCCTGTCATATTCTGGAACTGTTCTTATACTCTTTTATTACAGCTTACTTTTTAATAGTGAAAGTAAGAATTTTTACTGAAGTAACTGGTTTTTGAGGTTTTTTACACTTACGACAGACTCATTGAATGTTGTTGTTATCATTTTCATCATTACTGCTACCTCTCATGCAATTTTGTTTTTATTTAAAAAAAAATAGCCTGAGATGCTGACTTTTCTGGATCCATTTATGCTTACTTTTCTGGTTTGTGTTAAGATCAGCAAACAAATAACTCCAAATTAGCAAGATATTACTACATTAAATATGAAATGAGATTTTTTTATAAGCTGTATTTTAGTGGACAGCATCTGAATTCCCCTTAGGGAGACAAATGTTTTTGAAAAGGAAACTACCTGTGGTGTGGATGATGAGGATTGAGGATTATAATCTGGAAGGAAATATATGGATGTATTAGCTAACCTACTGCAGCATGAAAAGTTATGAAAAGTTATCACAGATTTGGAGGTTTCTTTGAGGAAGGGAAAAATCAGAAGAATTAGTGAAACAGGAGAAGAGCTCAAATTATATGGCAGAAGACGAGCCTGAAGAGAGTTGCTTGATGAATAATTCCTGCTAGCAGGGCTATTGAAGGAGCTTTAAAAAAAGGATTATTTAGTATTCAGTTTTAAAATGTTTTCTATGTAATTTTGTACTGCAACTGTCCTCTTCCATGGCCTTAATATTTCAAAGAAGTCATCTGCACAAATAATTGACATTATTTTAGAGAAATCAAGGGAAAATCTTTGTTCCTACTTGTTATCTGTAAGACAGAGCAAAAAGAAGACTCACTAGGATAACAATAAGAATCAGAGTTCACAAGAGTAGTAAATGAGAACTGCTGGGGTCCATGAAAACACCAGATAATTCAGAGGACCCCAACTCTCGGGCCGCAGACCAGTACCAATCTGTGGCCTGTTAGGAACCAGGCCGCACAGCCAGAGGTGAGCAGCTGGCAAGCCAAGCCTCATCTGTATTTGCAGCCACTCCCCAATACTAGCATCACTGCCTCAGCTCCACCTTAGATCATCAGGCATTAGATTCTCATAGGAGCACCGGTCCCTGGTGCCAAAATGGTTGGAGACCGCTGAGTTAATAGAGATAGTAGATATCTCTCCAAAGGTGGCATGGTAGGGAAAGGGAATAGGTTTTTACTTCCTGAGGGGATAGAAGGGTTGAGCCAGTTTTATGCTGATCTTAAAAAACATTGTTAATTTGGTTGACATTTGGGATACACCTATGAATACTAAATCTATAAAATTATTTTTGAAAATTTTATAGGTGGTATTATCAATGCAAGTATATTTTCTTTGCCATCTGATTATGTCATATTTTTAGGTCCTCTGTGTGGGTTAGATGAATGTCATTACTTTCATTTTCAAAATGCAGGCCCTGGGACATTAAGAGGGTTAGTGACTTTCTGAAAACCATTCTGTAAATTGGAAGTGGAATGGAGCAGAATCCAAAACCCACAACTCAGGTTCAATTTACGATGTATAAATACTATGGTTAGAATACTTGTTTGTTTTTTAATATTATCATTTGGATAATAAGATTAATAGTAGTAAAATTATTCACATTCCTTTCAATTCCTATTATTCCAGAAAGTATTGTTTATAAATATTTAAGAAGGATTTTTGGAACAGAATCTTAAAACATTCTGGTTTTTTAGCTCCCATCAATTTCAATCTCATGGACACTACAAATTTATACTAATTGTATAAGGTCTGGAAGGAGATCTCAAGTGACACAGAGACCTCAGATTCTTAGACTCTTCCACGAGCTGAGTAATATCCTGGGACCAGTTGGCCTGGCCTCAGGCATAGTCTTCCACGGATGCCTCACAAACAGAGAAATCAGTAAAAAAGTTCATAGAAGCTGATGATACAAGAGCCAAAGTCAGAGTCTGTATGTCAGATTATAATGCTGCTGCCCACTTTCTCTTAGAAAAGTTTCTTTTATCATCAAGATTTAAGTATCAGAGTTTAGGACTTCCTCCATCTTCTTGAATGTAGTTTATATATTGTAGATTAGAGATGATAAAAGATCTTTTATCAAGATAGAAGGCTACTCCTTCTTAAAACTGAGAAAATTTAGTTCCAGGGATGTTAATAACTTACTTAAGTTCAACAGCAAGTCATGGGCTTCTTTCTTTTTTTCTTTTTCTTCTCTTTTCTTTCCCTCCCTTCCTTTCCCTTCCCTTTTCTTCCCTTTCCTTCCTCCTTCCTTCCTTCCTTCCTTCCTTCCTTCCCTCCTTCCTTCCTTCCTTTTTTTTCTTTTTCTTTTTTTTCTTCTTTCCTTCGTTCTTTCTTCTTCTTCTTCTTCTTCTTCTTCTTCTTCTTCTTCTTCTTCTTCTTCTTCTTCTTCTTCTTCTTCTTCTTCTTCTTCTTCTTCTTCTTCTTCTTTTTTAAGAGGAACAAGCACTTATTGAGATCAATAAGAATAGCTATTCTAGACCACACTTATCTAGGCCTAAATCCTTCTGATTAGGAGACAAAAGAAATGGCTATTTTTAAGAAGGGAAAGGGAACAATTACATCAATAAAAGGAAGGCATTTCTACTGGTGCAGATAACATAGTGATATTAATTTTAAACAATGTTTTTACTTTTTAGTTCAGTAGTCATAATAACTTCTTTCTTGTTATCTTTGCAAACAGTTCTTTTGAAGGCACAAGTTTACTTAGGCCTAGTCCAAAGATTATTTTGTCTTCTTTTAATAATCCAAAGGTTTGTGGCCTAAGACAGGCAAGGCAGTTCCTCTGGCATGGCAGCTTTAGCTCCATTTTAAAGTGACTCTGCTTATATTATTGTTTTCGACATAAAGAACAAACTCTTATTCATCCTTCAAGACCCTGCTTAAGTAATATCTTTTGGGTAAAGATTTCCTTGATCTCTCTAGGCAGGTTTCAAAGGCTCATTCTTCTGGTTATATTTTACCATGTACATTATCCTAATATTGTATTTATAATAATGACTCATTTAAACAATTTTCTCCCTTATTGGATTGTTGGCAGAGCCATGTCTTGTTCCTTACTTTTTGCATAATGGGGATGAAGTTTTTCCTTCCCACCATTTCTCATTTCCCTTTCTTTGACTTAGTAAAAATGTTTCCGACTATGTAGAATTGTTCTATCTCCTTACACAAAAGAACCATGAACATAGCTCAAGGGCACTTCCTGCATCTTATCTGTAACAGAATTGCAGGTGTGTCAGCAAAAGCAAATAAAAGCAGCAAGCTAGAGATAACCCAAATCACTGTTAGCTGATTAATTAAAGAACACATTTATTATATGTCTGTTGTATGCTTGACACTATACTAGGCATCCCAGCATTACAAGAACATGCTTAAAGTTGCTAACTCTCTAGTTTTCCACTTTGAACCATATGAAGAACTTGAGTTATGTCAAGCATATTTTCAACTTAACCAATGAGTAAATAGCAGGTAACATTTATCCCCAGAAAACATAATAGAAGAAGAAGCAATACATTATATGGTTTGTTTATAAGGGTCTTCTTGAACCTTCTGGTGGCTGCTGACAATTTCTCCATTAGAGTTTCATCTTGTTGAGATAAAGGTTTGATACCTGTTAAACTGCAAGCAAATTCAGAAAAGAAAACATTTTAAGTTTTTATTAATTAAATATGCCTTCTTGTTAATGAAATGAGGAGTAGGTTTTTAGGAAGACAGAGGATGAGAGCAAGAGAGAGTGTAGAAAAGAGGCACAGATAACTGAGCAAAAAGTTAAAGAATAAAATGTTGAAAAAAATGAGTGATTCCACAGGGCTTAGCCAAATAAGTTAGGAATTATTGTTTTGGATGAGCAAAATTAAGGTGATTATAATACAAGGATAGAAGAATACCAAAATTTAGCTATTTCTAATAATTTTCAGAAATTTCTATACTAAATAAAAAGAAAATATGTAATAGAGTGAATAAGTCAAAAGGTTATTGATGATAAAACCACTATGTCAGAGCCAAATTATCTAACGATAAGGATAGTTCAATTAATTACAGTATTTGCAAACATAGGACTTCTATTGAACTGTTACAAATTATATTCTAGAATAGTATATAATTTCTTGAAATGTTATAATATAGAAAAGATAGTAACAGGTAGGATAAAGAGTGAAGTAAAAAATCATATTATAAAATAATATATATAAATATAGATTTGTGAGAAAATATATATGCATATACATATATACATAAAAAAAGGATCTAATTCTGATTTGACAGTGCTTACCTTTGCAGTGGTGGGGGGAAGAGATCATGAACGTTCATTTTAAGTAAATGTTTTTACTTATCTACGTTCTTTAATTTCGTTTTAAATTGTAATTTAAAAATTGTTAAAAACTTTTTAAAGAAAGTCCAGTTAGAAGTTATAAAATTCTAATGTGTTTGTCAGTTTATGTTAGATTATTGCTAATAAAGGAATATGGAAATGAACTTGTCAAATGAGTACATTACTGAGAGCCCTAGTTAGGATTCTATGAAAAAGTACTAAAGTCAGCCAAAGGATCACTGCATGCAAGATCCACTTATATGACAAAAATAAATAAACCCAGAGCACCCACATAATTTACAAATATTTAAAGTCAAATAACATTTGCAAGATGAACAACTAACTCTATTCATGGAAATAAACACTTGTGACAACTGCCCATCAAATACACTAGTAAAAAATGGTGCCAAGAGCCAAAACAGATGATATACAAGAGCTTCCACTTCTGAGTCTAGGGAAATTAGCCATCCAAGTCATATCACTAATAGAAACCATGAAAACTAAATGTAGAATTCAAAAAAGGTTGCATGGGAACATGTACAATATGTATTCTTATGACATTTAATCAACTTGTATGTCCATCTGGACTTGTCTTATTTCTTCTCTCTCCTTGAACTCTGAAGATCAGATTTGGGGAGCCTGTTCTACTTCTCCAATAATTAATTCAAGGAAACAGTGGATCAGAGATTAAATCTCCTCACAGAGTTTTTAGATTCTCAGTTCTTTATTAATCTCAGTGTCAATGGCATTATAAAACACAAAAGTCTAACTTTTCCACTAACTTCTAAAATGCCTGCTGTAAGCAGAATCAAAATTAACAAAAGAAGCAACTCAGAAACAAGCAAAGATCTCTGTGGTGCATTAACACTAGAAGGAATTTAAATGCCACATGCAAATATCGAATGACATTTACAAAGCATATACCCTGTCTAATTCTTTTGTGAGCTAATGTGATAATTACAGATTTTATACTTTCCAACAAAATTACCTTTGAGAATACACCGGCCAGGAAAATTTCAATCATAGCAGAAAAGCCACAAAGAATTACTGAAGCTGTCACCTACTCAGATATAAATTTCAGAGGGTTGATTCTGCTAATATTGATTGACTGATCCTTTTCCTCCTTAAGAATGAATATGAGGAGTGTGTACCTTTGTAGGATAAATATCCTTATCTAAATCTATATCTGTATACATCTTTGTTGTATCTATTTATTGTATATCTATCTCATTTGGGCTTCAGTCTGATGAATTGAGTATGCTGCTATAGAAAATTAAAAGTACCAACTCTGGGGTATATCCAGTTTATAAACAAAGAACACACTGTAATAAGCAAAGCCATACTCTAAAACATTTCTGTTTAACAGAACATTTGGCAATGATGGAAATGTTCAATATTTACACTGTCCCTCACAGACACTAGCCACATGTGACTAGTGAGCATTTGAAATGTAGTTAGTGTGACTGAGAACTGATTTAATTTACTTTATTTGATTTTAGTTAATTTAGCCAGATTTGTCTATTCACTACCATATAGGTCAGTGTAGCTCCAAAGCAAAGCTCAGGAAATCACAGTGATGAAATGGAACACAAGTAAGGAAGCCCCCATTTGCTTAACAACTGCCTGCATGTGATCAAGCTTCTCTTCTCTTCTGTAGAATTGTCATCCACATTGAGTTGAAGACATAAAAGCTATCTGAGATGTTTAGGATTGTTTCTTGAAGGTGAGGACTATATATTATTCACCTGTATATGCAGTAAATAGCACAGTATCTAAAACAGAATAGGTGGTCAATGTTTGTTTTTTAATAGACTGTATAAGATGCTTCTATTTATCAAAATGGGGGAGAAATCCAGATGCCTGATTTGTATATATAAAACAAACAAACAAACAAAAATGATTGACTGTGTTCTCTTTTCCATGTTTTGTATTAGACTGAACTTTGGCTACTAGTCCATATACTGTAAATATTAATATGTTGAAAACCAGATATTTAAAACATTATTGTTAAACTACATAGAATGTCTTCATAAAAATGTTTTCATAAATAATTGATTTAATTTTTTCCTTAATTTTTCCTCATACCTTAAAAAGAAATGGCTATATGAAAAAAAATTGCATGTGGTATAAAAGTGAATATATTATCTATTATGTGTTTTACTTTATATTTTAGGTAAGGTTCTAAGTGCTTATTTTGTCTTACAGTTTAGGGCTAGAAGAAAAGCTTATCTCAATTAACTATCATGCTGCGTTTTTAAAAATAGCTATGTATTTATTAGGAAGAATATGCCCTTCTTGGTTTTGGTAGCCAGGAAGCTCTGCAGAACAAAATAAAGGGTGCTGTTCATTTTTGGGAGACAGTTTCATGGCTTTCTTGTGTTTCTGCCTATCTTGCGAGCAAGACGCTAATCACTCTTTATTCTGGATTATCTTTTAAAGGATATTTTATAGAAAACAACTTTGAACAACAGAGATAAGTTTTCTCCCCAAAGCAAAGTATTGGCATCTCTACTGCCCATTATAAGAGATTTGGATTCTCTGAGTTCAGAATTCCTCTTCTGCAATCCAACCTGTTGTCTGTGCAAGTATCACCTGGCTCTCTGCTCAACACACTGTGGAAGCTGGAGCTCAGGGAACTATGGCAGGCAGATGTAGTTACTCCAGCTACTGCTCTTGCTGTGAGTAATAGACCTTTGCTCTGACTGAGGAATCTCATGAATTCTTCCAGCATTTGTGAAACTGTGCAGGCTAATTGTTAGCTTGGAAGTAGGTTAAAACCTCAGGCTCTTCACAGTTCTTGACAGTCCTATGTGTAAAAAAATTATAACTTAGATTTTTAGTGTAGTTATAATACACACACACACATTTGTGTGTGTGTGTGTGTGTGTGTAAATTTATTATTAAAAATTGGCTTTTGTGATTACAGAGGCTGTTAGTCTCCAGGTAAGCCAGGAGCTGGAGAGCCAGGAGTGCTGATGGTATAATTCCAGTCCAAAGGCCAGCAGGTTGAGACCCAGGAAGAACTGATGTTACAGTCTGAGTCTAAAGTCAGGAAAAAGTGAATATCCCAGTTCAAGAGCAGTTAGGCAAGAAGAATTCTCTTTTATTTGAGGGAGTGTCAGCCTTTTTGTTCAATTCAGGCCTTCAACTGATTGGATTGGGCCCACCCACATTGGGGAGGGCAATCTGCTTAACTAAGTCTAGCTAGTTAAATGTTAATCTCATCCAAAAACACCTTCCAGAAACAGCCAAAATAATGTTTGACCAAATATCTGAGCACCCCATGGGCCAGTCCAGTGACATATACAATTAACCATTACATTTGGGAAGATTTGAGAAAAAAAAGGTTGTTTTTATTTGGAATTGTTTGCCTCTTTTGTCTCTTTCCTCATGAATGACCTCAAGCCAAGGTTGAAGTGGCTTAGGTTGTTAGAAGTTGTCTACTGTCGAGGGTGACTTCTTAATAACTTTGACAGGAAATGGAGAGTCTGACAGTTTAAGTATAATAAAAGGCAGAGATTATAAAAGGTTAGATTATAAAAGGCAGAGCAAGCATTTAAACCCAATCTCTAAACTTTTCACCTTTTTCATTCTTCCCATGAGGCACCTGCTTTCACTTCTCACTCATTTGAAGAAGTAGACTCCCTTTAGATTGTGAACCTACCTGTAACTGAACTATGATTGCCTTTCTCTTATTGGGGCTTGATTTTCAGCCTCTCACTGGTCATGACTCCTTTTCCTGCTTGCTCACCTTCTCTATCACCTCTTTCTTCTGAAGCCAGAATGCTGTGCAACTGCAGTTGTGCTGTGGACTATCCCAAGCCCTCCAGGAACTAAAGCTAAGCAGAGTACAGTCATGAGGCAACCTATGTTTTCATTATCTTAAGCCTAGTACACTGGCATCATGACCAGAGATCTACAAAGCTGGTGCGTGCTCAAGGTGATCCATTGAGACAATGGCAAGAAATTACTAGAATGTCTATTTTTAACTTATCATTTTTATTTTTATTTTTAGGTATTTCTTATATAAAATATATAATGTATCATGTTACAGTGGTACATATATAATTTCTAAATATGTGCACACATATTGGATATTACTTTTGTAATGTACAGGGATGCATAATTTTAAAATGTATGGAGACTACTGCTCTACACTGGTGCTTTAAGAATGTTAATATTCATATAAATTACCTAGGAATTTTGTTAAATGCAAGTTTAGATGCAGTGTGTCTGATACGGTTGAGTCTACGTTTCTAACACGGTCCCTGCTAATGTCCATAATTTGGTCTAGGGCCACACTTCGAATAGCAAGGGCCTCTACACCACACTGCTGATCTTGGCCTAGTACTGTGGAGCTTCCTTAAGTGTTCAATACATGGACACTAGATGAATGAGAACAAACAGATCAAGATATATGTGCTCAGAGATTACTTTCCAATTTTTCAAACTGTTTCTTATTTAAGAAAACCAGTACCTACATTAAAAATAAAAGCTATTAAGATTGATGTAAAATCAAGTTAGGTATTATATTATTTCAAATCCATTAGGTATTATCTTATTTCAAATCCATTCCTATTAACCGTCATTTGGGATAATATTCTAGATTGAAGAAAATTAACAATAGCAAAGTAATAAGTAATGAGTTTACTTTTTGAGCTCTGAAATAAACATTTCAGAGACCCCTTTCTTCCTCCTTCCTTCATCCCCAAAAGCTCACCAGAGAGTCTGTCTAGCCCAAGAAAGGTGCTTCCTTCCCATTGTATTGCCCAAAGTTCACCCTAACATTTTTAAATTCAGCCTTTCTCTTCCTGAGCCTGAGCACTACGTAGTGGATCTACTCAGTGATTGGTAGTTCTAGAGATTAAATGAGGTTGGAGGCATTAAACTGCATGAATACATAGGCTCTGGTTAGAAGGGTTAGAAGGCAGCCAGAGGGCACGTCAATCACCTTCAGCTGCTGCAGTGCCAGGTGAAAGGTCGGCTGAGTGGAGACAGGCATGCTGCATTAGGGCACTAAGATGGAGTTATTTATACCCAAGCTCTGGGGACCCCAGTGTCAATGCAGAATGTATGAGAGAAGGGGCAATTTGGAGCAGCAGATAGCCTCCTACAAAGGACTTTATTTGGCTGTTTTTTTTTTTTAATTTTACTTTTTAATCTTCTTGGTACTTTATTTTATAAAGAAATGACATGTGGCTTTTAAATGACTGTTTCATTCTTGGGCAAGAAAAAAATTTGTTTCAGTGAACTAAAATGACATATCTATGAATGGTCCTGTTCAATGGCTAGAGGTATTTTAAGAATCTAAAAATGGATGGTTTAGAGAACAACAAAGACAGTGATTTTTAAGTTTACATATATTTTCACTGAAAATTAAAACTGTGAAAACCTTTCCAGGAGTGATAAACTCAGATGGGAGTAAATATTTTCACCAAATTTTAAGCTCTCCTTCCCCACCCTTAATTTGAAAATTTTGTGTTATCTTTATAGTCACAGACTATGTAAGAATTCAGCCAGCAAACATTTTTAACAACTTTGAAATCATTTGTAGATCTTTTTTCCTTGCCAACTCTCAGTTCACATTCTTTATATTCTTAACTTATATTAATAAATGGTCTAATACATTTACCATATGAGCTGGATATGTATTTTGTTCTGTATTTGACTTAAAATATTAAGCATATGTTATTCCAACTAACTTGTTTCTCATAGCTTCATTATTCCAGAGTTTTTAAATCTCATTTTGGATTTCTTTAACTAATATTTCTAAGCAATGTTTAAAAAATTGTCTCCTGGGTTCTGAGAATACAGAGGTAAATGGACTTTCCCTATCCTCAAGAACCCATGATTTGAGGGCCAAATTTTGAAATACTTTTATACAAGAATTTCTTTCTCTTAATCATGGCTTCTCTTATTCGTATACTTTGTATCTATTTTACAGTTATTTCATTCTTCTTTTTTTAATTGATAGAAACTCTGATGAGGTATGCACAGACTGAACTTTACAATATATTTCTTATAACTGGCTCATAAACTCTTGCAGCTTTGGCATTGGATCTATAATGTTGGACCTCTCCCCTGAGCTGATGACTTCATTTTAGACCAAGGACTCGGAGTGTACCTTTAATGAAGTTAAGGTTTTGTGTTCAGTCCTCTTGTAGGCCAGTTATCTTCACATGACTTCTGAAGATCTCACACCCTGAATTTTGTAAATGATGTTTGTGAATGTCTTCCACTGGTTGCATGGGAAGCAAGTGAAAAGTTGAGAATATTAGCCCACATTCACCTACTAGAAAAAAAAAAAAAGCAGCTCAGGTCCTATAGTCAGAGGAATCATTTTTATTTAACCATGAAGCACCCTGTACAGCTTTTATGGTACAGAGTCAGTGTTTTCCACATGAATGAATGAAGCTGGCACAGAGCCTGTGCCATGCTAGGGCCTAAGTGGCATAGGAGGTCTGTCCGCATTAGAAGGAGAGAGGCCAACATGAGTGGAAATAGTTTTCTCTAGTGTAAGGGTTAGGAAGCAAAGTGGGTTGCTAGCATCATAGAACATGAGCCACGCATCCCCAGGACACAGCACAGGAAAGTTATAACAGCCCTGGAAGGCCTTTTCATTGTCAGTCTTTGGGATCTGTGATACCTTTCTCTACCATCCAAAGTCTTAGACACAGAACTCTTCACTGGAGTTGATAAGCAGGAATAGTGGAGGAGCAGATCCACAGAGGAGCCCTGCCTCATCTCTGCTCTCTGCTTCTCTCTTTCTTAGCATGTCTCACACTGTTTTTATAGTTGGTTTGTCTATTTTTCTTTCTAAAGTCTGGGCTCCATAAGGGCAACAATCCAGTGACTCCTGTGTCTAACCTGGAACTTAGTGGGCCCTCAGTAAATATTTGTGGACTTCACAGATGCTGAATGGAGACTCTGGGAAGTAAGGTGTCAGCCAGCTAGAGGCAGAAGTGGAGATGACAGTTGGAAGTGGCCTCAAGGAAACCCCAAGGAAAAATGAAATCTGCAGTGAGGTGCCTGTTTGTTGAGGGCTGGGAGGCAGTCAGTGGCAGCAGCAGTGCTGAAGAGAGCTCTGGCTAGAGCTAAGGAAAGCTCAAGGCTCCTAAAGTAGCTTCTGGGGTTGAAGTCAGCACCGGAGGGACTGAAGACCTCAGGAAGCTATAGTGGCGAGAGCTTAGGAACCAGCAGCCAGAGTAGCAATGTGGGTTGGAGATAACCAAGATCCACTAGAATTATCCCTACAGGAATGAATGGAACTCACATTGCCTAAATACTGATAACATTCAGAGCAAAGAATGTCAAATGAATGATAAATTTAAACTAGCAGAAATAATGCAATGTAAACTGATAGAAAATTTAGAATATATTAAATATAATAATATCACTGTCTTCTGTATATAAATGTGACTTTTCTCTTAAACATCACTGGCCAGTGGTTGACAGAGACTATGTTCTTTGTCACATGAGCCTGCACAAAAATCCCTGAGACCACTACTCACTGGTCACTGAGAATATGTGGTCTCTGTCATACAGAAGATACCACTTCAGGTTCTCCAAAGCTGAAATGCAAAACCTTGTTCCCAGAGACAGAGACTTTTGGTTTCTGCTCCAAGTGATGGGGCTCAAGTGGATTGGCCCAGGCATGTGTATGGCGGTAAAAGCGACACTGAACATGGAGTCATGTGATCTGTGTTTGAAGCCCAGTCCTGACACTCCCTAGTTATGTGCTCCAGCAAGTTCCTGAGTTTTAATTTCATTTGCATAATGAGTGTAATAATACTATTTAAGGTTTAAACTATTTATTCAGTCTTCTACGCTAATAATATTAGTCACAGACCTTTTCATTCATGTTATATTTGCTCTTGTAGCAGAGAACAAAAAAGAAAGCACTATTGCTTAAAAACTGAAATAGTCCCTTATTTCAAAAAATTTTGAGCACCTACTATTGTAGGAAGGTTAGTTGCTTAGAGACAACAAGACATTAGTTTCTGTAAACAGCTAAATCAGAATGAATGCTTGCTAAGTAGAACTACAAATAATATGGTTAGGGCAGCTCAGGAAAACAATTTATCTTAACAGTACTTCAACAAAAATTTAGTGGAATCTTGAACACTGAGGTATGAGAAAGATGTCAAAGGTTAGAGACTTGAGAATAAATGGCTCTACCACTGCCTTACTGTAAGACCTTTTTACTGTTCTTCAGCTATATTCTCGGTGGTTAAAGCATCATTCAAGCCAGATTACTTGTACCACCATCCTGGCTTCTGCCATTTACCTGGATCTAGTAACTGATCTCTTTATGCTTCAGTTTTCTTATCTGCAAAATGGGGATAATGATGATTCCTACCTTTTTTAAGGTTGTTCCGAGGAACTAAAGTCATCAACATATGCAAATAAGTATTTGAAAGGTTGTCTGACTCAATGTTATGTAAACCTTAGCTATGTTATTTTCCATTCCTCTTAGTTTCCTTATATCCAGAAAGATAACAAAATTGACTTCATCGATTTCTTTTGTCAGGATTAAATGAGATAGTTGAAGTATCTGGCACATAGTAAATATTAAACATCTGTTCCCTTCCTGCTTTCTTAAGAGATTTATTTCCTCAATTTAAAACATAATAATATGCACACACACAAAGTGTTAGCTTAAGAGTTGCCTTTTTGGAAGCTGACATCATAAAACTTTAGAAATTTGTGAATGTACCAATGAAAGTATTGGCTTACTTTTGCTGGACAACGTATTATTCATGCCCAAGGTCCAAAGTTTATCAAGTTCCAAAACCGACATGGCAATTTCTATGATAGACTCGGTGAAGTCTTTAGAAAGATTTATTTATGCCATCGTTTCAGAATAAAGCAATCCTATTGATATCTGTGTAAAGCTTTGCAACCCTCATTTCTTCCACCCACTCAACGGCTTTAAAGTGTATAAGCTTGTCAAGAAACTGTTGTTTTTCATTTTGCTTCAGAACTCTCCCAGCTAATGAATGAGAAGGCCTGCATTAAAGGGCATTTATAATAACAGTAATAAAACACTCATACATTTTTAGATAAACCAGCTAAAAATTAGTTTTGGCTATAAACTTATTCTTTCATATTAACATATATTTTGAACAAGGGCCCCCACAAAATCATGCAAATATTTGAGTACGGGTAGAGTATTTTTTTAATAGATTTTATTTTTTAGAGCAGTTTTAGTTTCACAGCACAATCAAGGAGAAGGTACAGAGCTTTCTCATATAACTCCTACACATACTTACATTCCTCTTTTTTTAAATCTGCCACCTGAGGGGTACATTTATTATAATTGATGAACCTACATTGACACATCATGATCACCCAAAGTTTATACTTTACATTAGGGCTCACTTTGGTGATGCACATTCATTGAATTTGGACAAACTTATAATGACATGTATTCACCATGATAGCATCATACAGAGTAGTTTCTTTGCTCTAAACATATTCTGTACTCTGTCTATGCATCCTTCCCCCTGACCCAACCTCTGCCAACCACTGATTTTGTTACTGTCTCTAGTCTTGTCATGATAAAATTATACCAGACTTAAACATGGATGTAATCCATCTGGAGAGTCTATGGGAGGAGCTAGAGCTTAAGGGAGGGGTTTTCGCACTCTATATTACCTTGAGAAGCTTACAGGAAGAAATCTATGTTTACAACAGCACCTCCACTTAACTTCCTTTTCCCCTCTATAAGCTCCTCCTCAACCTCTGTCCAGTTCAGTGTAGGGGCATGTAGCTCACTCACAGGATTGCAATTTTTTTTTCTTTCTAAATAAACCCTTTTTAGTGACAGAATACCTAATTGATTCTGCTTTTCCAGTTGACAACCTTTTCTAGAATGTCACATAGATGGAATCATATAGTATATAACCTTTCATACTGGTTTCTTTCACTTAATTATATGCATTTAAGGTTCTTCTTTGCCTTTTTGTGTCTTTTTTAGCTCATTTTTCTTAGCACTGAATATCTCATTGTCTGAGGTACCACAATTTATCTGTTCACCTACTGAAGGACATCTTGGTTGCTTCTAAGATTTGGCAGTTCTGAAGAAAGTTGCCATAAACATCTACATACAGGTTTTTGTGTTGACATGTTTTTACCTCCTTTAGGAAAATACCAAGGAACACAATTCCTGAATCATATGGTAAGAGTATATTTAGTTTTGTAAGAAGCTTCCAAACTGCCTTCCCAAGTGACTGTACTATTTTTTATTTCTACCAGCAATGAATGAGAGTTTCTGTTACTCCACATCCCTGCCAGCATTTGGTGCCTTTAGTGTTCTGGTTTTTTGCTGTTCTAATAAGTATGTTATTGTTATTTTAATTTGCATTTCCTTGATGACATATGTGGAACATCACTTTCTATTCTTATTTGCCATTTGTATTTCTTCTTGTTAAGGTGTCTGTTAAGGTCTTTGGCCTATTTTTTAATCAGATTGTTTGTTTCCTTTTTATTGAGTGGTAAGAATTCTTTCTATATATTACATAATAGTCCTTCATCAGATGTGTCTTTTGCAAATATTTTCTCAGTCTATGACTTGTGTTTTTATTCTCTTTTGCAAAAGAGAAGTTTTTTTTTTTTTTAATGAAGTCCAGCTTATCAATTTTTACATAAATTGTGCCTTTGGTGTTACGTATAAAAAGTCATCACCAAACCCAAGGCCATCTATATTTTTTGTTTGTTCTAAGAATTTTATTTTTTATGTTTTATATTTTAAATTTAGTTTTTGGTCTATTTTGAGTAAATTTTTGTGAAGGATATAAGGTCTATGTCTAGATTCATTTTTATGCATGTGTATGTCCAGTTGTTCCAGCATCATTTATTGAAAAGACTGGTTTTGCTCCATTGTCTTGCATTTGCTCCTTTGTCAAAGATCAGTTGGCTATATTTATGCAGTATACTTTTGAGTCTCTAGTCTGTTCCATTGATCTGCTTGTCTATTCTTTTACCACACTGTCTTGATTATTGTACCTTTATGGTAAGTCTTAAAGTCAGGTAGTGTCAGTAGTCCAACTTTGTTCTTCTTCAATATTGTGTTCATTACTTTGGGGTTTTTGCCTTTCTATATAAACTTTAGGATCAGTTTGTCAACATCCTTAAAAGAACTTGTAGTATTTTGATTAAGACTGTGTTGAATTTATAAATCAAGTTAGGAAAAACTGACATCCTAACAATATTGTGTCTTCCTGTCCATGAACAAAATATCTCTCTGTTATTTAGTTCTCTTTGATTCCTTTCGTCAGCTTTGTAGTTGTCTTCATATATATCTTGTATATATTTTGTTAGGTTTATACCTGAGTATTTCATTTTGGGGAGTGCTGATGTAAATGATATTGCATTTAATTGAAAATTCTACTTGTTTAATGCTGGTTTATAGGAAAGTGGTTGACTTTTGCATATTAATCTTGTGCTGTAATCACTAATCAGTTACAGGAGGCTTTTTTTGTGGGGGGTCAATTCTTTCCATTTTTCTTGATGATCATGTCATCTATGAATAAATACAGTTTTAGTTTTTTCTCCCCCAACTGGATACCTTTTGTTTTATTTTCTTGTCTTATTGAAAAGAAGTGGTGGTAGAGGATATTGTTACCTTGTTTCCAATGTTAGTGGAAAAACTTCAGGTTTCTAGCTATAGGTTTTTTGTAGGTAATTTTTTATCCAACTGAGGAAGTTCTCCTCTATTCTTAGTTTACTAAAACCGCTTATAATGAATGGGTATTGGATTGTGTCAAATGTTTTTTCTGCATTAATTGATATAATTAGGTAATATTTTTTAGGTTATTAATATGATAGATTACATAAATTTATTTTAGAATGTTGAGCCAGCCTTGCATACCTGGGATAAATCCCACTTGGTCATGGTGTATAATTCTTTTTATATTTTATTAGCTTTGATTTGCTGATATTTTGTTAAGAATTTTTGCATCTATGCTCATGAGAGATACTGATCTATAGTTTTTTTTTTCTAATGTCTTTGTCTAGTTTTGGTATGAGGATAATGCTGGCTTCACAAAATGTGTTAGGAAGTTTTACTGCTGCTTTTGTCTTCTGATAGGGAATGTAAAAATTGGTGCAATTTCTTCCTTAAATGTTTGGTAGAATTTACCAGTGAACCCATCTGGTACTTTTCACTTGGGAAGGTTATTAATTATTAATTCAATTTATTCAATAGATATTGACCTATTCATATTGTCTGTTTTTCTTGTGTGAGTTTTGCGCAGATTGTAACTTTCAAGAAATTGGTCCTTTCATCTAGGTTATCAAATTTATGGGCATAGAGTTGTTCATATAATTCTTTGATAATTCTTGTAATGTCCATGAGATCTATAGTGATCATTTCTAATATTAGTAATTTGTATCCTTTGTATCCTTTCTCATTTTTCCATAGTCATCCTTTCTAGAAGCTTATCAATTTTATCAGTCTTTTCAAAGAGCCAGCTTTTTGTTTCATTGATTTTTTTCTATTAACTTCCTATTTTCAATTTCACTCATTTCGGCTCTAATTTTTATTATATTTTTCTTCTGCTTATTTGAGATTTTATGTGTTTTACTTTGTTTAGTTTCCTAAGGTTAAAACTTAGATTATTAATTTAAATCTTTATTACTTTTTTAATATATGCATTTAATGTTATTATTTTCACTCTAGGTTATGCTTTCACTACATCCCACTAACTTTAATAAGTTGTGTTTTCATTTTCATTTTGTTCAAAATAGTTTATCATTTTTGTTGAGATTTTTTTTTTGCCAGTGTGATATTTAGAAGTGTGTTGTTTAACCTCAGATTATTTTTACGGTCTTCAGCTGTCTTTCTGTTATTGATTTCTAGTTTAATTCTGTGGTCTGAAAACAGACATTGTATAATTCTTAGTCCTTTAAGGTGTGCCCAAAATGTGGTCCATCTTGGTGAATGTTCCATGTGAGCTTGAGAAGAATTTTTGCCACATACATTTTGATGCTCTGTTGTTAGACATATACACTTGAAGGGTGATGTCTCCTTGAAAAATTGACCCTTTTATAATTATGAAATGACCTTCTTTGTCTCCTTGGTCTGAAGTCTGCTCTGTCTGAAATTAATGTAGCTACTCCTGATTTCTTTTGATTATTATTACCATGGTATATCTTTCTCTATCCATTTATATTTAATCTATATGTGTCTTTATATTAATGTGTGTTTCTTGCAAACAATATATACTTGAGTGTTGTTTTTTGAATATATCTGTGTTTTACTTGGGTTTTTAGATCATTGATGTTCAGTGATTATTGACATAGTTAGATTAATATCTACTATATTTGCTACTGTTTTCTCTTTTTTTGCCCTTTTTCTTTGTTCCTATTTTTTTCTTCCTCTCTTTTTCTGCTATATGTGATTTTAATCGAATATTTTATATGATTCCATTTTCTCTCCTTTTTGGATTATCAGTTATACTTCTATTTTACTTTTTTTCAGTGATTCACCTTGGGTTTGCTATATACAGTTAATCCTTGAAAAATGCAGGATTTGGGGGCACTGACTTCTCCATGCACTTGAAAGCCATGTATAAATTGATTCCCCCCAAATTTAATTACTAATAGTCTCCTGTTGACTGGAAGTCTTGCTGATAACATAAGCAGTCAATTAACATATATTTTGTATGTTTTATGTATTATACACTATATTCTGTAACAAAGTAAGCTAGAGAAAATAAAGTCATAAAGAATGGTGTCAGATAGTTGCTGAACTTATCATGGTGATCATTTCTTTAGGTATATAAATGTTGAATAACAATGGTGTACACCTGAAAATAATATGGCATGTTAATTATATTTTAATAAAAATCTTTGAGAAAAAGAAAATCATAAAGAAAGGAAAATACATTTACACTTCTGTACTATGTTTGTCAATACCATAGTTTACATGGTCTGTTTACAAGCAGTCAGTACCTATATAAATATTGTCTTTTATAATACAAAACACTGTAGATGTTATATATATTACTAACACTAGACTTCATAAATAAAAAGATAATATGGAAAAAATTTATTTACAGGTATAACAATTCATCTATCAAAAATGAAGAAATAGCAATATGATTGCTATATGGTAGCCTAGTAAATCAATATGATTGCTTCATGGTACCCTAGCCTACACAGTAATGAATGAATCATGAAATTTTTATGGCATACAGTATTACAGTCTTATTCATAATATAGTATTGGAAACATTGTTACATTTTTTAAAAACCACTTAACCTGCAATGATAAGTTGATACACAGTTTCTCCAATTACAAGAGAGAAGATTGAGAGAAAAGAGTGAGAGAGAAAGGAGGGCATGCTGTACAATATACAGTAATGTGCTCTTTGAAAGGAAAGTTATCAAAAAATAAGAAAACAAACATATTATTAATTCAATATATCACACCTGATGCCTATGTAAGTATAGGCTATCCACTTCAATACAAGGCTTGTACATGATGTTCTACACAATGAATACTTAGGTAATGACAAAGACATCTCATACAAGTCTTGACATACAGTTACTATATTTCACATGAAGACATGTACATACACAGATAAGTTTATTAACTATACAGTATGATGATTATTTACTCTTCATTAAGTGGAAATGGATCATCCATCATAAAGGAGTTCACCCTTGTTATCTTCACATTAAGTAGGCTGAGGAGGTGGAAGAGGAAAAAGAGGGTTTGGCAGGAGCAGAAGTGGAGGAGATGGAAGAGTAGGCAGGAAAAGCAGGCACACTCCATGTAACTTTGTGAAAACACATGGTAATATTTGCCTGACTTTTCTGCTTCTTCATTTCTCTAAAAATGTTTCTATACAGTACCAATTATTCTTCTACCATTTCTCCAGCCTATAAATAGAAACCCTGGCAGAACCCATGATGTATCTGGTCACTCATAGCTAATGCACGGTACTACAGTTTTTTAAAATCAGAAGTGTATTCCCAATTCTGTCATTAAATATTTAACTTAATTTGCTTATCAAGACTTTAATCTTCATACAAATCTCTTCCTACTATACCTCACTTCAGCAAAACCTTTTGATAGAGTGATCTGCCCCTTTCTTCTAGTCTCATCTAGCTAATCTTGGTCTCAGACCCTCCTAAAGTTGGAAGAGAGAGAAAGGGAGCAGAAAATTCTTGCTTCATGCAACTACCATAAAGCTACTGAAATGAAACCTGAGAGTTCTTCACTTGCAATATCCTGTTCTAGCTAATTTGTATTTGTGATGCTTTGCTGTTTTTTTTTTTAAAGAGAGTTTTTCAAATTCTATAAGTTTAAAACCTCACAAAACCTAGATTCACCCATGTGTCACAACTTTTTTTCTTAAGATGGCTCCACAGTCCATGGTTCTGGCTAATGATTAAAACTAATGGTGCCTGAGTAGTTGGAGTTGGGGGGTTCTTTAGAGGCTATCCTGCTGTGTGCCTCTGAGATGACTTCCAGAATGCCAGAAGTCCCACCCTTTGGCTGGATGCACTGCCTCCCTCTTAAGTTTCTGATTTTCTTATTGTCCTTCCTATACAGACTCTCTGCTGAACTTCCCTTCACCTTTCAGCAGAAGTCCTCTTAAGCAGAACTTTACTGCAGGTTCCACATATTTTCTCTAGGCTTCATGCACCTTTGACCCAGCATTGGAAAAGGACAGTTTTATCCAACACAGAACATCTATCTCTCTTTTTGCTTTGCCTCCAAGACTGGTATCTAAAGCCCGTTGCTGGCCACATCCCAGTCCAAGGCTCCTTTCTCCTTTAAGAATGGTCTCTTTGAAGCCTGTTCCCTGTATGCTGCAGGTAAAGTAGAGAGCACCCTCACTACGTTCTCTTTGAGGAATAGAAAAGATAGAACTTCTCTTTAAAGAAACATCTTCATAAATCTTCCCCATCTCCAATCTCTTGTTTCCCTTATAGTGTCCTTGTGGAGTCAATTTCTTTAAAACTCTTGTGTTTCTGCCTAGTAATTCTTTTTGGAATGGCCTAAGTATTATATTGCGGTGCTATAGTTGTAATTCCAGTTTAACATCTTTCCACACACCCAAGGGAATCCTCTCCACTTTTTGGAAGTACTAATGGTCCAAAATACTTTCTTTCAAAATTTCTCTTTAATATGGCTAGGAGGTTCAGGGTCACATAGAACAAGGTTAATTCCTCTTCTATTTGGTAGAACTTTGTGGAAGGTTGAATAATGCCTCCACCCCAAAGGTATCCCCATTCTAATCCTAAGAAGTTGTGAATGTTACCTTATATGGCAAAAGTGACTCTGCAGCTCTGATTAAGTTAAAAGCCTTGAGATGGGGAGATTATCCTAGATTATTCAAGTGGCTATAAATGTAACCACAAGTATTCTTATAAGAGAGACAGAAGATTAGCCTACAGAAGAGAAGGATAATTTGATGATGAACACAGAGATTAGAATAATATTTTTTGAAGATGAAGGAAGAGGTCACCACCAAGTAATATAAGCAGCCACTAGAAGGTGGAAAAGGCAAAGTGATGAATTCTCCCTCTAGAGCTTTCTGAAGAAACCTACTCTGCCAACATTTTGACTTTAGCCCAGCGAATGTGATCTCAGACTTCTGACCTCTAGAATATGAAGAGAATAAATTTTTGCTTTTTTAAACCACTAAATTTGTGGTAACTTGTTACAGCAGCAATAGGAAACTAATATACCCTTCAAATACTTGAAAAGCATTATAGTTTCTTGAGACCCTGGTGAAGAAGTCACATTGCCCAAAAGGACTGGGGTCCTATTTAAAGATATTTAAGCAAAAAATGGTGATCTTTTCTAGTGCCCGGCATCATTCAACTTAAACATCACTGTTATGATATGGTACATTATGAGTTTTTTTTAAAAAGCTTACCAATTAGTTTTTATCAAGTCAAATTTCTGTCTTGTCTGGTCTTTGAGGCCTTCTCCATCTCTGATAAAATAAAAATAAGGGAAAACAAAAATACTGATAGCACCATCATATAGTTTCACTGCTGCAGACAGTTCCAAAGTTCCCTTTAACTGAAACTTACTTCTTTTGTTTTAAGAAGTTCAGCAGACTGCATTACTGCCTTCTGCCAAAGAGCTTTAAATAATCCCTTCCCCACACTATTTTTGGTATTCAGGACAATAGATTATTATAGGCAAAAGAAAAAATTCAGGGCAGTACTCCAAAAATAGGCCATCTCATTTTGAAATGAATTATTTCTTACTTGGTCCCAGGGTATCTTGCAGGGACAAAAAATTCCCCAGGGTAGCAAAGCAAGGACCTTGATGGCATTTTGGGCAAGCAAGTTTGGATTGATTCTATTTTGTTCATTCTGTAAGTTTCATCAATTTGCATAACTCTGCATTTTAGCACATTCCCCTAATAACTGGATACTCTGGCAATTTCAACTTAACACTCTTAATATAGCTCTTATTATCTTAGCAAATTCCAGAATGCTAAGAAAATCTCAAGCAGCAGCATCTATGTTCTCTGACTTGCTATTGAAATTATATTATTTGTGTTTTAATAGATGTATGAATTTATGTACATGTTATTATGCCATTTGCAATCAAAGATACAGCAGTAACATAACAATTCCACAGTAACCAATGTTAGGCTAAATACTTTGATTGCTGTCTCTAATTATTCTACACATAGGTAAGTTACATTTCATTCATTATTTCTCTCAGATGAGCAAGTTCAATTGAATTGATGTCAGCCTGAATTTATGGAGCATGTACAATGTACTACCAGATGACATGTTGGATAGTGGTTAAAAAGGTGGCATGCACATGCTCCCTTCCTTAAGAAGTTCACAGGTCGGATGGTGATACAAACATCCAAAAGAAACCCTTTCCAGAACATGAGCAAATGTAAGTAGAGATGCAAAGAGGACACATGAAAAACAATTTCTTCTCTTCACATAGGGTAAGGAGAAAGTTACAGTGAAGAAGTAATCCTTGATCTGGGCCCACAGTTTTTGTTTTGTAGGTTATTTGGTTTTATTTTACAGGGCCAGGAATGCAGTGGGGAAGTATATTTCAGAAGAAGCTAGCAAAAGAAACAAAGGCAGTAGACAATGCAAATGCTTAGTATATTTGGGGAAAAGCATATGTGTCAATTGAGTTATAGATGCTGCCTACACATTAAGCCCTTCAGGAAGAAGTGCCAAAGGTAGGCAAGGCAAAGTGTGCAAGGGGCCTTCTAGACCAAATTTACCCACTTCCTGGGCTCAAATATATAAATATACATGAACATGCCAGCAGAAACATCAAACTCTTCATCTTCCAACACATTCATCTTGAAGCCAGTTTCCTGCTTCCCTGTGTAGGGAGGAGAAAAAGAGACAATCCATCAGTGACTCAGATGCCACCCACCTATCTACTCCACCATTTATAGAACATATTGTCACTTCTTCATGGTTGCACTATGGCTGCTTCCACTCTAGCCATCACACCTATACAGTTAGCGCTCATGCGAGAAGCAAGGGGGCACAACCTTCTATGCCCATCTCTTTCTTTTCAGGAAAGAAAATCTCTCATAGAAGACCCTGTAGCCTTCCTCTGATATCTCATTGGCCCAAATTGGGTGACAAGTCCTTGCCCCAACCAATTATTAGTAGGGGGGAAGTTGTCACCATTACCAGCTTGAACTGTGATTCCTTCAGATTGAGTATCCACAGGAAGAATGCGGTGTGCTCTGTGAGAAACAAACACCATCCTGCCATAAAGGAGAAATGGGCA
This sequence comes from Macroglossus sobrinus, assembly GCA_004027375.1. Lineage (NCBI taxonomy): Eukaryota > Metazoa > Chordata > Mammalia > Chiroptera > Pteropodidae > Macroglossus > Macroglossus sobrinus. Next base: position 598,948 of record PVKZ01000248.1, read on the forward strand.
AAGTAGCTGAGGATTCAAAGCCCAGGGAACAGAAGAGTGAGAGGAGCATAACATACAAAGGTATAGTTGTTCTGTTTAAGTCTAATTACTACATTACTACATGCTTCTCAAACTGGAGGATGCACAGCCCTAATTCTGTACAGGGAGCATGCAAAACAAGAAACCCAATACATCTTTCTGAGGCATCAAGTATACTACAAGATATGGAAGAACCAAGTACTTTAATAAGAACGGTCCCCCTTATACAAACATGGAAGAAAAGAAGAGCAAGGGAGGGGAGAAGGGCCCCAGTCTCTTGAAGTTTCATTCAAGTGGGGACCAAGTAGTGGACTTGAAGCTAGGGCAGTCCCCAACTAGGGGGCTTCAGCATCCTCCAAGCTCACCATGTAATTTGTGTGCTACGCTTCTGAAGGCCACAGAGAAATTCACTACCTGAGCTCTCACAAGTTCTTTCCCATAAAAGTAAGGTCCTAGTGACCACCTTATATGGAACCACATCTAGACTCCATATTTCTGTCACAGGGCCATCATATTTTTGACCCAGGAAGAATTCTGAGGCTGCATAAGGGAAGCTGCCACAGAACATGCTCAACTTACTGATGATAAACTGAATGTTGAGTCCAAAGTCTGCAATTTTAATGTTCATCTGAGCATCAAACAGCATGTTCTCTGGCTTCAAGTCCCTTTGGTGGCAGTACTGCACAGAGGGTATCAGCTGCCTCATTCTCAGTCATGTGGCTATGGTCCTGTAGGTAATGGAGCGTTTCTCCTCCCTAAGGTGCTCCATAATGATAAATAATGTTTTCTTGGTGTTAATCCCCTCAAATAACTTGATTATATTTGAGTGATTCAAGACCTTCACACAGTTGACTTTCCACAGTGGAGTCTCTGAATGCTACAGGTCATCTGCTGATTAATGATTTTGATGGCCAATCTGTCCCAGTCAGAATGTGCTAGCCCAGCCTCACTTTGGTAAAGCTGCCCTGGCCAGTGGCGTTCAAGAGCTTGTAATGGTGAATATGAAGCTCCTGGTTAGCAGAGATGGCTGCAAGGTCATACGACATGGTCACTTGCTAACAAAACTGACAATACTAACTATTCTTGCTAATGATATTAACAAGCAATACTAACTATGCTAATACTAACACTAATAATGCTAACTATGCCAATAAACAATAACTATACTAATTATGCTAACTACACTAACTGTACTAATAATACTAACTAAAAATACTAACTAAAATTTTTAAGGGAAAAATGGAAAAACAAAATAAAATAATGAAAAATAAAGAAAAAAAGAAAAGAAATCAAAGAAAAATAAGCAAAAAAATTAGAAAAAGAAAGCAAGAGTAAAGAAAAGAAAAAATTATGATGGGAAAAAAAGGAGAAAACAAACGAACAAATCCAAGTTCGACAGTTCACCACAAATCAGCTATCTGGGCAATAAGAACAAAAGCTCACCCCAGCCATGGCCCTTTTAAAAAAGATTTTAATTAAACTATAACTAATATACAATATTATATTAGTTTCAGGTGTACACCATGATTATTCAACATCTATATACATAAAATGGTCACCATGTTAAGTCCAGCAACCATTTGTCAGTGCGCAACACTATCACAATATTATTGACTATATTCCCTATGTTGTCCATTACATCCCCATTACTTATTTGTTTTATACCTGGAAGTTTGAACTTCTTATTCCTCTTCACCTTTTCACCCCCTTTTAAAATTTTTCCATTGTAGTTGATGTTCGATATTATTTTACATTATTTTATATTAGTTTCAGGTGTATAGCATAGTGGTTAGACATTTATATAATTTACAAAGCGATCCCTCTGGCTAGTCTAGTGCCCACCTGGCACTATACAGGGTCATTACCATATTTTTTACTGTTTTCCCTATGTTTAACTTTACATTTCCATAACTACTTTGTAACTACTAATTTGTACCTCTTAATCCCTTCCCATATATAAATCAGAACCTTATATAGGCACTTTTTATAATTCCATTACAATGGTGCTTTATGAGGTCAGAACAAGAAACAAACCAGTCATGCTGGGTACAAACTACAGTGGTTTTTTCACTTTTTAAAGAAAAAAAAAAGGAACTTAAAGAGCTTTTTGTTTATGTGGGATAGTAAAGATTGATATTTATTTTATCAGAAATTAAAATCTGTAAGATGTTTCAATGGCCTTTGCATTTATAATGTGAAAATCTGTAATAATCTTTGTCTTTTAAAGACTTTAAAGTATCTATCATTAAAACATCAATTCCTTTTTCTTAAATTCTGAGCAGTCTTAAACTTATGCTACAACTTAACTGATCTCACCATATTATAAGAAAATGTCCTGTTGAATAAGACACAGTAAAGTACAGTATTAACATCTATAAACTGAGAGAAAGATAGCTTTCATTATATTTTCACCAATAAGATCATGAACAGATTTCTCACCAGAAATCTGGAGACTACAGGTCAGTGGGTTGATATATTCAAAGTGTTGAAAGAGGAAAAGCTGCCAACCAAGAATCCTTTATCTGGCAAAACTGTCCTTTGAAAATGAGAGAGAAATTAAAACACTCCCAGATAAATTAAAGCTGAGAGTATTTTTTTTTACCACTAGACCTGTCCCTCAGGAAGGGAGTACTTCAGGTTAGAATGAAAAGGCACTGGACAGTAACTCAAAGCTCTATAAAGAAAAATATTTCTATTAAAGTAAATACATGGGCAATTATAAAAGCTAGTATCACTGTAACTTTAGTTTGTAACTTCACTTTTTGTTTTCTACTTGATTTGAAAGACTAATATATTTAAAAACAATTGTTTTCTATATTTTTGGACATGATGCATATATGTGATTTTGTGACATTTATAACGGAAAGAAGATGAAGTTGGAGCTATATAGAGTAGTTTTTATATGTTCTTAAAATTAAGCTGGTATAAATTCATGTAAAAATGTTATAACCTTAGGATATTAGGTCATTCAGATAACTAAAATATGTTTCTCAAAAATATATTTCTCAAAAATATTTGATCTTCATCCACAGTTCCTTGCCCATAGCACCCAAAGCCCTTGGAATTTTCTAAGTGATAAGAGCAAGGAAGCATCTTCTGTTATATTTGATCTCTTGTTTTCAGTTTCTGAAGCTTCAGAGCCATAAAGGTGACATAGGAGTTTTCTTATTCATGAAAAGGTTGTTTCTTCCAGACTGAGTTTATGTTAATAGGGTGACTTTTGGAAACTACCTATGGACAGGGGGTTTTCCAGGGGAACCAACCATGAATAGAGGTTTGGACTTTTAATCTTCAACCCCCTCAATTTCCGAGGAGGTTAAAGTGGGATGGAAGTTAAATCAATCACCAAAGGCCAATGTGTTAATCGTTGAGCCTATGGAATGAAGCCTCAAAAAGAAGGAGGAGGAGGAGGAGGAGGGGAAGAAGAGGAGGAAGAGTAAGAGGAAGAAGGAAGAAGAAGAAAGAAGAAGAAAGAAGAAGAAGCTTCAAGGAGTTTCCACAGTGGGGAACCAGAACATTCCCTGGTGCCATTAGGCCAGGCCCCAGTCTTCACAGGCACAGAGGCTTGTTTGTTCAGGACCTCATCTTATGTGTCTCTTCATCTGCCTGATTTGTATCCTTTAATATCCTTTGGAATAAACCAGTAATCTAGTAATACATACATACATACATACATACATACATACAAGAAAAGGAGACACAATAGATAGAAGGAAATTGGTCTGGAAATCAAAAGACTTAAACAAATCTAAGTGACTGATAATAATTGGATTTTCCATTTTGATCTTCCCTGAGCTTCAGTAGCAGTATCTGTAGAACGGAGATCATAACTGCCTTGCCTGCTTTGTCGGGTGATTGTGGGCATCAGCCATAAGGATGAGCTTTTGGTTCTGAAATTCCATTAAGTATTAGTTTCTCTATGTGCATAATTCTTACAACAAGCCTGTCTTGTGAGACATTAATCTGTTTTCAAATTATGAAAGAGAAATGAGTGAGTTTTTTCTTCCAGCTTTATTGAAATATAATTGACACATGGTACTGTATAGTTTAAAGTGTGCAATGTGTTGATTAGACACACATATATTGCAAAATGATTACTGACATAGTGTACTTAACACCTCCGTCATATCCCATAATTATAATTTTTGTGTGTGTGATAAGAACATTTAAGATCTATCCTCTTGGCAACTTTTAAGTATATAATACAGCATTGTTAACTATAATCGCCATGTTTTATGTTAGTTCTCCAGAACTTATTTATCTTATAACTGGAAGTTTGTACAACATTTACCCATTTCCTCCACCCACCAGCCCCTAAGAACCACCATTCTATTTTCTGTTTCTAAGAGTTTAGTTTTTTTAGATTCTACATGTAAGTAATATCTTATAATATTTGTTCTTCTCCATCTGATTCATTTTACTTAGCATAATGGACTGAAGATCCATCCATGTTGTTGCAAGTAACAGAATTTTCTTTTTTCTCATGTCTTCTTTTCTTCTTTATACATTCCTTAATTGACAGACACTTGGGTTGTTTCCATAGCTTGGCTATTGTGAATAATACTGCAGTAAACGTGGGAGTACACGTTTATCTTTTTCAATATCCTATTTTCATTTTCTTTGGATATATAACCAGAAGTGGGATTGCTAAATGATATAGTAGTTCTATTTTTAACTTTTTTAGGAGTATCTGTAATGTTTTCCATAGTGGTTGTACCAGTTTATATTCCCACCAACAGTGCACAGAGATTACCTTTTCCCAACATTTTTGATAATAACGTGTCATCTCATCCTTTTGATGATAACCAACCTAACAGATAGGAGGTGATATCTCATTGTGCTTTTGATTTGCATTCCCCTGATGATTAATATATTGAGCAACTTTTTATGTACTTGTCAGCCATTTGTATGTCTGTTTTGGAAAAAATCTGTTCAGTTACTCTGCCCATTTTAAAATTGGATTGTTTGGGGTTTTTTCTATTGAGTATATTTTAGATATTAATCCATTATCAGATATGTGATTTATATTTAGATTTGTTCTTTCTTTTAACTTTATTGAGGGATAATTGACAAATATTTGTATATATTTAAAGTATCCAACATGACAATTTTATATACATATACATGTAGAATGATTGCCAAGATCAAGATAATTAACACATAGTTAACTGTTTTTTTTGTGTGTGCAAGAATTCTTAAGATCTATTCTTAACAACTTTCAAGTGTATAATACTGTATTTTTAGGTATAGTCACCATGCTGTACATTAGATGCGCCGAACTTATTCTTCTAATAACTGAAAATATGTACTCTTTGACCTACATTACACTTCATTTTTCCCTTCCCCCAGCAGCTCCTGAAAACCCACATTCTATTCTCTGTTTTATGAACTTAGCTTTTTAAAATAAAAGATTCAACATATTTTTATCAACATTCCAATGATATTTTTCACAGACACAGAAAAAAATATCATAAAATTTATATGCAACCACAAAAGATCTCAAATAACCAAAGCAATCTTGATCTTAAAAAAAGCAAAGCTGGAGGCATCACACTTCCTGATTTCAAGCTATATTACCAAGCACACAAAAAACAGGCACATAGACTGGTGGAACAGAATAGAGAGCCCAGCCACAAATCCATACTTCAATAGTCAACTTATTTTTGATAAGGGTAAGAAGAACACACAATGGTGAAGGAATAGTTTCTTCATAAATGATGTTGGGAAACCTGAACATCCACATGCAAAAGAAATAAACCAGACTGCTACCTTACATAGTTCACAAAAGTAACCCAAAATGTATTAGAGATTTAAATGTAAGACCTGAAACTATAAAACTCCTAAAAGAAAATATAGGGGAAAAGATCCCTGACATTGGTCTTAGCAATGATTTCTTGGATAAGCCAAAAGCACAGGCAACAAAAATAAAAGACAAGTGAGACCACATCAAACTAAAAAGCTTCTGCATAGCACAGGCAATAAGTTTGGACTACATGAAAGAAAAAGTCTTATTTTCATGCTATTTTTCTTTAATGTCTCCTTAACGCTTGATAGTCTCTCCCTTTTTATCAAAGAAAGGTCAAACTCAGGCTTAAATCTTTCACTAGGAAAATTTATCTAGTTAATATCTTTTTAATAAGATAGCTGTTTTTATTTTCACAGTTATCTTCTATTTATGGCCATTGATCCTGGTTTTCTACTTATGTCAGTGACATGCAATTTCCTTTTTAACAAATTTATTAGTGTAAAACAAAAATGAGTCAATTTATAGAAAATATTAAGTAAATAATAGCTTACATGACAAATACTCAAATATGGCTAAAACCATCAAGATGGTTCACAAATGACTGAAGTTTGTGAAATGGTGGTCTATTTCAGCCTTCTCGATTTACAAGTAAGAGTCTAAATTAAAACCCTATTATGGGCAAAAGATTGAACTAGACCTTCTTTTGTCTTTGTTTTCTGCATTATACCAACCTTTCTTCCCAAGTTCTGAAGATCTTTTCCTCCTTTCTATTCTTTTCTCTAGTCCTTTCTCTTCTACTAGCCAGTTGCTTCTTTTACTGAAATTTAGGTGATGCTTGTTTCTATTATATCCAATTCACAATGTTGGCAGGTGCATCTTAAAAGGGTTGTCAAGATTTCTGATTGCTGAAATCACATAAATATCTACATTCAACTAAAATTTTTATATATATAACTTAATTTTACTTTTTAACAAATAATATAAAAGTTTTTAATATTATTTTTTAATATTGACAAGTTCAAAACAGCCCTTATCCTTGATTTTAAAGGACTTCACTAAGTTGGGGAGATTTATTAGCAAATATCAGGAATAGTGTTAGCCCAAGATAAGTGCTGTGAACATCAATGAAGTTAATTCAATTAATGTTTACTAGATGCTAACTATTTGCCAGTCTCTGTGCTCTGTACTAAGGATACAAGACAAATTTAAAATTCTAATAGCTATAATGTACTGGACACATTTAAGTTATTATGCCATTTACTTATTACAACAATCCTTCAGTATAGAAAACTGTTATCTCTGTTTTATAGACAGAGGAAGGAGGAGTTCACAGAGTTTAGGTAACTCATCTAGTGACACACAGCTAGCAGGTGCCAGGGTCAGAATTCTAATCTGTTAGAGGCTATTCCTCATGTTCTTTACATTGCATTGTTTTATCTCTCAAAGTCCCAAGCTCCAATAGCTTATAATTTAGCAAGATATATGTGTGACTTCTACCCTCAAAAAAACTAAATCTACTTGGAAAGGAAAAAACTTGATATACAAAAATGAAGAATAACCATTTCAATTTGGAATATTCCAAAGGCCAGATAAATATAATATCCATGTACATGGCCAGTACTCAAAACTACATTGAGGATGAACACATCAGAGTTCTCTTGCTTCAACTGGAAAGGAAGTCTAGTGTCCAAATAAGTAAAGATGATTTGCAAAGGTGTTTAAAGCAGATAAATGAGAATATGTGAAGAAATAGAAAATTAGAAGAAAGAAGCCAGGGAATGGTAAACTGTCCATTATGTTTAGAGCAGAAAGTATACACAGATAAGCGTAGGGACAGGAATAGAATGGTTGACTGGGTCCAAGTCATGAAGAACTTGAATGCCAGGCTTTGGGATTTATTCTCAAGGCAAGGGAGCCACTGAAGGTGCTTGAGCTGGAGAAATGTGTAAGAATTGTGCTTTAAGAAGATCCATCTTTCAAGAACATATAAGTAAAGTCTGTAGGGGAGAGGAGTGAGAAGTCTGCAGCCTTGAAACTCAGTAGCTTGATGATGACAAAGGCTTGGATTAAGTGGCAGCCAAAGAACCAAAAAGATAAGATACCATTAACTGTTCTGTAACCACCCAGAGATTATACATCCATGGTCTTTTCCAGATTCTGGATCTCTAGGTCCCCGTTTTAGAAAAAGGACATGGTAAGGAAATTGGAAAGAAGATGAGCATGGTAGAACCTGACCAAGGCAGGGACACGAGAGGAAAGAAGCTAAAAATATCATCAGATGATGTATTTCAGGGCTAAGTGAGACACCAAAGCATGTAACATTAAAGGCAGTAAGAGAAGTAGGAGGAGAGGCTGGTGAAAATCCTTATAATCAGACAAGCCATGTAGGTTTGAACTACATAAAGAGGAATATAATAAGGCAAACAATGATTCTTCTGTAACTTTCTGAAAGACTTGATGAATCCAAGACTAAGGAAATATATTGTTTTAGATCTTTGGAGTTCTTCCTTAACAAGGTATTATCTAGAGTGTGTTTGCTGCATATTGGCAGGAAAAATTATGTGGTTTGAAATGACTGCCTGTTCTGATGTGTGACTGCTGTGAAGTAATTTACAATCATATATACTTTGTGTTTGACTTATTATATGACTGTCCCTTTATAAAGCATAATTAAGACCTAGTAAGCTATAAATAAGGTAGAGTTTACTTTCTGGCAAATTCTTTAATGTGACTGATTACCCTTGGCACAAAAACTACAGTTGCATGAGCTTCTTAAATAAAAACTGCATAATGATCTTTCCATCTGTCAAAGTCGCATAATTAAAGGCATCAGCAGTGCATAGAATTAGCACTTCAGGTTTTGTTCACAGGTTTGGACAGCATCCATCATCAGTTTGACAGATGGAATTGTTTTTTTTTTTTTTATTTCTCCATTTTGCTCTTGTTTCTTTAGTTATGTAAGTCCCTATTGAGGGCCCCTTGGAAGACTAAGAAACATGGACCTGGGATAATTGATTGTAGGCAGGATCCGTTAGCTTGCTTCATTATTTATCAGCAGATGTAAGCCGAGACTAACTGTGCCATTAGATTGAGGATCAATCTGCCCTCTTATCCCCTTGATACAGGAGAAAGCTATTATAAGGGCACAGGAGGATATCTGGCATTTTCTAAGATGGAAAGAGGAAAAGGTGACTTCTTTGCTTCTTGGTGGCATTTTCTGAGGTCTTGCTATATTTTCGGTTGTTAGAGTTACTATAAGAATTACAGATGAATCATCACTTTCACCTGAGTATTCTAGCTCTAGTTTTCACATTAAATAATAAATTATTACTTTATTATTATTATCAGCTTTATTGAATGCCATGTCACAGGTATAATCCTCAAGCATTTTCTAATTTTATAAATGAAGAAACTGAGACTCACAGAGCTAAAATCTTGCCCAAAGTTAAATACTAAGTAGCTCAACTAAAATTTTACTCTGTACTCAAAATAGTCTATATAAATAGAAGAATGTGGCTAAGTAGTTGGCAGAGTGATTCCCATACACAGGAGAATGTCTGTAAAGAAAATAAAATAGACAATAAATCTATTATTCAACTCAAAGTAGAAGTACAGGCAGTCTTCAAATCAGTACAGGATTGTGTCCTAAAAATGTATTTGTAAACTAGCTATTTGGCATTTATACATGAAATGACATGATGTCTGGGATATGTTTCAAAATAATTGGGGCGAGAGGTTGGGGAGAGTGAGGATGAAATAAGTTTGACTGAGTTGATAATTGTTGAAGCTTTGTGATGAGTACATGGGGTGTTATAATACTGTTCTTTCTATACTTGTATATGTTTTAAATTTTTCATAATAAAAAAATTAAAGAAAAAACTGATGAAAACCTAGTAGTTTTGCTATGGAGAAATGTACAGATGCATGCATGGGAATGCATATATGATACATTCCACAAAAAATTCCCAAGAACTTTTTCTGCATTGGCACACACTGCTTTTATACAATCTGTCTCAAATTGTAAGGTGGCTCACTCACTCAGATGGCTATCATATTATAAGAATTGGTTTGCAGAGTTTCTTAGTTCCTTTTCATCTCTAAGAGTCCATTAATATCTGCTAGGTGCCTGTATTAGTCTCGTTTCTCCAGAGAAACATAACCAATATTTTATTTATTAAATATTTATGTAATATGTAATAACATATGTAGAGGTACAGATAGATATGATATATATATATATATATAAAGATATTTATTTTAAGTAATTGTCTTATGTGGTTATGTAGGCTGAGAAGTTTGTAGTCAACAAGCTGGAGGCCAAAGGAAGACAATGGTATAAGTTTTAGTCCAAGTCCAAGTCTGAAGGCAGAAGACTGATGTCCCAGCTAAACAATTAGTCAGAGGGCAAATTATCTCTTATTCCACCTTTTGTTCTATTCAGTCCTCAGTGGATTGGCTGATGCCCACCCACATTGGGGAGGGCAATCTGCTTTACTCAGTCCACCAATTTAAATGTTAATCTCATCCAGAAATAGCCTCAGAGACACACCAGAGCAATGTTTTAACCAAATATCTGGGCATCCAATGCTTGACATGTAAGATAAGCTGTTCATAAAATAAACCATCACAATGCTTAATAAATTATAATACATACAGAGGCAAAAGAACCAGGCAAACCAATTAAGCAATGAAACTCCAGATCTCTCAATTAATTCGTGATCACAAGGAATTTAATAGACTTGCTAGTACTCCAAGTTAAAAACCCCTGAATGAAAAGTTGTCACTTCATCACCTCACATCACCTATATCTGATATGTTTTTATGGTAGATAATTGTTTTTTCTTAGTCATAACTACTTCCCCTCCCTCCTCCTCACTGTGCCTCTCTCTCTCTTCCTTTCTTCTGTCTGTGCTTCTTCTTCTTTTTTTCTACTTGCTTCCTTCCTTCCAGAAAAATTTATTGATCAAATGCTATGTACCAGGTATACAACAGTGAATCACATTGTCCCAGTAAGAACCAGTTTCATAATTTCTATGCAGATGAGTCTTAAAAGTAAAAGCTGGTTGAAAGGAGGGCTGGAAACTTGTCTTAAATCAAGTTTTTTATAAACTTGATACAACTCTAATAAAATGTCAATTGTCCATACTAAATAAATGCAGGAGAATATTGAGGGGAGTGGCGATAACCACCTTCCCACCCCTTGATGCTGCCACTGGCCCTACTCTCTACCCTAGATCTTAAAATCTAGTAAGGAAGCTAGATAATAAACAAAAAAATACATCATTGTCAACTGTGATAAATGTTATGAAAAAGTATAGTACATTTCAAATATAATGAAGCTTAATTTAGATTAGGTTGTCTTTTTTTTTTTAAAAAAAAAAAAGACATTTAAGTTGGGTCTTGAATAAAGCTATGTTAATTTGCTAGAGCTGCCATAACAAAATACCACAGACTGGGTGGTTTAAAGAACAGAAATTTATATTCTCACAACTCTGGAGGCTATAAGTCCACAATCAAGATGTTAGTAGGTTTGATTTTTCCCAAGGCCTCTCTCCTTGGCTTGAAGATGGTTACCTTATCTCTGTGTTCTTGCATTGTCATCCATTGATCTGTATCCTAATCTCCTTTTATAAAAAGGCCATTATTTATATTGGATTAGGGCCCACCTATATGATCTTATTTTACCTTAATTACCTCTTTAAAGGCTCTGTCTTTAAATACAGCCACATTTTATGTACTGGCAGTTAGGTCTTCAACATAGGGAGAACACAATTCACCTCATAAAAGAAGCTATTCAGAAAAAGAGAGTAGAAGTAGAATAGGAAAGTACATTGTAGATTTGGTGACAAAGTGTAAGGGAACTCCTATCTGATAATGTCTGTTTACTCTAGGATATGTTAGACAATGTCATTAGCAGAAAATAGCAACTTTTGGAGGAGAGTAGGGTAGTTGAAGAAGAATAAAGAAGGTATGAACTTATAGTTACTATGGATGGAAGATTGAGTTTATGGAAAGAACAGATTTCTAGGCAGTGTCAAGGACTCAGTTGAGGCAGATAGAAAATACAAGTCTGTTCAGGGCTGTAGCTTTTCTCTGCCATCTACTTAACTGCTCTGGTGAAGGCGTGGCAAAGATGAGCAATGGATTCATTTAGGATTGCATTTTGTTAGGGAGATGTGATTAGAGAGGAGTGAGGAACTAATTGTGACACTGGGCTGTGGAATCCAAGTTAAATAATCATGGAGATGAACAAAGGTAGGGAATGATGGATATGGACATAATTGAAGTAGAGAAATCAGTGAATTAGAGGTAGGAAATCTGTTAAGTGATACTATATTTTCTAGGCACTTAGACACCCAGAAACACCTGCTTTTTATTCACAGACAATAAGCTCTAACAGACCCTGGTTGCCATCTCTACTGTGGAGCTGGATATATCCCCTCAGAAAGGTTATTCTACTTCAAACTCCTTAATCTAGAGACTGTAAACATCCCCATTAAATCCTCAGATAGTATCTAGATAGAAAAATTCTAATTTATTTTCTGTGTTGATGAGCATGCTAGTGACTCCTAGACTTAACTTCCTTCTCGGTGCCCCATTGCTTATCAGTTAAAATAGCATCCAAAATAGCTCTGAAGTATTTTCTTTAGTTATCACAGATTTGGGAAAAAGAAGGTTGGAGCTGAGAAAACTTGTTCATGCTAAATAGGACTATAGATCTAAATGTCAAATTCTAACAGAAATTCACCCAAAGATCTGCTTTATAAAAATGGTGGAATTCATTATTTTAATGAGAATTTTAATGAGAATTTTAACTACTCATTATTTAAAATCTCTGGCTTTTCTACGTTGTTACCATGCAAAATTTATTTTGCACATGTCAAGTAATGTTTTCTGGCCAAGCCAAACAGATTTGATTTAATGATTATGGGGATGGGCTCAGTACCAAGTGAATTATTTGGTAAAATGTTTATGACCCACAATATTATAATGTTTGTGAAAATGTAAGTGATGTTAGGTGACCCAGATACCACTGAGAATGTCTTGTCTAAGATTAGATTAATTCCTTCAAACACCATTTTTGATACTATTTGGTGCTGAGGACAACTGGACAGAAACTCCAAGAAAGGAGCAAAAAAGAAAAAGCTGGGAAAACTCCTTTTAGGCTGTGTGCATAAAAGCACTTAGCAAGTTGCCTGATATCAATTTGTGGCTTACCTACTATGTGCTGGATCATGGAGCAAAAAAGAAAAAGCTGGGAAAATTCCTTTTAGGCTGTGTGCATAAAAGCACTTAGCAAGTTGCCTGATATCAATTTGTGGCTTACCTACTATGTGCTAGATCATTTTACATTTATCATTCTGTTAATATTAAGACCAACACTGCAAGGTAGGTGTTTGCTAATTTAACAACTAAGCTTAGTGAAGATAACTGACTTGCCAATGTCATATATGCCTAGTAAGTGGCAAGCCATGATTCTTAGATTTGTCTGGTTCATGAAGCTCTTTCCCCACCACCTTCACCTGTCCCTACCCTGTACTTCTGCAAGTATAGGCCTTACCCTACTTTCATACCCATTCTTCTGTCTGCCCCATTGTGATTCACATCTCCTTCAAGGCTGTTTGTCATATTTCTTGTACCTGTTTTCAGCTGGATAAAAATGCAGGTGATAGGACATGTTCCAAATTGTCCACTTAGCCTCCACTATCTCTTGAGAAAATGGCCTCCTGGAGTAGATTATACTCAGTTCATTGATTTTATTAATGATAGCTCCACCAGTTCTACTGCAAAAGAAAAAAGAAAAAGAACACAAGGAACTGACACATTGGCTAGTAATTCTGAATATTAATCTATTTGAGTCTTATTTATTTTATTGTAACAATAAATCCAAAATGTTTGATTCATGTGATAATTTTAAAATACTTAAAAATGCATTAAATAATACACACTAAAAACTGTGGCATGTTTGTAGGAAAAGTAGTGAACAAAATCAACTAACAGCATCCAACCTCTGCTAGGTATTACAAGGCCTTCTTACTGAAAGTGTGGTAGCCTCAGCATCCCCTGGAATCGCATGAAAAATACAGAAGTTTAGGCCAAGACCTAGACATCCTGATTCCTAGCTAAGTTGCAAGTACATAAAGTTTGAGAAACATTGTTCTAACATATTAACTTTTAATAGCCAACACATGAGTATACATGGAATCACTCTTGTTGGAGTAGTTTTTGAAATATTAGAAAGAGTAAGTGTTAAGGTGTTAGGCAAATGGGTGTTAATACTTACTAGTTTTGTGACTTTGGGCAAGTTATTTAAACCTATTTAAGTCTGAGAGTCTTTACTATAAAGGTAAGAAATGGTTAAAACCAGGCAGAGTGGCAGCCAAGAGGAATACTAAGGCAAAAAGATGACAGAAAGGAAAAGTAGATTTTGATATAGAATCTGCTAGAATGAAGGGGTGGAGAGCAGATTTTGGAGAATACTCCTTCACCTGTCACTGGAAATATAAGTTGCAAAATTTGGTTGACATTTAGAAACTAGATGAAATAAATTTTGACTTTGGTTTTACTGTGTCTCTTTGCTTTTAAGCAGTTCAAGTTTTGGATAAAGTCATATACTGTAGGAACAGAGGTGATTTAAGGATAGACAATCAATTTAATGGAAAAGTTTTGTAAGCAAAACAAAAAAAAGTCTTCTAAAAATACATCGGCATAATATAACTCTCACAATTATTCTTGTAATCAAATAAGTTGAGATTTTTTCTACATCAAAATTTTTAATTTTTTAAAAATTTAATTTGCTGAATTCTAGTGATTTTTTAAAAGTTTATCAGGAATATAATCTTTTTTCAGTCAGTATAATGGTTGATTCAAAACATTTCAAATTTCTTTGATCTATTGATACGGTTCCAAAATGAGAAAACAAAACAGAATTTCATGTATTTCATCATTGATTAGATAGAACAAAATGCAAAAAAATATTATATTGGAGATGGTGCTCGAATAGGTTCCCAAATATGTTTTCATAATTTCTTTGCCAAAATATGGATGCTGCAAGTGTTTCTTTGCATGATAGCATTGCAGCAAACATTATGAAGGTATTTTTATTTTTTATATGAGAAACCAACACTCATAATAGTAAACTATAAAATAGTCTTCTCTAATATTGTCCTTGCCTCATTTTTTATTGTAATATTTTTGCACAAATCCTTTACCTGGAGTTCCAGGCATAGGTAAACAGATGACTCCAAAATAACATGAAAAAGAAAAAACCTTACCATTATATGCTATATTTTTAATGGATAAGTTTAGTTGGGTCACCCTGGATATTGGCATGGGGATTGTTGTTTTTCTGACCAAAAGAGTCCAATAAAATGAAATCTAATATATTTGAGCAGACAAGTGACAATTCTATATACAAAAAAATTTTTAAATAAAATTCCATTACACAATACTGACACCTTTGTCATAAAGAAAAACAACAAAAAAACTTTGTGACATAGGCCTTTTGAGATTTTAAAAATGCTTTATTCTAATTTTAGCAAATCATAATACTTGTTTACTCCCTAGAAAAAGCTAGAACAGAGAAACTGTTCAAATAAAAATGTTATATCAAAACTAGAGGAATCAGAGCAAGATTTATAGCACATATTTCAAAGAAAGTAAGAAAATTATAGAAATATAAAACAATGCATAATTCATGACAAATCTTGTCATATTTGAAATGTCCTTGAATATTAATTAGATACCCAGATAAAAGTTTCTATAAATTCTGTCCTATGATGAACCTACGGAGAACTTTTTATATTTGTATAATAATTCAGAGGTGTCTTTGCAAAGAGAAAGATGTTGGTGGGGATTTTCTAATGTAAATATGTGCTCCTGTTGAAAGGCTGAATTGAAAAGTTGGGAGGATCTCATAAGAATGACTTGTAACTCACAGGTACATTCTTTATAATTGAGAAATGGGTGAAAAGTTGTATCTTAATGATAATTGCAAAATTGTTGATACGAGACTTAAAGTTGCCTTCACAACAAATGCCATCATTTATGATTCAAAGATTTCCACCATATTGATGCACCAGGTGTATTGACCCACAAAATCTGTGGACCACAAATAATCTCTCAGAAGGTTAACCCAGTCTTCAAATCTCCACATGTTCACTAAGTGTTCTGAGATAGTGGAGCTGTACTGTAGCTTGTTTATACATCAAGGTTGAACTCTTCAGGCAAGCAGTAGTTAGCTATCCAACTTATGCAAATGACACTGTAGCCAGAAAGTTGCATGTGGCAAATAAGAATAATTATTTTCAAAGGGGCAGATATCTGAAAATATAACTTAAGCAATGATCAGCCACAAATTTTGGGGGGAATTATATAACATTATAGGTCTGTTAACATCTAAGAATCATATGTTCAGAAATGGTTTAGGTAAAATTCAAAAATGGTAGAAAACAGAAGATGATTTAGACAGTTGTTTGGTTTAAGATTGTACTACCTAAGACAAAATAATTGTTAATTAAGCCTAATAGATATTACTGTTTTCCTTTATAATAATAAAGCTTTGTTATAACAGTTAATGCATTCATATGTTAAAATAAATCAAATTGTCTTTAAAATAAAATTTCTAAATATGAAGATTGAGATTAAAAAGTAATCTCCTACATCATCATAAACATGTACCACATTGTTCAGGATTCTGGCTATATCAGTTTCCTAGGCTGCCATAACAAAGTGCCACAAACTGGTGGCTTAACAGAAATGTATTCTCTCACAGGCTAGCAGCCAGAAATTGAGGAGTCAGCAGGTCCATGACCTCTCTCAAGGCTCTTAGGGAGAGTATCCTTCTTTGACTATTACAGCTTCTGGTGGTTGCTGACAATTGTAAGCTTGTTAATGTGTCACTCCAGTTTCTGCCTCTGTCTTCACCTAGTCTTCTCCTCTCTGTTTCTTAATTCAAATTTCCCTTTTTACAAAAACACCAGTCATTAGATTTGGGCCCAACTTAATCCAGTATGACCTTATCTTTTGAGGTCTCAGGGTTAGGACTTCAACATATCTTTTTAGGGAACACAAGTCAACTCTTACCACTGGCCTAGTGTTAAGCAGTCCGGGAATAGCCACTTATTCATTTTTTTTACAAATATTTATTGAATATCTATTATGTCAGGAACTGTTATGAACAAAATAGACCAGGTCCTTGCTAAAAAATTTTAACCTACATTTTTGTGATCGTTCTTCAGAATATCCTGCCATGTATGCTAAACATTAGTAGCTACATTTTCTTTTCACATGGAGAAACTGAGTCTTAGAAAGGTCAGTAATTGTCCAAAGCTATCCATCTGATAAAAGCAAAATTGGAACCAGAACTGAGGTCAAAACATAATAGCATATAAAATGCTGAATGGCATCCACTTATCATTTGTAAATAATGACAAGGAGCATTACTACATATTACTGTGTTTAACAATTCATTATGTAGAAATATAATTAAAAAGTAAAGAACACTAACTCACAAAGCAAAATTTATTTATTCATTTTGACAAATTTATTTTATTTTTAATTATTCATGATACTCCTGCAAACATTCTGTGTTATATTTTTTTTAAAAAATACCAGTAACATTTAGAAGTGGCAAGAGGCTTTTGTAAGTTTTCACTGAGGAACAAAGTGAAGCTAGATTTTAATACAAATTTATAAAATAATTATATTGAAATTTCAGTCTTAAAAATGTTGAAAGGAATCTTAAAGCTCATGTCATTCAATCCCACATCCCCTCCACAACAAGAATCTAGAAAGAAAATCATGGCAATGAAGAATAAAAAAATGTGAGCATGGTATACTCATTCCCTTATAATTAATTTAGGTAGTGGATGATATTCTAAACTGTAATTTGTTGTAAAATATGCCAACTTTTAATGATCTGCCATTATATCTGATGAGGTAGTAGCTGTGGTAGGATGGAGAGATGTTGAACATTGTATGAGCCAAAATTTCATTCCACAATTGGGTACGCATGTGTGTGTTTTAATCTTTCAGACTTGTTTCTGGTACAGTCTATTATAAGAAATGCTTTAGCAAATACATGATTCTTAGCCCCCTACAACAAAGTTTCTGCCAGTGCTGAAACCAATATAAAGAAACGGATCAGAAAGCTTTCAAAACTGAAACCAAGGGAATAGAGACATGGGGTTAAAATCAGCCAATTAAGGCGATGACAACTAAATAAGAATATGACACTCATGTAAATATGGATGACAAATGGAAACATATAAGTCTCTGCATTATATAGCAAAAATAATGTCACATTAGTGAATCAGTAATAGGGTTGGGCCAGGGGAGTGAATAAGTAGGAGAGGGAACTAGAAAAATAAGCTGCTGCTCATGGGCAAACAGAACACATACTGATTATTTTTTTTAAATGTTACATGTTTTAATGGCAGTGGGTCTTTGGGCCCTCTGCATACACAAATGGGAACATTTCTTCTTATTCTTCTAATAGTGAAGGATCTCCTACTGGGCAAATTAGCTATTTTGGGAATATGCATTCACATCTCACAATATGGATTTTTCCACAATTATCTTAAAAACAAAAAGGGCAGTGTTTTCTTACAAATAACTCATCATCTGCTATGGTTTCTGAGGTCAATTTAATTATGTACACAGGGAGCTGATCATTCCACATACTTTAGTTGTGTGTCATTAGTTGGATGCTTTCATTTCTCACTCATGCTAACAGCTTTAAAAAAAGACTTTATGCTCCCATTTCTCATATCCACAAATCCTTTAACATGACTTTTGTTGTGTTTTCCTCTCCATAATCGATTTCCTCTTCTGATAATCGCCTTGAGCATGTCCCTTAAACTGTTTGCTCTTTTCTCATTCTCGGGAAGACACGCCAGCAGGGGAGAAATGAGGCAGACATAGTCTATGACAGCCCTCAAATCTCCTGGAAGCTGTGATTTTTCATGGGGAGACATGGCTGAAGTCACGCTAAAGAGAACTGGCTTTGGGACTTTTGCTAGAATTTAGGGGAATGAAAAGCTTTCTTTCTACTGGGGTTCATAACCCAATAGAGTATTAGCTTGGGACTGTCAGTGCCACATTTATGCCCAAAAATAAACCCAGCTAAAGAAAAGCAGAGGCAAGAGATGAAGAGAGAAATATTTCTGAAGTTAGAGTTTAAGAACCTGGAATCACCTGTGCTTGAAAAAGACATCTCCTCTGGACTTTTCCATTTACTTTGGAAAATAAGTTCCCTTCATGTTTAAGCCAGATTAAGTTCAGTTTTCTATTGCTTTCAGCCAAAAGGCTTCTGAATACTCAAGCATTTAGAACCCAACACAATTAGCCTCAAGTTCTATAAATTTTTGTTCCAAAACTATATACCATCTGCTGTTTCCTTTTCTTGGCCCTCAGTCCTACTATGCTTTCTCTGTTGGAATTATAAGGATCTGAGAAAAGGGCAAGTATTGTTTGTGAAAGATAATTTATTAGAAATATATTTCATGCTTGTCCTAAAAATATCAATCAAAATAATAGTGTATGAAGCAAAAAGTAGAAGACATCTGTTCGTCTCCCTCCCCACTTCCTTCCGCATCACAACTTACCCTGTGGGTATATCCAGACAGTTTAAGTTTAAATACAAATGTGTGTGTGCTTTGGGTGGTGGGCAAGGAATATAAAATTTAAAAGTACAAAACAGCATTAAACAGAGGAGGTACTTCTACATTTACTAGTGTCTTCAAAATATTATAAAATTTAAAAAATAAACATGTTTTATATAAACAGTATGATCCTGTTTTAACTAAGAATTACTATAAAGCAGTCTGTTCCATAAACCCCTGTACCCCTCAATGATAATTTGAGACATTATTGTCTCTTCTGAAATTTTTTATTTAATACTGTTTTACACTGCAGATAGCTCACTACACATTAGACACTTCTCTGAACAGTAAGCACTTTGATGGCAAGGAATGAGTTTGATTTATTTTGTATTTCCAGGATTGAATTCAGTGGTTAAATTATATGTTTAAGTGAATTAATGAGTGAGTGAATGATTAATAAGCAATGAGATCTCATAAATATTCTCTTAGGTTGAATTTTAAAATGGTTATACAGACATCCTCCTTTACGTTATTTTTATTTTACTTTATTTTATTTATTTTATTATTTTTATTTTATTTAATCCCACCTTTGACTAGAACTTGTCATCCTATATTTTAATTTAAGCTCATTCTCTCTGAGCTCTTTTCACATTAGTAGAAGCCAGGCAGGTGATGAGCAGGCCTTTAATCCCAGTTCTTTTGAGAGAGCAAACACTCATTTGAGTTTATCCTGTCCTTAATCACTACAATATGACAGGAAGGAATAAAAAACCAGCTAAGATACAATTATGATATTTCCTGGAATTCCCAGTATGGACTTCAGTTAATTAACTAGGCCTTTTAACCCAGACCCTGTGGCCCAGTTAATGCAGAGCTCTAACCTTCATTCTGTGCCCCAGCTAATACAGAGCTCTTGCCATTTTCCGTGACTGAATCTCTATCTAGTAATGTATGCCTCATTTCCCCCCATCATTCCCTCTTAAGTGCTCTAAGGTTTGCAATTGGAACCTGAGTTTCAAACTGATGGATGGGAACATTTTTGGGGCCACAGATATTTACTTGCTTGCTCTGACTTCCAAATATTGCTAGTTTCTGGTTCCTCATCACCCTGGCTCTATCAGTTCTTGTTTAATCTTCTCAACTTCCTGCCATTTTTCACTGCCAACTATTCCTGTTTGCCTCCTACCTTATAAAGAAGGCAATATAGCATAATAGTTAAACACTCAGTGTTAGAATGAAGCCTATATCTAAATTCCAGATCTGCTACATAACATATGTGTGATCTGAGGCGAGTTACTAAACTTCTCTACACCTGCATTTCCTGTAAAATGGGATTCATAGTCATATGTAATTTATAGATATGTTAATTTTTAGGGCCACCTTTCATCTGCATTCTTTTTCTCCTCATGCCAATGATTTGCTCTCAGTACCATCTCTTTGTTTTTGTACTCTTCCTAAAATCATAATTAGCAAGAAATCTACAAACTTTGTAGACTTTCTTGCCAACAATCTTTTGGTTGCCTTGTGCAAGAAGAGGTCTTGCCGGCTCCGGGAAGGGCTGGGAAGTGGGGAGGAAGAGAGAAGCAATTATTTTTCTGCTTCTGGTGGTGTATCCAGCAGCAGCAGCTGCCGACTCTGGGCTACAAGAGGATCTCTGCAGTTTTAGGAGTATTTAGTGGGACTACAAGCTCAGCAGATGTTGCTTGGTCCCAATAACAGCAGCAATGGCCATGTCTCCAGCACAGTCGTTATCATTTCTCAAAAGTTAAAAACATGACACTCATGCAAATATAGAATGAACAATGTCAAATATTTTGCTCAATTTAATAATTAATAAGTGAACCAGCGAGATAGTAAGGTTGGTACAAAAGAGAGAATTTGAAAATGGAGAGTTATATAGTCAGTCACACAAAAAGGTGATGAAATAAATTTGCTAATAGTTATAAAATGCCTACAAGAGAATAAACTATCACCCTCAGTGTTATATTTGCAACTGGACAGAGATTATTTGTATTTCTACCAGACAAAAATCTGCAGATTAACATGTATGTACATCTTCACTAAGTCTGGACAAAGTACATCTCCTAAATATCCTTGGGTGAATCCATTAAACAATCTCTTAAGATAGTGAAAAAATATATATGCTCTCCAATTTTTTGCTTTGTTTCCAATTTTTGGATAGTATTTCTGAAGAAAAATAAGAAAAGTGGTGTCCTTATTGTACAAATGAGGCTTTCAGACAAATCCACCACCACCCAAGTCCAACAAATTGTTAATCTATAACCAAATTGTCATTCTGTTAACAGCTGTTGTGTAGCAGATTGTTAATAATTCTTTAAATAGTTCATCTGGAGCTATCACTCTTTAAATGAGATGTGGAGTATTAGTGCATATTTAGTGTGTGGATAATAAGTGAGAGTAATAGTAGTTGCCACTATTAGTTTTTACTATACATGAATAATCAATTAAAATAGAATTTAGAGGTATTTCTTCTCTCTCTCCCATTTTCATGGTTAACTCTAGTTTTAGAACATGGCCCTCCTTAGGCTGTCCAGTTCATTCTAGTTAGTCATGCCGTGTCCTGGACTATCACATGGATGAGTACTTAAGTAGCTGGTGACTTTTCTTAAATAATTAGATTAGCATGCAAAAAATCATTGCCTCATTCATTTTGTCATTTTGCTGAATCTTTAGGAAGTGCAACTGTAAAACTAGTACCAGATGGAGGAGCTATGGCTACTATTTTACTATGCATTTGCCCAGAGACAATTAATTGCCTTTGCAATTGGCCAGAAAAATGCTGCCATGCTACTTCATCTTCTAAACACATTTGTATCACATTGGATCTAGCTCCATAATTCATAACAAAGCGTGGGTATAGACAGGATAGCATCTGGAACATTTTTGTTTGCCTAGTAGAAAATGGTAATTAACTTTGGATTGGAAAAATTCAGAAAACTTTTGAAAATTCTCAACCCATGGTTTTATATTTAATTCAGCAGGACTGACTCAATGTGGACATGAAGCAATGTGTTAAGTGATAAGAAACCACCCAACTATCTGAATTGAATTAGAGAATATTGGCCATTTTTCTCTTAGCAATTTATTGCAGGGCACTTAAAGTCATCAGCACTTTACTTTTGTCTGACTCTAATAGTTTTTTTAGACTCTTTCTCTCTTAATAATTCACCTGCTATGGATGGGTACAATTAGTCATTATCTGAGGCTCTGTGTGTTTGTGTATGTGATCTTTGCTCCTGGATTTGACCAGTCCCATTCCTAAGCAAACATATAACTTAATGAACCTAAGATTTCCAGATTGGGAACTCAGTACCAGGTTTGTCTTGATGTTGGTTTTACTCATACATAACAGCATTTCCAGAACACACAGTAATACCAGCAACTAAACCTCAACTTTGGTTGCCTGCTTGATTTCTGACTTCTATGAAGATGAGAGAATCCTGCCTTCTTTCTCTGAATTAAAGTTTTCCCTCTCGACCCAGTCCTGTTACTAGCCCTCTTTCTTTACACACTTCTTGGAATTCCACTATCTTTCTGGATCTGAAATAATGTCTACTGCTAGACAACTGTGATCATTTCTTATCTACCTATTGTGAAAAATACCCTTGTAGAACTTCTCTGCTTGCTTTTTGGACTCATTCTTATTTGAGGCTTTCTAATGACCACTTTTTGCTCGCAAAAATGGATTTCTTTTATGCTTATTACTTTGACTAAACCTGAAGCATCTCTGTGGTGATTCACTGGTTATGACTCCTCTTTGCTTCTCCTGTATGAGCTCCATGTAGACATTGATGATTTCCATAGGGAGAATAAGAGTAATAATGGCTGTACACTTTATGATGTATAGAGACCTTAAACATGGGTTGCCTAGGTCATGTAAAGAATTATTCAAGATAGATAAGGAGTCAAGGACCAAAGTGCTGCACAACTCTTATGACCATCATTTAATTCAAATTCATATGGATGGCATCAACTCAAGTCATAGAGAGTGATGGTCCTAATGGAGACTCATATGCCATACATACTGTTGCCAATTCTCTTTTTTAAGAAACTCAAGAATTTTCTCACACAATTTTTTAAATGTTGGCAATTAAAAAAAAATTTTACAATACAGTGCTAACTAAAGAAAATATGTCAATCATCAGGATTTGGCCCATAGGCCACCAATGTGTGATTCTCTAGAACTAAAGAATATAGGAGAGGAGGTAGGCCATGCTGGAAGACTGGGAACATATTTTAATATTCTCTGATATTTTCCCTCAAGTAAGATTTTCTATCTTATTGCAGTCTCATACTCATCAACATTTTTATTCAGAGAGAAATCTATTTATTTGTTAATTAGTAATTAAAGATAATTACTTTTAGAAATTGTTCTGTTAGGCTGATGCAGTATCATATCAACCATTACTATAATTAGGATACCATATTCTAACAAAACCTCTTTGTATGTTGGGTTTATTGTGATAGGATCATTACTGAATTATGACTGAATTTGTTTCCATTTTTCTTTGTAAAGTCTGGTAATCATACATTTATGAGTACAGGTTACATTAATCATGCTTACAGAGAAGTAATAGTATATACTTTTATTAATATATATTATGTAACATGTAAATTTAAAACTTTGGACTTAATAACTATTAAGGTCTAATATCAGATCCATAGTCAAATAATCTTTATTCTTGGAGCCCTAAGATTGTTTTCAGTTTTTCCTCCTTATTTTGATGAGTCTGGGAGTTCAACCCATAGCTGTTCAGCTCAAGCTTAAATGCCTGCCATTACATGTTTTATCTATAAAAATGATGTAAGTTTGCTTTAAAATTCATAAGACATCCATGTATAATCAGGTAACCATGGATAAAAAAGATTAAGTCAAAATTTAGGAAATCCTAACAGAGTATAGGTGGTGACAGGGGGGAATAAAAGATGTTTTCATGATTATACTGAAAAGATTACTAGAGCATAAAGTAGAGAGCCAGTTGTTAAATAAAGTAAAATCCATGTCTCCTTTCTGAGGCAGGGATCAGCTGTACCCAGAACTCAAAGCTGTCCTTAGATAAGGGCACGTAATATGAGTTAGCACATTTCTCATGGGAATCAATGGTGACAGATGCTTAATACAGTTTCCTTGTCACTATATTATCCCTCGATATGCAAAACTGAGGGGAGCCAAATTGAATGAGTTGAAATTTCCTGAAGAACTAATGAGCTTTTTTTGGTTTTGAAGTTTAAAATTACTTTAAAAAAATCCTTTTTGATGAGAATAGCCCCAGCAAAGGTATGCTGGTTGGGAAACCTACCAAGGTCCCTATTCAAGAGTAACTCACTATAAGAAAAAGGCAAGGTGCATCAGAACCAGATATTTGTGGGGAAAGGTTGGCTTCAGCACTACATTTGACTGAGGCTTGAAAGCTTGTCCAAATTCATCTATCAGACATGGAGTCGTGAATGAGGGAGCAGTGACTGACTTTAGAAGCATAAAATAAGACAGCAGTAACCTTGGGGGCCAACAATAGGACCTTGCACCCTGTGTCAGCAAGGATATTGCTTTGTTTGGACAAGCACCTGTGAGATTAGGGTCTCACAGCAACATGTTTTGGCAGGATCCAGACTGAAGGTGCTAGTAGACTAATTGGATTTTCTATTTTTATTTGCTTGGCATTTGGAGGTAGGCCTAATCCTGATGGACAGAGTAGGCCCTGGAGTTCTTGAATGAGTCAGAGAAGGGATGCAAAGATGGACAGTTGAGTTGAAAAACAAACAAACAAACAGACAACCAAACGGAAAGTATTATCTATTTGTAAAATGTAACTGTATTTGTCCTGTAAGTTGGTAAAGCAGATCATGCCAGTTACTTGTAGAGGAGTTGGATAAATTCCAGTATGGAACATAAGCTACCAATGACCACATGCCAGTCTGAAAGTGAAAGTGAATATGTCTGGGGAAAGACCAAAGTTTTTTTTTTTACACAAGGTGAAAGGCTCTGGACTTAGACAAGTACCTGGGAATGCTTGGAAGAATCAGTACAGGAGAAGACAGTGGTACCCCTCTCCTGAATCCAGAGCATGGGAGGGTATCAGAGGAAAGAGGATACCCATAGAATGCTGGACTATAGAAGTAATTGAGTCAGACAGACTGACATACAGAAAGCAGCCACTCTAAGCATCAATGCTAAGGCTGGACAGCAGCAACCTCACAAAGGTGGCCAGGTTCTTAGCTATTCAGTCTCCAGGGCCATGTTTGTGTTGTCCTCCATCCTTAAGAAAGAACATCTGCGATCTCCATCAATTAGTGAAAGGTAAGAGCAGACAGGACTTACCTTCTAAATCCAACAGTCAACACTTTCAAGCAACACTTGCTTATTTAGTATAAATCGTCTACATGTAAAGGGTCTAGTAAAATTGACATTCCAGGAAGTTACAGCCTGTGGCTTTAAGGAACCACAGTCAATTTTCTGTGAAACCTCAGGACTCTGTTTAAGACGTATGCCCCAGGTACAAAGTTAATAGCAAAGCTTCTTCTCTGCTCCCTAACAGCTGTAGGTAATCTCATGTGTCTAAAGTTTGTTTTTCATCTAATGAGAACGAAGTTGTTATTGTCATAAAGTTGCTATGAAATAAGGCATGTAAAGGTCTTAGCATGGTGACTATTAATATCATAACAAGTAATTTAGAATGTCAACAGCTATGAGTTATTTTTATCGATATGTATAGTATATAGTTTGTATCAGAAATTTGAATCATTTGGTAAATTATGTACAATTAAAACATTATTCCCAGGGAAACTTTCTGCAAAATCAGTTTGTGGTAAAAGATACAACCTCTATCTGAAAGCAGCTTGTGTCAGAGACAATTTGTAAAAATCACTGGCTATTGCTAATAGCAACTCTGATGCTATGAGCTTCGTTTTATGTAAATGCATTGTAAATAAGTGATGAGGTATTTTCAAAAATAAAGATAGAAGTGGTCAAATAGAAAGTAGAAGTATGAAGAATTACAGCATGATAATGAGATACACTGGGTGAAGGCTTGCTTTAACAGCTAGTCCAGTTCTATGAGCAGCAGGAATGGGAGAATTCTGGTCTCTACTGCTCCATCCCTTCCAGGCCAGACAATGTTCATGCATATATGACTCTCCTCCCTCCTTCACTGATACCTCTGAGCTGTTAGTAAGCTTTTTTTCCCCTTTGGAATACCTCTCACACCATCTGTTGCCAGTACTTTACTGCTGGGCTCCCTACCCTCCCTTCCAGAGACCCCCATGGGTCCACTTTATTCTCACTATGAGATCTGAAGCCAATCCTGCCATTAGACTAGGGGGGATTTAAATAGGCAGAAGCCAAATAGTTTCATGTTTCATTCTCAGATGAGATTGTACCAGTTCTAAATCCTTGAAGAATTGGAGGAACAAGCTGGAATCAAGGAACAGGTATGAAACAAAGGAAATAATATAGGACAGGACTTCCTCCCTCAAGCCCCCCAGCTCATGAAATCCAAACTCCAGTGCCAGTCTCCATATTTGGGTCCCTACAACCTGATTCTGGTTTTATGAAACTTAAATTTAAAAATAATGATAAAAGTCACATTATTACTTATTGAGCAGTATGTTTATGCTACATGCTGTATAAAACATTTTTCAACACATTATCTCATTTTATTCTGGCAATAACTCTCACAGGCCAAGTGTATTCTTATTCTCCTTTGAAATAGGAAAAAAAAATAATACTAAAATAGATATTACTTGCCCCAAGTCTCACAACTATAAGAAGGCCAAGTCAAGATTTGAACTCAAGTTTATCTAACTCCAAAGCCCAACACCAGTATTGAATCTTCCTCATTTAATCCACTTTTGTGTTTGTTCTCTCCTCACCTCATGTCCAAATTCCTGCAAGCAGCCTGATATCTGAGGTCCTTGCTTTGGTCCTCTCCCCACTCCAAGCCATGCCATTGGTCCCAAGAAATGCTTGTAGCCTCCTCCTATTCTCCTATGTGAGCACACCTCAATAAAAAAAGGATTAAAATCAATACAGAGACTTGATGTTAGCATGTACTTCATTGCTTTCCATTCTTCAGTATCAGACTTTGTTCAGGATCTTTGAACAGAGCTGCTGCAATTCTCAGATGTGTTTTATATAGAACAGACAAAGGACAAATGACAGTCTTATAAAATAATAAATCATTTTCTGTCAGAAAATGATTCTTTATGATATCATTCATTTTTATTACTTTGATTATTTTAGCAGTTTCTCATGTGATTAATTTATGTGACTTTACTAGCTGAGAGCATGGGTAGACAAAGCATTCTGCTGCCAAATTTTCAGTGGAGATGATACAACAGAATCTGAGACCCACCATAGCAGAAGGGTCAGAATCAACAATCAGTATTGCTTTTACAAGTTTATAAAAAAGCACACAGCTTCAAACAGTGAACAAAGTATGCTGGCCTTTTTTCCATGGCCGATTAAGGGCATAGGCTTATTTTTAGTAAACAGTCCCAAAAGAGCCTTTGAAGAAGTGAAAGGAACTAAAGAATAGCCATAGAGGTACTTGTAACTTGTCCTTATGTTAAAAAATAATAATAATGAACAACAAAAACACTTAATCACATTAAAATGTTCTAAATTACAAAAGAGAAAAAAAATCAACTATAATTCTACTCCCTAATACAACTACTATGAATATCTTTATGTATTTCTTGTCGTCATTTCATTATTTTTTTTCTTGTTGAAATGTTATTCATTAAGATGCAAACAAACAGTTGATAAAAAATATAATTAGGCAATAAGCTTGCTTCACTTGTAATTAGGAAAATTGAAATTAAAACAATGGGGCATCATTTATTGACAAAAAGTCAGAAGACTAAAAATATTCACTTTTGGATACAGGCACTCCTATATTTCATTTGTTGGAGTATATAATGGAAAAAGGGTTCTAGTGGGGCAATTTGGCAGTTTCTACTGAAATTCTATTTTGAGGTATTATCCTGCAGAAATATTCACATAAGTGCCACAATGCTCATTGAATCATTTTTTTTGCAGAGTTAAAAAAATGGGAAGCATTTAAATCTGTATCAGTAGAGGAATAGTTAAATAAGTTACAACATGTTCATACTGGCGAATTCAGTAGATGTTTAAAAATACTATGCAGTATTAATAATAGCAATGTCAGTTATGGAAAAGATTTCCACCCATATCATTAAATATAAAAGCATGTTGTAGAAAAATAGTTTTAATATAATCGCATTATGAAAAAAGCACACATGGAAATGTACATAAGGTGATAAGAGAAATGCACTATGATATTAACAATGATTGTAACTGGAAGCAAGAGTCAGAATCATAAAGAGGAGTTATTACTTTTTTTGAGATTTTTAAAATTTTTAGTGATGACATTATATACATATATTTAAATGTTTATAATGCAATTCATTCTGTAATTTTTTAAGTATTGGAATAAATAAATTATAATATTTGTATAATTTCAGATATTATCAGTTTTATTCAGCAGTATACCCAAGCATTTCTCCTGCTTTTAATAACCAATATTTTAATAATGCAAAATATTTCACCCAGCAAATGTGCTACTTTACATAGTAATTTTCCTATTGCTAGACTTTTACATTATTATTAGCTTTTCACTATAGATAATGTTGTAATATATGTATATATACTACAACATATATGTACATATATACATATATACATGTATACATATATATGTAATACAACATATATGTACATATATACATATATACATATATACATATATATGTAATATATATACGTATATTACAACATTATCTATAGTGAAAAGCTAATAATAATGTAAACATTTATATATTTATATAAATATATACACACACACACACACACACACACACACACACATATATATACATATATATATTAGAGATAGGATTGTCAAT
The DNA here is from genome assembly GCA_004027375.1 of Macroglossus sobrinus. Lineage (NCBI taxonomy): Eukaryota > Metazoa > Chordata > Mammalia > Chiroptera > Pteropodidae > Macroglossus > Macroglossus sobrinus. Next base: position 628,261 of record PVKZ01000248.1, read on the forward strand.
TTGTTTTCATTTTGAAATAAATTTCTATAGATTAGAGCCCCAAGATGTAATTACAAGATGGAAAGTTGAGAATTTTGTTGAATTGAAGAATCCTATTAGAACCAAGAGCAAGACCCTAAGATCTCTTACTGCCAGAATCCCTTCTATAAATAGCAAGGGCTCTGTTTTATTTGGTCATTTTTTTCCTTTGTATCTTTATCTAAGTGACTTTGATCTTAAATTGTAAGCATTTAATGTCTCTGCCTTGGAGTTGTGTCTGAGACCAACTCCAATAGAGTACAGTGAAGCAAGGTGACAGGAAAGTGGCAGGAAAGTGGCTTATTTTTTATCATAATGTGTCACCACGGACACTCAGTTGTCAATAACTACTTGCTATTCCAGAGAGCATTCCCAGGTTCGTAAGGACATGCTGTAGAACATCTTTTCCCGGAAGGCAATGAAGTTACTCAGCAAGAGCAACCTTTTGTGGAATAAAAACCTGGTAAAAAAAAAATTGAATAGCCCCAGGAAAGCTGTGCTTTGTTTTTGGAACAAGGTGTGTCTTGATCTTGGTAAAAAAAAAAAAAACAACTGCATCCATGCAGCCCAAGACATTTTCTTTTTTTGTTGTTGTCCATGTTGCAGTTGGGGTGGTTATTACTTTTCCTGAATACCTGCAGTTTTCTTCACACAAGTACACTTAGGAATTCCTCCGTTGCTACCTATCCACCATCCGTTTTCTTGTTCTGGGCTCTTAGCCACTTCCCAGGAACAATATCTAGTTTTTCCTTGAATTCTCTGGAGAAAACCCCAGGGAGGTTTAGCATAAATGCTTTAATTAAGTCACTAGCAAAATAATTCTAATTGAATTAGAAAGGGTCTGCCCCCACAAATGTATAACAATTACATATAGCTCATTTACAATGTCCCTCGTCAAAAGATGAGCCCTATTCCCTTTCCTTTGAAATTGAGAACAGCCTCGATGAACGAATGCAACAGAATTGAAGCTGCATGACATCCAGAGTTATGTCATAAAAAGCAACATGCCTCCCACCCCCCACCTTGATGCCCCTCACCTTTGGAATTCGACTACCATGTTGTGAGGAAACATTATTTTGGAGAAACCATGTGTGAATGTTCCAGTCTATACATTAGTCTCCGCTAAGATCTCAGTCGATAGCTAGCATCAACCACCACAGATACGAGTGAGCAGACCTTCACATTGGCTCTCAACTGTGGGCAATGTTGCCTTCCCACCTCCCCTGGGAGGGAACATTTGACAATTTTTTGGAGACATTTGTGGTTTTTACAACTAGAGAAGGGAGTGTTACTGGCATCTAGTGGGTAGAGGACCCGAATACTACTAATAATACAGAATTGTACAATTCACAGTCCCCCACAACAAAGAACATTCAATCCCAAATGTTAATTGTGCTGTGGTTGAACACTCCTGCTTCACATGACTCTAGCTTCCCATCTTTGAGGTATGCCGGCTGATTTCAAGTGGGGCAGAGACAAGCTGTCCCTACCAAACCCTGCCCAAATCACGCTTTCATGAGGTGATTTGTTTTGCGAAAATAGATAATTAGATACCAGGAAGAGGAAGAATAGAGTCATATCCTCAGGTCTTTATGACTCTGAAGCTCAAGCATCTTCCAATGCTGCCTCAAAGAAATACAACAAAAACAGCGTAACAAAGTGGTTTTAGCAAAAGTGTGCCTGAGATCTGGGCACAGGAGAAGGAAAGATAACTATTATCAAGAAGAGAACAAAGAAGTATTTTTTTTATTGAGTAACTGTCCTCCATGTTTCTAATCTCAAACTCAATACCACCTTTCTCTTCTCTGGAAAAACTGGGAGATTCTGTTTTTTCTTCACCAATTCCTTGTAAATATGCTTTTCATAGGTTGTCTCTATTGGATGGCCCCAAATACTCCTCCAATAATTTCTTACATCTGATAGACCCTAAAGTCCCAACTTTCTACTTGTAAACTGTGAAAAGTTTAAGTTTCTCCCTAGAAAGAACTGATCAGTCAGAATCGTTTCTCAAACCACATTATACCTATGTTCTTAAAAGTTCTTTAAATAATCAACTGGTTTTCTAAGTAACTCATCCCTTCAAAGTGGTACAGCATCTCAGTAATTCCATTTCTAATATCTGTGCTAATAATCTGAAATTTAGACAAAAAATTATGAGCAAAACTGTTCCCTGCAAGATTATTTGTAAGAGTTAAAAACTGGATAAAAAACCTTTCATGTCTGACAATAAGGTAGTAGAAACATATATTTATGGTTTAAATCTACAGGAGAATAGCATACAACCACATAGGAACTGCTCTATTGTGGGTCCTGCTTCTAATCTCACTTGGTTTACCTTCCCTATGGAATTGATCTACTCACATGGCTACAATGACCACTCCTGGTTCTCAGGACTAGATCTCTCACCCAAGTCCAGGCCCACATATTTAAATGACTACTGGATATCTCTGCACTGATGGTGTCCAATGTGTTTTAAGCCCATTATCTTTCTCCAAAATTTCCTGTTCTACCTTCTCTATCAGAGCAACTATCAACACCTTCTACCAGATCCCAAGCAAAAAACATGGGCAACATCTGTGATTAACCCATCTCTTTGCTGCATGTCCATATCCAGTTAATTCTAGATTATTTCATTCTGTTGAACCAATCAGTCTCAGCTCTCTATCCAATTGCCACTATCCTAACCCAGGTCACTGTTACCTCTTACCTGACTTCCTACAGTGGGTTCTAATCTAGATCAAATGCTCTTTTCTAATCTATTCTTCATGCTACAGCCAGAGTGATTCTTCTAAAACAAACATGATCAGCACCCCCTTGCTTAAAGCCCTTTACAACTCACACTTTATTTTAGAATAAAACTCACACTCCTTACTGGTTTGTTTTTCCTTGGTTTCAAAAGGCCATTCATAACCCATTTTCTGCTTATCTCTCCATCTTCATCCCAGACAACTCTACATTTCCAAATCTCTGTGCACTGTATATACCAATCAGCTATACCATTTGCAGTTTTGTGAATGTACTGCACTAACATTTTTGGACCTTGCACACACACTCTTTACCTCTAACTAGATCACGCTTCATCCCATGCCTAAACCCAGTTGTTACTAACCTAGATAAGGCCTACATTTTCCTCTTTCCAATTTCTGGACAATGCCAAGCTCTTTTACCTCTGGGTCTTCTCATATGCTCTTCTTTGTTCATGGAATTCCTCCTCACCACAAATTGACAGACAGATTGGCAAATACGTGTGCGCACACACACACATTTCATATTAACCCCGTGTGGTGGCCATAAAAAGTGCCTCTCAGATCTCCTAGTATGGAAAACAAAATTGATTGGTAGCCACAGCTTCTTTACTCTGAATCCAGGACTGCCTCACGTCAAGGCCACAATTTCTACAGACTGCTACAAGTCAATAGCAGGCCCAATCCTGGGAGACATGAGTCTCCTCTGACAGGTGACTTCAGTTCAAAGACTCCTCATCAGCCTTGCCAAACTGTCTTAGAATTGTGCTACAGTCTGACATCTTTCTTCCTTATCTTCTTTAAAGGAATAAGATCTAGAAAAAGTAATGGCCAGTGTCCAGTGACACCAAAATGCCTGAGTTGTCCTAGCAGCTGAAAGAGAATGAATAAAGAGGCTGAAGGAAATGGGATTGCTGCAATAGATATGTTATTAAAATCAGAAGACCAACAACAGTTTTCTAAAGAAGGGTGCTGGGGACACACCATTCACCAAGGCCATTAGGAATCTGCCACTGAGAGGGGCACCAGCATCACTAATGATCCAGTGGTAGCTGTCCTCTGCAGGGCAGTGCTGATGATAAAAACAAACAACCAAACAAAAAATAGTCACAATGTTGGACATTCTAATAGCCATAACAATGATGGTTCCCCCAAAATAACAGAGGCCAGGTGGCCACCATTAGCCAATTTTTGTTACTTAAGAGTTGGAGATGGCTGGTAATCAGTGAGCCCTTTTAATCTGGAAATTTAGATCTTCAGTACTGGGACATTTTTTTTCATCCATTATTTGATAATTTATTTCTTCCTACACTATCTGTTCTCTTTTTATGGAACTCATTAATTTAGTATTTTTTCTTCCTGGATTGATCCTCAAAACATCTTTTTCCTACTCTTTTTTGTAACTCTTAATTCTTAATTCTCATTTTTTAATTTCGAAAAGTTCTTTCTTAGTCTGGTTGTCCATTTCATACATTATCCTGTTATTATTCTACAGATGCATTATCTTCTCTTATCCTCCTCAGGATACAAGTTTAGGAAGCTTTTGAACCTTTTTTTTTTTTTTTTGCCTGTTTTCCCTCTGAGGGTTTTGTTTGTTTTCTGTTTGCTTTGGCTCGTCTATACTTAAAGTTGAAGGTTTTGCTTAATTTTCTAGTCATTCTTGGTGTACTATGCTTATTTAAGAGAAAGGTTCCAAAAATATGGTTGGAGCTTTTCTAGGGGAAGAAGTAAAGAAAATGAGCTTTAAATTGTTAATCTTCCTTTTAGAGTGATCAGGCAGGAAAATAGCTTTTTATATAGTGGAGCCCAACTGTAACTGATATTAGGGCCCCTTCTCAATTTCCCAAGAAAATAATTCTCTTTTCTTTAGCCTAGTGTAGGTAACTGGATAGCTGTTGATATGGGAAGGATGTTGGAGGAAGCCATGATTCTAGTGCAGACATCTCTTAGTCCTTCTGTTGTCAACCTTATCTGCCATCTGCCGTGCCTGGAATTCATTTCAGTGTCACTCACACCAAGATTGCAGCTTCCTTCCCTTGCTGAGTTTGTTACTGTTTCTTTATTTGCTTTCTGTCTTTCTCAGATTTATCACCTCTCATCTGCTTTTGTCTTCTTTCCTGATCCATTTGTACTTGTAGTTCTATTTAAAAAAAAAAATCCTTTTACTGATATTTTAGAAAAGTTTCCATAGGGAGAAGAGATAAATGTATCTGTTCAGTCATACTCCCATCTTTTTCTCCCTGTTTTAAATGCTACTTTCATCATACACTAAAATTGGCATATAATTGGCAATATTTTCAGGCATTCTAATCTATTTTACTGTGTTATCTAATTATGTAACAGTGCCAGACTTCTAATTAACATGACTTTAAAATATATTTTTATATCTGGCAGTATAATTCCTAATCATAATTCTTCTTTTTTTAATTTTAAAATTTTTCTTGGCTGTTTTCACAGTTTTTAGATTAACTTTGAAATCAAATTGTATCAAATTTATAAATCAATTTGAGAAAATTAATTAGCCTCTATTAGTGTCTCCACATTCAAGAACTTTCTATGAGTTAATTTATTCAGTAAAGTTTTGTTTTCTTTCATAGCAATACTGATTAATTCTTAAATCTGTTCTTAAGCATTTCATGTTTGCATTTTATTTTGAAAAGAAAATTTGTAAATTATATTCTCTAATGATAAGCTGCTGATTTAAAAAATCTCATTTTATAATTTGAAATTTACAGGGTACTAATTTTTTCTAATAGGTTTACTCCTGAGTCACTTAGGCTTAGTAGGTACATAGCATATCACCTACAAATAATGACAATGACTGCCTGGCACCCAAGAATTACTTAATTTTCCTGCATTATTACACAAGTGCCATTTGAAAAATAATATTAAATAATGGTAGCAATAATTATCTTTATTACCTTGTTACAGATTTTCATAGTAATGCTTCTGGGTTTTTATTAGAATAAATGTGTCAGTTTCAACAAAATAACTTTTGTCACTTTAAAAACATAACGCAGTTAATGAAAGCTTTTAGCAAATCCTCCCACCACTGTCCAACCAGTTCTTGACCTCCCTCTTTCCCATGTCTAGTCGTCACCAAGACTTCACAATTCTACCTCCAAAATATGTCTTAAATCTGTCCTCCCTTTCCTCTTCTACTGTCACTGCTTTGGTCCCTGTTGCCATCCCTTCTCTCTTATTATTAAATGAACTTTTAACTATCTGCCACCAGTGCTGAGTCCCTCCAGTTCATTCTCATGCTACTGCTCAAAATGAACTTTCTGAAATGTGAAACTATTTATTGTTATCCCTTACTTAAAGTCTTTAAGTAATTCTCTATTGCTCTCGGAATAAAACTCAAACTTTTTATGACATACAAGGTACTAAATGATCTTACCCTGCTTATTTCTCCAGCTTCATCTCTTACCACCCACCAAGTCAACCTCTACACTCCAGCCAATATTTTATTTTCTCTCAACTTGCAGTCTTTGCCCATGTTATTTCTTCTACCCCAAACACGTTTTTTCTTTCTCAGATACACCAGGCTGGAAGAGATACCCTTGATATATGGCCTTCTTAGCACCTATAATTAGCACCTGTGACATAGCCCTCTTCACGCTGTATTATAATTATTTGGATACCTCTCTGTCTTTCCCACTAAAACGTAAACAACCTGAAATCAGGGACAGTACCCATCTTTTTCATTATTTTATTGGCAGTGCCTGGTAGAGCACTTGTAATTCATGTTAAATAAATATTTGTTAAAAAAAAAAAAAACTAATGTTCAGTGAAGAAACGTATTGGATAGATCATTGTATATTTTTTCTTTGAACTCTCCACTCATGGGATTAACATATTTTTTAATGTGTCATCCTTATATCTAACATAAAACCTAATTGGCTTTGGTATAATTGTTTCCTAATATACTGCTAAATTCAATTACCCATTATTTAATAGGTTATTTTGCATCTATCTACTCTTCAGATTATTCTGGGATTTTTGTTTGTTGGTTTTTATCTTTGCCAGATTTTATTATTATAAATGTCAGTGTTATAATGATTTTATCATTATTTTTCTAGATTTTAATACTGTAGCCCCAGACTCTAATAAAGCAGATACCCAGTAAATATTTGTTAAATGAATAAATAAATTAAATTGGAAAGTTTTTCTTATTTTTTATGTGAGTTATAACTGAGTATATAACTTGAGAACTTGTTCCTTGAAAATTAAAATGACCAATATTCAACATTCACTAAGTTGAAATTTTTCATGGGTCAGGAAAGAATGAGAGGGGAAAGAATTTGATGAGTTCCTCTAATTTTCTCTGCTTTTTGGTCTATTTATATTTTCTAATTTCTCTTATTCCATCTGTATATGTTTACTAGCCAGAAAATCATCCATTTAGTCCAAATTTGTAGGTTCTATTCCTCTATCATAAACTATATTTTCTTTGAAAAAGACTAAAAACACAACAGAGTAAAAATCACTGGCAATCCAATTAGATGATAGATATAGATATAGATAATATAGATATATTTAATCTAATCCCTGCTTCCAAAAAATTATCAGATTTGTTACGAATTCGTTACTAATTATATATGTTTTCTTATCTACTCACTCAGACACACATACATATGTTAACAATCTTTTACTTTATGGCTATCTTAGAAAAATTTTCCTATATTAAAGCTATAAAAATATTATAGCTATATTTCTAATATTTTCATAGTTTTTAAAATTTTTAGATATTTAATTCCTCTGTAATTTATTTTTATATAATATAAGGTAGGACTCTAACCTGACTACCTTTTGTCTGTTGTCCACTATCATTTATTGACTAAATTTCTCCTTTCTTTGGCTGGAATAAAATGCCACTTTTATCACTTTCTTAGCTATGTAGTCACTTACTTGTTTTATTGAATTAGTTATATGTGTTATTTTAGTAATGTTGGCAATCTAATGATGGCAGACTATTTCTCTCTTAGAACTAATATTAATAAAAATGTCCTTAGAATGCCATCACTTGGTTTCTACTTTAATTCTCTGGGTCCAGATTGCCTGGCTTTGAATCACTGGTGTGCTGGGGCCATTTCCAGCAGGATTGTAAGAGAAAACTGTGTGTATCTCCTTCCAGCTCCACTCACAGTGTTGATTTGTTAGTAGCTTAAAATTGATCTTGGTGGAAGTACTTGCAAACACTATAAATCAGGGTTTTTGGAGGAAGGGGTGAGGGAGAATGGGAGGAGAGCTGTTTGTCAATCATGCCAAGCATTTATCGGCACACCACTAATTTGAATCCTTGCTCTGTTGTTTACTAACTAGATTAGCAGTCCCCAACTTTTTTGGCATCAGGACCAGCACTCCCATGAGAAAATAATGCCTGATGATCTGAGGTAGAACTGAGACTGTGATGCTAGCTTTGGAGAGTGGCTGCAGATACAGATGAAGCGCTCGCTTGCCCGTGCTCACCTGCTGCCATTAGGCCCAGTTCCTAACAGGCCACAGACTGGTACAAGTCTATGGTGACTCTGGGCAAGTTATCCATCTGTACTTTTTTTTTTTAGAGTAACATATGCACAGTATTAAATATTAGAATTCTAAAGGAGTATAAAGAAAATTAACCAACTAGCCATCTCCTTCTCCACTGAAGTGCCAATAATTAGCTATAGACATTTCAACCAATTTTGTTTTAATGCCTCTAGTAATAATCTTTTTATTTTTAAATAGGATCACTAAACTTATGTTTCAAGAATTAAGGTATGATAATTTAGATATCATCTATTGACTTCTTGTTTTGAAAGATAAGAATTTCTTTTTCTGGTTTAAAAATTATTTAATTTTATTTTTTCTTGCCTTTTAAAAATGTATTTATTTAAATTAGTTTCAGGTATACAATAAATCGTTTAGACATTTATATATTTCATAAAACGATCCCCCTAATTGCTCCCTCCCTCCCTGGGCCCTCTACCTAGCCATCATATTAATGCTGACTGCATTGCCTATGCCTTGCTCCTTATCCCTGTGCCCAACTATCAACTACTAATTTGTACTTGAAAGATAAGAATTTAACACACATTTGTCACTCATCCTTCCCTCTCTCTATTCTCACCAGAATTATACCACTATTTTTAGTTTCCATTTACAGCAACATTCTTAAACTACCACTTCTTTTCCTTATAACAATATGCACAGCTTTAACTACTCTCTCTATATTAAAACATTACCATCCATCTTTCCTTGCCCTTCCAAATCCTAACTGCTGTTAACTTTGCTTAGTTTTCCATTGTCATTTTTATAACATTTTCTTCTGTTATCTTAGTTCCTCCACTATTTGGCTATAAACTGTAAGATCCTAAAAGGTGAAAACCAATAGTATTGATTATGATGGTAATGACTAACAAAATTTTTCAGCTGATTTTTACAAATGGTTTTAATGTCAGGTCACTTGTGCTATCAAAGGTGAATATTATGGGGCCAAGTTCAAATTTATTTCTTTTGTTTACACTCTACTGAGTGATCCAAGTCATGCCACAATTTAGATGGCTGCCTCTTTGGATCATGCCTTTGTTGTACAGCTTTCTTTTGTTTTACTTTCATGGAATCTCTGATATTGCATTTGTCGGTGTGCTTTTATCACGTAAAGTATTCCCAGGCTCTCTATCACAGTATATGTTTTATACATACTAAGTTGTTTTATTTTGTTGTTCCCCAGAGTCTTTTGTCCTCCCACCTCTCCAATTTAGACTGTTCTCTAAGCCAAAAGTAGAACTGCACTTCTCCTCATTGTTCCCTGACCTTCCATTTTAGTTCATGCCCTTACTTAAACAAGAGTACATCCTCTTAAAAAATAAATTCTGAGAAGACAGTATCTGAGTTCTTGCATATTTTAAAATATGTTTATCTTGTCCTCACACTTATTGATGATATGACTGGAAAAATAAATTTGGTTTGAAAATTGCCTTTCCTTAGATATTTTAAGGCATTTGCTTCATTGTCTTATAGCACCCAGCATTTCTGAGTAATACGATTTCAATTAGAGTCTCATACCTTTTGTTTTCTTTGGAAGTTTAACTAACTCTTTAAGCTTGATTTTCTAATACTTCAATGTTAAATTTTAATTTTTTATTCATCTATCTTGTTCAACACTTGAACATTTTCCCTTAGGTTCTAGAAAACTATATTTTATAATTGTAACTTTTTATATTTATAATTTAATAACATTCTTTTCATTTCGTCTCTGGTCTCTTTTTTAGGATGGCCTAGTAATTGGATATTTGACTCCTAGAGCTGACCCCTATATCCCTTATCTTTTTCCATATGTCCTTTTATTCTATATTCTGTATAAGTTCTTTATCTTTAAAATCTTACATTATTTTTTAAAATGTAGCAATCGTATATTTAATTTTCAAGAGTTTTATCTTAGATGAATTTGCCTTTCCCACAGAAGACAGTACTAGTTTTATGCATGCAATTTAGTCTTGAATTTCCCTGAGATTAATAACTGGAGTTTTCTTTTTGAAGTTCTTTTCTTTTCTCTAATTTATTTCTGTTTTCTCTAGAGACAGTTTTTCCATTTTATTTTCTTGTTTTTTCTCTCATACTGCAGGCTTTCCTCAAATCTCCGATGATTCTTGTGTTTTCATTTATATTTTAAAACCTATTAATGTAATTTGATTTCTTCATTGATACAAAATTATTTGAATATCTTTTAATTGAGTTCTTTCTATTGAGGTTCTTTTGTGATGTTAAATTAAACTCTTCTTACTAAATTACTATTTGATTTCATGGATGTCAGGAGCCGTGACTTGTACAATTTTTGCCCTTGGAGATAAATTAAGATGCAAATTGTGGCTTATGTGATCAATTTTTTATAAATATTTTATGAATATTACAATATACACATATATATTCAGCTTTAATAATAATATGTTCACATATTTAAATCTTATATAGTTTTTATCACCTTGATCTGTCAATGACTAAGATATTTTTCACTAAATTTTTCCTACACAACAGTGCTAACAGTGATTTATTTATTATCTATATATTCCATTTTTAATTGGTAAAATATTAATGAAAGCTCAAGGGTACTATTTTAAAACTAACATACAGAGTGAACATAAAATATTTGTCATATTTACCACACTTTAAAAATAAAAACAATGCTCTATTTAGTTAGTTAATATATTTAAATAAAATAAATACATAAAGTTAAATTCCATTTAATCCACAACCAAGCTTATTGTCTCTTCTATTCAAAGACAAGAATGAATTTGTTGTGTTTTCCTTCAGTCCATATATCTATTCATTTACTATATAGATATGCAAATATGCACAGATAGGTAGACTACAAATAATATTTCTTTGTATTTTTAAAATATATCTAAAATATACTTATGGTTATTTTTACAACTTTTTTAAAATTCAGCATTAAATTCAACAATCTAAATGTGTTCATAAGAATATTAAATATCTTAATTTTGTTTTCCTTTTCTCAAATCTAAGGGTCTGTCTTTTAATTAGTTGATCTCATGTGTATTTGTTTTGATTACACATACACTTGCGCTTATTTCTACCACACAATTTTGTTTTCAATCTACCATATTTTTCCTTTCCTATATTTTTCTTACCACATATATTTCTTTCCTATAGTCATAATGATGTTTTATTATTCCTTTTATTCCAAGATATTTGGCTGCCTTAAAATTACATTTGTAAATAGTTTCTTCAATAAACGTCTATGACAAAATTTCTTAGTTTTTGAAAAAAATCAATTTTTCCTTACTGTGGAATAATGCTTTATCTGACAGGTATTCTCTGCACTTTGAAAATGCTATTCCATTATCTCAGACATCTACCATGGCTCCCAAGATGTCTGCTATTGGTCTACTTGTTGCTCCTTGAAAGAGAATTTGTCTTTTCTGATTTTCTCTATATCTTTGATATTTTGCAATTTCACGACAATGAGCCTAGCTAAAGATTTGGGGTTTTTCAAAATAGATTTATAAATTGAGATATAATTGACATATAACATTGTATTATTTTTAGGCAAACAACTTAGTGATTTGGTATATGGATATAATGTGAAATGACCATCACATAAGTCTAGTTAACATCCATCATCACAAATAGTTACTTTATTTTATTTTGTGAACTTTTATGATCTAATTCTTAGCATCTTTCAAATACATACAGTATAATATCATTAACTATCATCATAATGCTGTACATTACATCCCTAGTTCTTATAACTGGAGTTTGCACCTTGACCACCATTATCTACTATTCTGAATGGTACTGACAGTCTCTCTTCAATATTAAGACTCATACCTTTATTTCAATATCTCTGAATATGTGATCAATTTTTTATAAATATTTTATGAATATTACAATATACACAATATCTCTGTGACTATTGCCTCTCTCCCATTTTCTTCTTCTACAATTCTTACTATTATATGTAAAACCTTTTGCTCTTATCCACCATGACTCTTGGTATTATCTGTTTCTTATATATTCTCTTTTCAGTGAGTCTCCTCTCTCTAATTTTGTGCATGGTCTCTGCAAACGGAAATCCTTATTTTTGATATGACCAATTAATCAATTTTAATTAATGGCTTAAAAAGCAATGGCTTGTTCTTTTGAATTTTATTTTAGAACTATTTCCCTGCCTCATTATGGAAACAATGTTCTTTCTTATTATCTCCTATTAATATGATAGCTTTATATTTCACATTTAGGTTTTTAATTGACTGGCCTTATTATTTGTGTGGTATTAAGATACATTTATTAGTTGTTCTTTGATTTACTGCTATTCAGTTTTTCTAGGTTTTAAGCCTATTTTAATCATTTATATTTTTCTAGAATGTATTAACCTTGAATAACTGAAACTTTATACCCATTTAACAACATTTTCTCTTCCCTCTGTCCCCTGATAACTACCATTCTATTTGTATATTTTAGATACCTCATGTAAGTGGAATCATATGGTATTTGTTTTTCTGAGACAGTCTTATTTTACCTAGCAAAATGTCCCCGGGTTCATCTATATTGTCACAAATGGAAGAATTTCCTTTCTTTAAGACCGAATACTATTCGTGTGTGTGTGTGTGTGTGTGTGTGTGTGTGTGTGTGTGTGTGTTATTTTCTTTATCCTCTTATCTGTCAATGAACATATGAGTTGTTTCCATATCTTGGCTATTGAGAATAATGCTACAATGAACATGGGAGTGCAAATATATCTTCAAAATCTTGATTTCAATTTGGGGAGGTATATAGTCAGAGGTGAAATTGCTGGATCATATGGCAGTTTTATTTTTAATTTTTTAAGAAATCTCAATCATGTTTTTTATAGTGGCTGAACCATTTAACATTCCCACCAAGAGTGTGCAAGCATTTCAGTTATTCTACATCCTCACCAACACTTGCTATCTTTTGGGTTTTTTTTCAATAATAACTATCCTAAAAGGTATGAGGTGATATCTCATTGTGGTTTTGATTTGCGTTTTCCTGTTGATTAGTGATGTCGAGTAATCTTTCATTGAAATAGAAAAATTATAGTGTTTTTCTTTCCTCCAGACCATCTGTCTGAGATTTTCTACTTGAATAGTATAAAGTCATATATAATTATTTCTATAATTTTAATTACCTTCTTACCTATTTTATAGGTAACCTTTCCACTTATAATTTCTGTATGTTTTCTTTCTTTTAAATTAGATTTATGAGAGAAATTGTCTATTTTTTTACTGTTCTCTTTTGTTTTCACTTTCCAGAGTTCTGGCATTTAAGTTGATTTATCAGTTTGACTCTCATTTTTAAAATTTTTATTATGATTTATAATTTTGTTTTATAATTAATTCATTTCTTGTTATATATTTTTATTTCTTTATTTAATACTGGTTTGTTTTGTTTTTTCTTAATTTATTGAGTAGAATATTTGGCTTAATAATTTCTTTCTTTTTTGTTTAAACCTGAAAGTATTTAGAGGTATGAAAAAAGTTTTAGCTGTGTTTAATAATTTTTTTAAATATTAGGTTCTTATTTCCATTACTTTAAAGCAGTTTTCAGCCTTTGAATAAGATGAACATTTGAGTAATATGCCTAAATTTTCCATTCCTGAAAGCTCCTGCTGAGGGACCTACAGATCATAAAATTTATGAATAACTAGTATCACTGACCCAGATGAAAGAGAATTATTTACTGGAAACTTTGAGAAATTACTTTATGATAGTATATAGGCAATCAAAGTAAATGAAAGCTGACTCACACACGACTTGTCTGATGAAGTTTTTGAATTTCAGAGGTAAAAAAGAATCTTGTAAGAGCAAAAGTGTCAAATTGCTGAATATTGCCAGTAGTTTCTTTCTACTGCTGGAGATTTATGTTTGAGTTCACCCTTGGAAGCTGGAATTCTCTGGTTTTGGAACCAGCACTTTTGTGGACCTTTAGGTTAAGATGAACCTCTTTTGGAAAGAGGATGTTGAAAAATGAAAAGCTAACTTCTATGTTTATGTGCATACTAATATAAAAGATTGTCTTCTTTAGGTTCAGGGTTGCTTCTGTGAGGGGGTAATGGGATATGTATTTATTTTTTCTTCTTGACCCTGACACAGACCTGGAGGGCTAGATTTAAAGTAGTATGGACAGTGGTAATCATTTTACAGTGTATATGTATATCAAATCATCACACTGTACACTTTAAATATATACAATTTTATTTTTCAGTTGTATTTCAGTAAAGCTGGGGCGGGGGGCGGAATAAAAATCCTCTGGGTATAAACTCAAGACAAACGCAGGTAATAGTGACCTAGAATAATTTCCATTTCCTATGAACATAGGCAGGATAAAGAGATGGAAACAAGAGATAAGGCTCCTCTGAAAAGACAAAATTGGCACTTTATGAGGACTCAATCGTTTATTCATCACAAACCCATTTTTTAAACGTAGCTTGTTACTGAAAATAAAGCCCCATTCAAAGAGGCTGAAAAAATTCATACACTCTGGAGAACCAGATGGTCTTTTATTCATAAAATTGTATCATTTCAGGATATTATAAAAGTTTTAAACAAATAGAGGCCATAAAATAGACTGCGTTTCAACCTGAAAGAAGATATTTTTAAAATGTCAGTACTCAAACTATTAAGCACAATAGTCAATGAATATGAATAAGTTCCTTTGACTTCAAAGTTATAAAGAGGACATTGTTTTTACAGTTTAGGATATTTCGTTTTCTCTTTAGTAGTAAGGCAAAGGATGGATGACTGAAATGGGTTGACTACAATCAATAAATAAAAGAAGAAAAGTGACAAATGAGTTAAATCCCCTTCAGGGATTTAACATTTCTTAGACATTTGTGTATGACATTTAACGTGATAATACTCAGAATTTATATATATATACACATATATACATATACATACACACATATAATATATGTAATATATATGTGTGTGTGTATATATATACATATATATATTAGATATGAAAGAACTATCTAAACAGGAAAAAAGTAGAATGAAAACTATGACTAAGATAGTAAAGAATGAAGGGAGAAAGGCAGGAAGGGAGAGAGGCAAGAGGGAAAGGAAGGAAGGAAGGAAGGAAGGAAGGAAGGAAGGAAGGAAGGAAGGAAGGAAGGAAGGAAAAGAAAAAGGAAGGAAAAGAGAAAGGAAGAAAGGAGAGAAAAGGAGTGGAGAGGAGTAGATAAGACAAGTAAATAAGGAAGCAGTGCAGATATTTGCCAAACAAGCTTATCCAAAGTCTTATGACAACTATATTTTCCCATTATAAAGAGGTCATTCCAAAAGTAAACATTTGCACGATGTTATTAAATGTGGCTGCTGCTTTTATAAATAGAGCTAGTATACAATATAAGTCTGAACTCTTATGTAGTGATTGAAATTACTTAAATGGAAACAGGTAAATTAAAATGTGTAATAGAATACCTGACAGTCTAACTTGCAGTCATCACATGATGAAAATCCTAATTCCAGGTGCCTTGAGTTTTGAATTTTAGTCTATAAATTAATAGTAATATGATAATTTTCATTTCTATTTGATTTTTGGTGAATTATGTCTTTTGTGGCCTTATCCATAAAAAGACTCAATTCTTGTAATACTGAAGTGCTTTTTATTATTAGATTCAAAATATAAAGGCAGGACATGGTGGCTGCTGACTGAAGATTCTTTGGAAGAAATGACAAAGGAGTGTGGCAGATCATTTCCTTCTTAGGTTGTTTTTTCTGCTTAACTTCTGGCCCTCCAGCATCAATTTCTCCTTGCCTTCTAGATTTTCCATAGCTTGAATATGCAATTATTGGTCAGTGCAATATGGGGGACAGATAAATTGTCTCTTCATCTCATAGCTCTTCAGCTGGAGAAGAATGCTACTAAAGAAAATTCCTAGAATCAAAGAACTACACCTTAGAAGCCTATCTCCACCTGTATCTGATATAGATTATGAGATCCTAGACCTTGAGCCTGAGCCTAATGCCATAATAGAATGAAACATTTTTAGGTCTTAAGAGGGGGTGAGTATATATTTGGATGTGAAAGAAATAGAAATAATTTATGATAAGAGCGCAGATTATGATGAAGATGAAGGCAAATTTTTTGATACTCCTCCTTTTGAGAGGTGAAGAGGGGATGGTATCTATAGCTGCTTCCCTTGAATCTGGGCTGGGCTGTGACTTGACTTCTTTGACCAATAGAGTATGGTGGAAATGATGCTATGTTACCTTCAGGTTTAAGCTTTATGACACTTTCCTCTCCTTTTTCTTTTTCTTTTCTTTTTTTTTTTTTTTGAGTCCTGAACCACCATGCAAAAAGTACAATTACCCTAAGGAAATCATTGTGTGGGGAAGCCCACACTAGCCATGTGGAGAGTCTGTGTCAAGAAGTAAAAGAGAGTGGGTATAAGACTAATTGGGGGATTACCTTGTAAATTATATAAATGTCCAACCACTGTGCAGTACACCTGAAACAAATATAAAATAACATTGAATGTAAACTCTAATTGAAAAATAATTTTTTTTAATTTTAAAAAGAGTGAAGAGAGATTGTTGGCCAGCCTCCAATAATTTCAATTCCCTGCCTTGTAGAATCATGACATATAATATATTAAATTTGTTGATTAAAGCCATTAAATTTGGGGGTAGTTATAGATCATTGGAACACTACATGAAAGCATCTGTTTTGCTTCTTTGTCATGCCTTTTTCCTGCCTGGTATGTGGACACAAGACTTAAATATATAAGAGAACATCTGAGATTATGAAATCAAAAAAAACAAATTAATAAATGCCTACATATTAAGGACATCAGAATGGAAAGACAAAAAGTTTGGGTCCTAGCTGACATTGTCTAGTCTTTCATACCAGTCACCTGTAGATTGGCTCTTTTGGAGACAAATAAAGCTTTGTCTTTTTAAGCCAATGTTATTTTGGCATTGTGTTACTTGCCATTGAATACATTCACAACTGAATACAACTATCAATAAATATTTGTTGGTTGATTGAATAAGTTTCAGAGACCACCTATGTTTTCCAGCCTCATCTTTTCTAAAAGTTTACTTGAAACAATATAATATCTGGGATTTATAGGTCTTATTTACCCAAAGAGCACATTTCCATGGTTGGTCTTGTCTCAGACAAGGCTCATCTGTGGTCATTCTCCAACTAGATATGGTTATCTAGTTTTTCAAGTCTTTATTAGAAGAGTAGGTTGTTTTCTCTAAGCACCCCTTTGAACCTAAGATGTGTGTGACTCTAAGATTTTGGGTCATTTTACATTAAAATGCCTATTTTTGCCTCAGTTTTAAGTTAGAGTGAGACCCCTCTGAATAAGAGAGACTTTTAGCAGTCAGAAGTTCTCATTGTCTTTACTCTCTGGTTTTTAAGCTCTTCTATTTAGTGTAGTTTTTCTCAGCAAAGCATGAAAGAGAAATTATAAAGTCCAATGAAAATTCTATGTGTGATCACCTCTTCTAGTTTTTAGACATTGATGTCTGTAAGACAGTAATTAGAAAAAAAGAAGTGGCAATCACACCAATCACACCAGAGAACATCTTAGTACTGACTTAGTAAAATGTGTTCCCTTTCCCCCATTCAAGTCTTAGGTGGTGGGTGTTAGCAGATTGAGTTATTTAAAATGTTCTAGTTTCTTTTGCCTAAAATGTTAAACTCTCACAGTATAAAAGGAGAGGGTGCATTGACGGATAGAGGCGGAGCATAAAAATTGAAATTGGTCATGTCTGGGTTCAAATTTCTGGTTTTGTCTCTTGGTGGGCTATGTAATTATCAGACAGTCCTTTCAAACCTTAGTTTTCTCTTCTATCAATGACCATGATTAGAGAGAAGGCCTGTTATGAAGATTGAATGAAGCCATATATAGAACCTGGCACATAGAGAAATGACAACTGCTGACTCTGCTATAAAAGGAAGTGAAGTATTTAAAACTTAGCCCTCATGGTTGCACCTACAGTATTCTCTTTTTAACATAAGTTTTGGGGATTATCATAAGTAAATTCTTTAGTCTTTTAGAAATCTATGTTCTGCCTTTAAAAATATAAACAGAATAATTACAAACCAACGAGAAATAATGATAAAACACTAAAGTGCCTACATTTGGTGCAATTTATATCTCAAGTTTCCTAAATGGAATTATTGAAAGAAGAAGTAAAACTACCCCTTTGGAAATACTGTATCAGGCAAAAGCTAAGAGATGCCAAATATGGAGTTGAAGATAAATTAATTAAGTGGTAAAATGAAATTATAAAGCAAACCAACAGATAAAAGATAACAAATATCTAATGAATCCTGATGGCTGAAGTGATTGAGTAATCATTTTGACTTCCTCAATTTTTCTAGTACATAGCCTCTGACTATTGCACTTTTAGAAAATATTTTATGAAAAGTATCACATCCTCTACTGTACCTTGGAGTACAATCAACTGTAGACTGTATGCTTAATAACAGACTGCAACAGACCCTCTGAGAAGACTTTCTGTTCTACGACTTAATATTTATTTGGACCTGTTCACTCATAAGCTAAAGATTTTCTACTTAGTAAAGAGAAAATTCTACTTAGTTCACAGAAATTATCTTTACAAAGATAGCCCATTCCTGTTAAATGATATTCGTGACCTAATGATTTGCTTCAGAACTTCAGTCTACAGTACACTATTCCAGCTGGAATACTTGCTTCTCATAATAATAACTTCTGCTGATGTTTATGCCTTTTGGAAAAAGGGATTTGGGTGGGGGAGGGAAGAAACTTTATTCCTTCATGCTTTCCAGGACTAGAAAAATGAGCACTGAATAGGACACTTTTAAGATCATTTTTTTTCATTAATTTAAAGTGACTTTTGAGAGATTATCATTGGAAATAACAAATGACAAAAGACACAATAATTTCATGTACTAGACATATATTCTGTAAAATTCTCCCTTTTGGAAGAAAGTCTTTTATGTCTGAAATGCCAGGCAAGAATGTACTTAAAATGTAAGAATTTACTGATTGATTTCTCTTTTTATTTTATTAGGTTGAAAGGCTTTACTTAGCTCCATTATTCAAGTAAGTGATTTTTTTAATGAAGCATCAGTTTCAGTAAACAGGCTTCAGGAGTAATCTTTTAGTGGGCGAGAACATCTTTGTGCCAGCCCCATTTGAAATTATTAAAGTACACAATTACAGGAACCCAAAAGTAACAAAACATCCCACAGAAACTCAAAAGAAAAACCACCACCAAAATTAATTAGGGCTTTTGAAAATCTCATTTACATAACAAGTCAAGGGAAAGAGAGCTAGCTTTTGTTCCTTTATAGAAGTCTTCAGCCTTCAAAAATTAAAAAAATAAAATTAAAAATAAAGAAAAAAGAAAACCCATGTATTCAGCACATATTATGTGCATTGTCAACCATAGGTGCTGAAGTTGGAAAAATTATGAAACCATTCTTGATCTTAAGAGCTACCAGTTTAATGACAATTGCAGGTGCAGTTTGTGCTTGCCTTCTCTGGGTAAGATCAACAACAACAAAACATTACATACTGTTTTACTACTTCATGACCCTATCAAATCTCTAATCAAGAACAACAACAAAAAAATAAACACTTCCAGGAATGACGCAGCCCACGGTCAGCCTCTCTCTGTTTTCAAGGGATCTTCAAGGGTCAGGTTCTCTAGCACGTGGAAGGAGAGGGGAGATTTGGCCCCTATCTCCTCCTGAGCCATCCCTTAGCAGTTGCTTCTGTGGGTTGTGCAGTTCTGCCTAGAACTCCATGGAGGGTAGGTGGGCCAGGGTGTGTGCATAAGAGGAAAAGGATGGGAGAACAGTCCAGGTGGACTCTGGAATTCTGGGTCTAGTTTAAGAATCCCAGATGGGTTGGGCAGTTAGGACGTGGTCCTCTTTGAAATCTGTTCACCAGTGTTTAGTGCAGTATGTCTCCCTGTCCTTTTATTCTACCTATACTTTTGTTCTTCTGGGTATAAGTTTTGCCTGGAATAATCACTTAAAAGTGTAGACATACACACGTGATCCTCAAGGACTAATAATTTTCGGAAACAACATAGCTTAAATTCACATTCAAGAAGAGAGACAGTGTTCTTAAATTCAACAAAATCTTCAGGATTTGTTCTGCCCCAAAGGGAGAAATCAGTATACAATTATTATGCAGAGTTGCACAGATAACTAAAAGATAATAAGGAATGAGACACTTTGCAGAGTCCTGCCAAATAACAGAACCATCTTGATGGCTACCCTGAGCCACATACAAATGGAAGCTTTAAAGTGAAGCATTTTGTTTCACTGGGCCAGCCCTAATCCCTCCAATCTCTGCAGGTAGCAGAGGGATACTAACAGCATTTGATTTCTCTGTTCACAACCCCTGTGTACTGCAGCTACACAAGTCATAGGACTACATTTGTACTTTCTACTATAGATCATGGAGCAGATCAAGCTCAAATGTCCATGAAATGGTGTTCAGATCAGAATCTTTATTTTTCAGATCAGAATCTTTTAAAGGTACCCTTTATTTCCATGGCCTGAAGGGAGAAAGTAAGCCAGTCCAGTGCTGTTGACAAAAGAATGAACACAGTGTAGTGCAGTGGGCTGATTTACAAGGGCTGTTCAAGAGTTCATTTATAGAGATGGCTAAAATTAACACAAGTCTGGAGAGTTCATCTACAGCTTCAGTGAACAAATAAGACTCCTTATAGTAGTACACTGTACAAGATCTGTGGTTATTGCAAACCTCACAATTAACTTTCAAAGAGACTTTAAAAATTTTGTAAATAGTTGAATATCACAGAAAGCTTCTTATTCTTCCTTTGAATACGGAAAAAAATAGGAACTATGATCATGATAACAAGAAACAAAATGAATAGTTTTTAAATTATATAAAACATTTACCACAAGTATCTAGTTTCTGTCTCTTCATTCATTGTACTTTTATGGTCCCTGGAATATTAATATTTGTTATCCTTTATCTCACTACAAAAAGCAGTAAACAGCACAGCTATGGAATATTCAAGTTATTATTATTTTTTGTCAGCAGAGGTTTCTCATAAAATGCTCTTATGATCTATAACTTATTTTAATTTTAATCAAGACTATTTCAAGTTTTGATGCTTATAATTTTAACTCTAAAACAGAAAATTGTTGAATAGCAGCTAGGTAAAAGTGTATACAGTGGCTAATGGCAAAAGTGAAATATTCCTCAGGTGGAAATTAAAAAATGTCTCTTGGATAAGTCACTTTGGATAATTTTAGTGTTGAAATTTTGGTGTTATTTTTAATAAAATAGGTAAAACAAGTTTTTTTACTGAAGAAATTATTAGTTTCTTATATGGTAATGTGCATTATGAACCTTTCAGAATAAAATATAGTATGTAGCCTTTCTCAAGCTTCTTGATGAAAAATATCTTTATTTTCTTAGAAAATCTCTCAGCTAGTTTTCTGGATAGCAGAGAAATCACAGATTATTTTGCTATTCAGGTGTAGTCTGTAGACCAGCAACATGGCTATTAGAAAGACTAAATCTCAGACACCACCCAGATAGCTGAACCAGTATCTGCAAGGTTTTCAAGGTGATACTTTGCATATTCAAGTTTGAGAAGACTGGTTAAGGAATAATTCTGAGTCCTAGGTGACAAACACTTATATAAGCATATAGCACAATTATCTTTCTACATCTAAGTGAAGAAAATCAGAATATGCCACCCCCAAAAGTGACCCTTTGGCATAAGGATTATTTTGAGCTGAAGGAATTGAGAATTAATAGATGGAGGAAGAGTTCTCTGCCCATTCCTTACCTGTCTTAAAGCAGAGCATAAATTTCCCTTTGAGGAAGGTGCCCACCTCCCATCCCATGGATGGGAGAGAAGAGATACTCTATCACCTAAGATGGGGAGTTGGTACCACAGTGGTTTTGCTTAGACCTTAACCAAAATGGCCCTTATCTTCCATTAGTTCCCCCAAATGTTTCTTAGTCACTTCCCTACAACTTATTGCCCCTTGAAGCCAAATGCTCTTTCATTTGTTAAAAGATGTAAAGAGCCCTGAGTCTCACTGCTTTTTTGAGTTTTATGTCTTTTCTGTGAAGTCCTATGCATATAAATATTAATAAAAATTGTATGCTTTTTCTCCTATGAATCTATCTTTTATTAGTTTAATTTGGAGGTTCCTACTCATTTAACCTAAAGGAGTAGAGGAAAAGATTTTTCTTCCCAACATAAGCTTCATGAGGCTGGGAGTTGAGCTTAGGGAGAAAAAATGATAGTCTTTCCAGGAGGCATCACTACAGAGTAACTTTCAGCCTCCCAGATAAACTAAATTCATTGTACATATTATGAAGGATGTGTTTAAAAACTGTCTATGGGAAAAAAATAATAAATACATATTCTATTGGTCATAGAAGTTTTTTTCTGCAAGTGTTTTATCATTAGAATACCTAAACTGACTGTATTTAAACAACTTTCCTCTATGTTTTCCAAGATCAACTTCATTTTACTCCATGTGATTGTCTTTCTGCAGTAGTTTCTTTGGTGTGTGATCTTCACTCTGGGCCTCTTTCTTCCTCTCTTTTTAAATTCTCAGTCACATTCCTGTAGATTGCAATCCTTAAACTGCCACATGGTTTCTAACACTAATGTGATTTGCAATTAAGCTCCTGATAATCTTCATAAATTGAGATAACGAATTTAACTCCTATTAAGAGTAATTATGGAACAGCTTTTATGTGGAATTATAAAATATGAACACATTTCCTGATTCAATAAAATGAAGCTTTCATATCTAAAAATACTATAAAAGCATAATTCAAAATAACTGTGTGGCTAATGAAATCAAGGGCATTTTTATATGATGGTCAATACAGTGTTTATATAGTGTCTGCAGACATATAAAGAATCTCCTTCCCTTTACCATCATCACAAAACAGTTCACTCATAATGTTAATACAGATTCAAACTTGGTTACTAATAACTTCTTAAGAAACCTGGTCCGTCACCTCTAGCCTTGCATTCTCTTCCAGTGTCTGTCTTCTCCAGTTATTCCCTCCATACTCTATGCCCTAAACTACTGTGTGACATTCCTCAGAAACATTTCATTACTGTGGACCTTTGCCCATGCCATGCTCTGGAATACCCTGCCCCATCTTTCCTATGTTCATTTCTCTGCCTATATTCCTGTAAAGTGAATTCACATAAAGTATAAACCCTTCAGAGTATAGCTCAACTATTAGCTCTAGGAAGCCTTCTCTAACTTCTCTGACTGAGTTCCACTGTGCTAGATAGGTTGTCTTCAGATAACTCACTTTAATCCTGTTTGGGGATGTGTTGGATCCCAGTCCCACTACATATACCCAATTAGGTCCTGCTAGCTTACAAGCTTCCCAGGGATAGGTATCATGTTTTTCATCTACATATTTCTAGTACCTAATATCACAGACTCAATAATTTTAAGGAACTCAAAAATGAAAGACAAGTGAATGAATAATTTGACCCAAAAAGGACATAAGCAATGTAACTCTTCTAAGCAATGCATATTGAAATCCAATTCACTATGTCATTTCTTTCTTCATTCAGTCTTCACTTTATATAATATTTTTATATTATAACAATAACCACAATTTGTCAAACATCTACCATAAAGAAAGCATTATGCTAGATACTTTAATACAGAAGAACACATTCAAAAATAATTCCCCATTGATTAAGTATTAAACACAACAAACTATAAAATGTTAGCAGAAAAAAAGAGCACATTTTGCAACTACTTGCTACACAAGATTCCAAATTCAGAAGCTATAACGGAAAGCGTCAACATATTTGACTATCCAAAAATTTCAAACCAATCTACAAAGTCACCATAAAAAAAGTAAAAGAACCATCAAAAAGACCTTTGACATTATTACTATTAACATAGAAATGTATTTAAAATAGTAATGGAATAATTTTCACATATTAGATTAACAAAAAATTTTAGAAATAAATAATATCCAGAGTTGGCAAGTTTCTCATAACTGTGCAGGAAATACAAATTGATAAGTTTGGTTAGTATTTAAAATTTGCATATCCTATGACCCAACAATTATTTCTAGGATTTATGTGATTTATGTAAAAAGATACTTACTATAATACTACTGTAATAATGAACTATTAACCAAACATAATTATTAATAGAGAATTCTTAAATTATTAATTCATACTATAGAATACTATGTAACAGTTAAAAATAACAAATTAGATGTGCATGTACTATAATGGAAATCTCAGATATGTTACTAAGTAAAAAAATTACAGAAACAATATTTACAGTTTGATCTCATTTTTATAACAAATAACAAACATGTCATGGTTTCTGGATGGCAATAAAGGGAGGCTTTCTCTGCATACATGATGTTTTTTTCCGAGAATGTATTTTTATACTGTACATTTACTTTTAGAATAGATGAAATGCAAATACATGTTTTTAGAGGTAAACATTTTAAATAGGGAAATGGAAGATTCAGAAACTCTGATATTCAAAGGTTCTGAAAGCTCATAATGTAACATTTCAAAACCAAGGAAGGCCTGAATGAAGGCTCCAGTAAGCCTCTGCAGTGAGTAGTCTGGCCACAGCCTTTCTTCACCTCAGAAGAGGAGAGGCTCCCCAGGGCTTTTGTGGACTTCTGACTTCCATTTCCTGTTCTTTTCTCCTTCCTTCTGATTGTTCCCAGAGCACTGGATCAAGAAGGAGATAGGTCTGGGAGGGGGATTATTCTAAAGCAATGAAAATCTCTTACAATTTTTCCTGATCCAAATTCCTGACCATCCTCTACCAAGCTTTCCTATTTAGCATTGGAGCCCAGTGACTCTTGACATGGCAGCCCCATCATCACTGGCCACCTCACACTGTGGTGGGGAGTCCAGCAGCCTGTCGTGGACACTTCTCTTTGGTCACTGAGTGCTGGTAGTCTCTGTGGCTCCTTAAGTTTCCTCGTCTATTTTGGTAAGCTTTTCTGTAAACAATTCTTTATCAGGAACAGTGAAGATTAAATAGATATTATTTAGTTAAAATAGATTATTCTGTTTATCAAGAGCCAGAAACTATGGTCCAGAAACTGCAAAATACTTTACCTGCATTGCTCAATTTAGCTTCCTGACTTATTTATGAGGTAAGAACTAGTAATATCTCCATTTTTATAGATAAGTAAGCAAACAGTAACTTTAAGGTGTTAGGTAATTGTCCAAGTTCACTTGGTTAGTTGGGTAGCTGAGTTAAGATTTAAACCCAGATTCAAACCCATCAGTACAATTACTAACCTCATAGAGTTAACTATCACACAAGGATTAGTATGGGCTCAACAAGGAAAATTGTTACTTAACAGAAGGCAACCTATGGCTTACAACTTTTTAATGTAAACTGTTTGCTTAATTCTTGGGATATTTTCATGACAAGTGTTACATGAAACAACGGGATTGCTCCCATAAACAGTATGAGGGACTTAACTGATTTCATTCCCTAAAAATTTAACAGCAAGACAATGTTGTCATTGACAGATAACACCAGTCAGCGATTTTAAAATTAGCTTCAAGCATGTCCATTCAAGATTCGTTACACTGGAAAACCTTTCTCTCATATTCACCAATGAAAATAAATTCTTCTCTTAAAGAGCCCTCAGAAAAGCCTGTGCCAAGAAATGAGCCTCAAAGTACATTCAGACTTTAAATGCCTTAAAATTTAGGGTAGAATACCTATCTCCAAACCAGGGACTATTCTGCACCTTTCTAGATTTCTATCAGGAAAGCACACTTTACATTTGCTCCAGACTGGAGATCTAAGAGAATAAAAGAAACTCTAACCATGGCCCAGTGCAAGGAAGCATTTGCATCTGCTGCCCAGACACCATCCTTCTGCACCTCCAAACACATAAAATAGTGATTTAATGAGAAGAGGAAGCAGGAATAAATAAGAGAAGCCTCCAAATTTTAATGACTTAATACTTTTACTTCAGAATCCATAAACAACTCCTACCATCTGGTCTCATTTTATTTTGTATCACACCGGAGGGAATCTCAGCCTACTACATGAGAAAAAAAAAAATCAGGATCAAATTTCTTGTTTCTCCTCAACCTCCACTTCCAGTTCTGAGAACAGAGTTTTGCAAAGCAAATCTTTGTCATTATATTATAGAGTGGAATTCTGGCATGGATGAAAAAGAACTCAAGAGTAAGATAAGCATAAAAGGTGCTTTGTGCCTTTCAGATCAATGTGATTTATACAGCTGTGTATATGAGCAAAACTGTTTTTGGGAAGCAGATCTGAGCAGGGACTTTCAGGCCTTGGCATCATGTCCCTCGGAGCTGTTCTCAAATCACTTTGCTTCACTCTACCTTTAGTGTCTCTATTCAAACAACCAGAAAAAAAATAACATGAATAAAGAGGACCCTGAAAAAAGAGAAATTAATTAGACAATAAGGACAGTCACTCTACATTCTTTCCAGAACCTATGATCTCTTTAAAAATACCTTTTTAATAAAAGAGCAGTATACAAGCTATATGTTTAGTGAAAGCAGGTTATCATAAGTTTTATAAAATTTAGTTTAGGGCTCTGACACATTGGAATTTTCAGACAGGGCCAGCTGTTATCCACAGATGAATTTGACACATACTTTCATACTCTGGAGGAGAAAAAAAAAAACAAATGAAAGAGTTGAATCTGTTGAATGAGTGAATAGGTTAAAAATGTCCTTTCATCATTATTTCTTGTATTCAAATTGAATAACCTCTGTCAATACAGTTTTATTTTATGGGTCAAAGACTCCTGTTTCTATAGCTCCTTTTTCTTTCTTTGAAGTTATTAATGTACCTTTTTATTGCCTCAAAACCGGTTCAATCACACATGAGGTAAGTAGCCTGATTGATTCCTCAACTTTCTATCTATGCCTTAACCACCTGGTATTGTAATATGAAAAGTATCTAACACTCATTAAGGGCTGAGTATGGGCCAGGCCGAGAGTAAAAGCACTTTCCATCTATTAACTTGTTTAATCCCCACAACAATTTGACTAAATGTTTATAATTATTATTATTTTATACATGTGGAATTTGAGCTTCAGAAATATTAAGGTATGTTGAGTTTACATAGCCAGGAGGAGCCAGTGCCCAAGTTTGAAAGCCCAAGTCTGCTTCTGAAACTGTGTGCTTAATTATGACATATTATATTATAAAGAGCCTAGGCTTTGAAGATATCCAAACCCTAGGGCCAAATCCCAGTTTAGTCATTCACTAGCTGTGTGACATCAGGGAAATTGCTTCACTGCTCTCAGGCTTAAATTCCTCAATAAATATAACAAGACTGTCTCAGGATTACTGGGAAGTTTAGAAACAATTTAGCACAGATCCTGATTTACAAGAGATTCTAAATACATTGAGCTATTATTTTAGTTATTATTAATAATATTAAAAAGTCCAATAATTATAAAGAACCTACTCCATTCTTGCTGATTATTTGGAATATATGATTCTATGGCTTTCCTCTCAGGTCTGCCCTTTAAAAGGCAGTGATTTTTTGAAAGAACATTTTGATAATAAATAGGTAATTATTTTTCAATCTTTCTAAGAGAAAGAAAAAGCCGAGTACATTCCCATTCTCATCTCTAAGGGCTAAAATAAAAGCTGCTATATCAGCAAAAATTCTATTATTCTAGAATGTTTTCTCCTAGAACTTTGTGGAATGCACTCTTCTCTTAGAATTCTATTTTCTTTGAGAACATGAAGGCAATAGTATAGTGTCAGCCACTACAGGACAGCAGAAAGGTTTTTATTTCTATTCTGTACATGAAAATTAAATTTAATTATTCCCCAACATGTCAAAGGCCCTTATCAAGTTAAGTTGGTTTATATTGAGCAGAAACTGCGAATAAGATTTAATTTGGAAATACTTGTTTCCGCAAATCTTCTTTAACTGAGGAAGAATTACTATTGTGGCAATACCTATGGGAAACCTACAGTGCTGACTAAGAAAAGCCAGTTGAGGTGGAAAAGCTGTGAAATGCTTTGTGCTTATTAATTCTGCCACATAGTAAATCTTCCATTGAAAAGCTATGGACTATAAAGCTTTGTCCTTAGGAACCAGCGCTCAGGATGTTATGATCTCATTAAAGGAGGCAGTAGGGATTTACAGAACATATCAACCTTATCAAATTTGATAGAATCAGAATTTTTAAAAAATTGCTGACAGGCAAAAACATGGTCATTATACATGTCTGGGCTGTTTTGAAAATGTTGGATAAAATACCAAAGGAAATCATATATGCAGGCTCTAATAAGTTGCTTTGAGCCTGAGTAACTTAGCTGAACAAAAAAAATATGCAATTGAGGAAAGAAAGAAAGGGGATATGAGAGCAGGAGATATGCCTGGAAGTTGAGCCCACACAGACTTTGCTGTTGCATGGCTTGGATCCTATTCTTAGTTCCACTGTAAACTATGTATCCTTGAGTAAGTTAATTACCCTTTAAAAGCCACAGTTTCCTTATCTGTAAAATGAGGGAATAATATCAGTGTCATTGGATGGTCATGAGTATTAAATGAGATGAAAAAAGCATACAATTCCAGATGCACATAGGACCAAGGAACTGGGACACACATTTTTTTTTGGTGTTCAAGATGAACGTTATTATCAGGAGTCAGATAAAGCAGATCCTTAAGTCAGTCAAATATTTTTAACTATGAGAAGAGCTACAGTGTATTTATGATATTCTCTAATAAATATTTTAAAAACATGGAGGAATTATGTGTTAGTGTTCCCCAGAAAAACAAATAGTATATATAGTATACAGATAGATGATAGATAGAAATAGAGATGATAGATAGATAGATAGATAGATAGATAGATAGATAGATAGATAGATGATAGATAGATGATAGATAGATAGATGGATGATAGATAGATAGATAGATAGATAGATAGATAGATAGATAGATAGTAAGTACAAAGAATTGATTCACATACGTATGGAAGCTGAGAAGTCCCTCCATCTTCCATCTGTAACCTGGAGACCCAGGAATGTTGATGGTTTAGTTCTAGTCTGACACTGAAGTTCTGAGAACCAGGTGCACATTCTAGTCCAAGTCTGAAGAACCAATGGTTTAAGTTCTAGCCCAAGTTCGAAGGCCTGAAAACTAGAGAGCTGATGCTGTAAATTCCAGTCTGAATAGGAAGGCCCTTAGAACCAGGAGTACAGATGGTGTAAGTCCCTATCTGAAGGCAGGAGAAGACTAATGCCCCAGCTCAATCAGTTAAACAGAGAGAAAGAGAATTCTCCTCTTCCAACTTTTTTTCTATTTAGTCCTTGGTGGACTTGCCAAAGCCCACCTACACTGGGGAGGGCAATCTGGTTTACTCAGATTACCAATTCAAATGCTAATCTTTTCTAGGTTCGTCCTCACAACATACTCAGAAACAATGTTTAACCAAATGTCTGGGCACCTTGTTACCCACTCAAGTTGACACATAAAATTAACCATTTCAAATTGTATGTAGAATCCAGGAGAATTGTGGTTGGTGACAAAGTTAGAGGATTCCATATTTCATGAACACATACCAGGAAAAGGGAATGTGAGTTTTCTAAACACTTCTGTGGTTATAGTGATAGGTACTATTTTATATATTTTTCATGATAATAGTAAGGAATTATTCTTTATAATAGTTCATTGCTTTGCCACAAACAAAATATATCTAATATCTTATTATTGAAGCTTCTATCAGCTCCATGGGCTAGGTAGAACCATCACACTATCTTTAATTTACAGATAAGAAAAACAAAGCTAGGAGAGGTAAAATGGTTTGCCCAAGCTCCCTCAGCTGAAAGTGGGATAGCGCAAAATAGGTAAAAGTTCATCTGACTCTTAGTTCAGCATCCTGAACAATACATAACACTGCTTATTACTATTTCTAAAATTTTTAAGTTATAATACAATATGTTCTTTTTCTGTGACTATCTATAATGAAAGAGAATTTTAAATTCCAATTTTAAAAAAAATATTTTATTTATACCACAGGTTGCCTTTGGGACATCAGTTACTTTGATGCTTTTCTAAAGAGAGTTTCCCATAAACAACCTCTCAAAGTCTTGATATCTACAGTAATTATGTACCATGTCAATCACTATCTCTTACTTCTTGCCACTGCCGCTCCCACTTCAAGTTCACAACTTTGAAGAGCCTGAAAATAATCAGCCATGTCACTAGACTTTGAAGATAAAATTATGAAGTGCCAAAAATACATGGCAAGTTATAGATGAGTGTCATTTATTCACATACAGGACAATATCTGCAGACTTTAGAAATTCTGATAGAAATCTCCTAAGACCATTATATTAACAACAGTATCCAGATTTGTGAGGTTTGTGTTTCTGATTGCTAAAATGTAACAGAGAGATTAAGAACACACACATACACACATGCACACACATGTGAACACACACTCTCACACATGATTACAATTACTTTTGTTGGCAGCCATATTGCCTCTCTAAAGAAAGAATAGCAGTTGATTACAAATGTGTAATAATGTGGGTTTTATTGTTCAGAAAATTTATACTGGTAAAATGACTTTTAGTTAAAAGTTGGGCTACTTTGTATCTTATGTTTAGAATACTTAACGTTTTTTATGTTTACTTAATACTTGTAATTTTAATTCATTTTCTATCTTCCATCGCTTTTAAATTAGACCATTTTATGAACATCAGTAAAACTAAACATCAAAACACTATTTAACTTTTTTTCTCCTTCTATCTTTTATATCATCACATACAATATCAGCTATGTCATCTCACACAATAGTAGGTGGTAAGAATTCTCAATATTATTACTTATTAACTTCTCTGCATGTCTACATGCCTTTTTAAATGCTTATATAGCTTAGGCACATGCATTAGGGAGCCTAAATTCACATGACAGAGCTGAAAGGTACTTTAAAGACCAAATGGTTGAGCCAAGCCCCTCATTTCATAGGTAAAACAATACCTAAGGCTCAAGAAGTCAAGTGACTTTCCCAATATCACACAATTGGCCAGTCAGAATTGGCGCTGGAACTTAACTTTCAAGCCAAAGTTTTTTCCACTTCATTTATACAAAATATCATAAATATTGATGTTAGTATTTTTCATTTATTAGAATTAGCAATAATGCAAAAGGCCATGATCCTCAGTATAAATTGGAAGAAGGTTTCTTAAGAAATAATGACTTTTCCAGCACATGACCTAGCAGTTGATCAATTATGTAATGTATAAAGGGTGAAATTTACCCAGATTTATAACATTTAAGCAGTTTATCATTTCATTTTGAGATAATTTAGTAGGGACTTCCATTAGTAGGCTACCCTTTTGATTGAAATAAAATAGGAAAACCTTCACTCTTTACTCTGTATCATATATGCAAGCAATATTCAGATTTTTTTTTTTTTTACAATGATTCCAGCTGTCCAAAGCCATGTTTGATAGCCCAAACAGCCCTGGATCCTGGAAATGATATAACTCATGTGGTGAAAGTGGTGAATATAGGAGTTTGTTAGCACTATTCAGACAAGTCCCTAAAATAAACTGTAGGACAGTTTTATGGAAAAGGAGGTAAATATCTCTTTTATACCTTTATTGGGGAAGAAATTGTCCATGTGTCATACAATAATGATTCCTTTTAACTTATTCATGATATGCAGGGATGAATTTCCATCTAATATATTTGTGTGTGTGTGTGTGTGTGTGTGACAACAATAAACAAGCAGGAACTCTAAACAAAGAGATTTTAAGAAGACATCTGTGGGTATTTTACATTCCCCTCCCTCATTGCAGATATACCATCTTTCTTCTTGGAAGAGGTACATGGATTGGCAGCACTTGGCTTTAGAACAGTAAATCATGGCTAAAATATATCCATCTTCTTCCTGTGAGAAGAAAAAGTCATTATAAAGGGGCTCTTGAGCCTCACAGAGAGGATGTTTCCCATTGGTCTTCTATAACACATGTTCATTTAGTGTTTGTACAAATTCAAGCTTACGTTTTTTTCTTTTGATCAAGCATATTTCTAATTTTATTTGTCCTTCTTTCCCTCAAACTTTTTTGCTTGCTCATTATTTACTCCAATTATTACCTAATATGTTTTAGGTACTTTTATAGGCATTTAAAATGAAGACATATGGCACCTGTCTTCAAGCAAGCTAATTGTCTTATAAAAGTGACAGGCTAGTACACAAATATTTATCTTTGTATTCCTAGTATAAACAACCCCAAATCCAAAAGTCCTACAGCTTCAGCGCTTCTCACAGTAATCTTTGTGTTATGTTCCATTTTTGGTCCATAGAGGTATTTATTTTGTAGATATGCCTTTTAAATGTTCCCTTTATCTATTATATGTCATGATGTGTTTTGGAGCAGGGCAGAACTTCTCAGCTTGAACTCACATCTCAAACTACCTGAGCTAAGAAGTCCCAATATTTGCTAAAGTTTTGAATATTTTGTAAAATATAAGAATTAGTTATTAATGGAAAATTTTAAACAAATAAACAAATGAGCTTTGTTTATTAGAAAAATCTTATACAAAATAGTATAATGAGCGTCCATGTGTATACATCAGATAACTATGATTATAATCTGTCTGCTGTTCTTGTTTCATCTATACCCACCCCAACAATTTTTCTTTTTTTCTTTTTTTTAATGAAAAGTGCTGGCATGTTTTAAAGCAAATACCCATCATCATATCATATCACCCAGAAGCACTTTATACCTTTAACAAATAGAAGTTTTTCTTAAAACACACAAAAAAAACATTATCATGCCCAACATAATTAACATTAATTTCTTTATATCATCGAATACCTTGTTTATGTATAATTTTCCCCAACAATCTCAAGAACTGTCTTTTTACACTTGATAAAGACCACACATTACAACTAGCTGATTATTCTTTTAAGTCTCTTTTAATGGATATCAGTGTACTCTGCCCTTTTAAAAATTTCATTTATTTAGGAGGACAAAACTGTAGCATTTCCTACATTCTGGATTCGACTTATTATCTTTGCAGTGTAAGGTAGCATATCCTTCTGTCTCTCTTTTTCCCTTAAAATTAGTACTTATATCTTTTGCCTTAATTAGATCAAGTCCCTTTTTTAGAATATTTTATAGGTGATGCTATATAATTTCTATTGCTTTACATCATGTGGCACATAATATCTGTTTGGTCTACTTTTGGTGACATTAAGATTAATTACAGGGCTCAGGTGGTATCAGCTCAGATCCATTTATTGTCATTTCCATTAATTATTTACCTAATGGCTTTAGCAACCACTGTTGATTGTTACCTAAATCCATTATTTCATTAGGTATTACAGAATAGTGATTTTCTAATTGTATCATTTGTCCTGCCTTATTAGCTGTGATTTTTTTATTAAAGAAGAATTTTTCTCCAGTACCTATTTGGTAACTCTGAAATATAGTTTATACTGGAAAGGGAGAATAAATGCTTGATCCTCTACCTTTATCAGTTTTCAGAATAATGAGTCAAGGCTTTATCATGCTTTTCTGTTGGGTCTCTTTGGTGGTTTAAAATATCACAGTATTACTTTTTATTTCCATGTAGTAATTCTTTATCTTGGTTCCCTTAACATGGTTCCTTTTTATGACATCCTGATCTGATTTCAAAAGGAATATTCTCTTCAGTCTTCTTAGGCCCATAAATTGTGAATCTCCAAAAATTCTTCTGCTTTGTATAAATTAGTAAGGATAAGAAGCTATGCTAGGCTTTTCAATCAGTGGAAATGTAATATAAGACATTGGTTTAAAAAGTAATAGAAGATATAAAGAAGTAAAAAAAAAAAAAGGAGAGGATATTAGTAACTGCACGAAGCTACTACTCATCTAGGTAGAAGAAAAAGTGTTCATCACTAAGTCTACTGGAGCACCTGACATTGGAACCACTGCTGCTACTACCACTGCAGGAAGCCTGGAAATCACAGCTCCGCTGATGCTGCAGTAGCTCAGAAGACTTCTGTCACTGTTATTACTAGAACCAGGGCTCCTGAGTCCTATGCACATGGGAATAATAGAGCACTCTCTTCTGCCACTACTGTTGGACTGTATTGTTTGAGGGGAACCCACAAGTCTGTTAACACCCTGTG
This sequence comes from Macroglossus sobrinus, assembly GCA_004027375.1. NCBI lineage: Eukaryota > Metazoa > Chordata > Mammalia > Chiroptera > Pteropodidae > Macroglossus > Macroglossus sobrinus. The sequence goes on from PVKZ01000248.1 coordinate 662,678, forward strand.
CAGCTGTCACTTTAGAGGAGCCACTGAAACCTCCTAGAGGAGGAAAAATGGCTTCTTTTTCTTCTGCCACTCAGTCTAATCTACGGTGCTTCCCCACTGATAGAACCTAACCAGAAGAAACACACTGGCAAGGGAGTCTGTGAAATGTAGTTTTCTGGCTGCTATTACCTGAAATAAAGAGCAAAGGGCGTGGTGAAGCTGGCAGCAGGCAAATGACCACACATGCTTCTTTTAGTAAATTCATCATTGCAGGAGCCAGTTCCTCCAAGTCTTCATAATACCTGGGGCTGAAGAATAATTTTTTAAAAGTCCTATGATTTTCCTTGCTTAGTTCATAAACAGGAAGTTTTGTGTCTATCCATTGCGATTTTATAGTCAAATAGGGGTTTAATTCAGAAATTACAGAGAGACCTTTAGTTTCAAATAAATGGTATAAAATTTAAAAATATGTAAATGTTGACATACGACTAATCTGGAGATCAAACTTTCTGAGCAACAAAAGAAACTAAAGTCATGCATAGCCTTTACTGGGAGCTTCACATCTCAAATGGACATAGGTGGGCTCTCTAAGGAAAGGCCTCCACCATACTGGACCTCCGCTATGTGACAGTTTCTATCTATTTTTGTTTATTTGTTTGTTTTAATTTTTTATGGTGACTGAGTTAACAAAATCCAGTAAGTTTGAGTTGTACACTTTAACAGTAAGTGTATATATATGTTTACACCGTGTGTTCCCCTCCCATAGTTAGATTTCTTTCTATCTATTCGGGCCTTTCCAGATGGTGAGTGTATTCTCACTGCAGTCAGTCTGTAAATAGGAGGGGAAGCCAAACAGACACTCCAAAGTGTCTCTCAGACTGACCATTGCTCTCCACATACAGGCCAGAAAACCTTTGTCTCTCATATAGATGTTTCATGCCACTGGGCTTGTTCCTACTCAGTTACCTGAACAACACCATGGATCTCTCATCTTTTTTCCCTCATCAAATCAGTATTTTACCTTACAGACTGTTCTCCAAATATTAGAGATAGATGATACTTAGCTTGGTTTCCAAGGCTTCTAAAAAATTTCCTCACTTGTATACATTTTCTTTTAGCTTTTTAAAAAGGAGTATAAGAGGAGAAACTAGGGATCTGTCCTTTTAACATAACCCTGCTAAAAATATACTTATTTTATAATTATTTCAGCCCTTACTCTTACATGCTTCATTAGTTATAAATTGATATAAAATATATTTTTAAATGTTGTCAACTATATTGAGTATAAATATTTATTTTAAAATGTGTATTTAATAAACTATATAATATAATAAATCTATATAATAAATATTTATTTAAAAAGTAATATTTTCATGTGGTTAAAAATACAAAATATAAAAATATTAATGAAAAATCTCCTTTTCATCTGTGTCCTCCAGACATTAAGTACCTTTCCCCAAATTCAGCTGTTGTGTATTTTTCAAATAAATTTTATTCATTATAATAAATCCATATATAGTTTGACACCTCGCTTTTTTTCACTTAACAATATATATTAGAGATCATTGTCCAATATATAAGTACATAAATAGATGTCAATTCCCCATGTATAGGATAAATTCTTAGAACTGAAATTGCTGGATCAAAGGTTATATCTTTTGTAATTTTGGTGGGTATTACCAAATTGTCCTCATTAAGACAATTCACACTCCCACCATTAATGTCCAAGAGTATCTGTTTCCCTACATTCATACCATCACAGTGTGTTATCAAACTTTTGATCTTCGCCAGCTACAAAAACTGTCACCTCAGTGTAATAAAAGAAATTTTTTTTATTATAAATGATGATAAGACATTTTGTATGGTTAAGTACTATTTTTTTCTTTTTCTGTGAACCACCAATTTATATTCTTTGTCCATTTTTTTCATTTGGTTTAATGGTCTTTCTTAAAGTTAATTGGTAGAAGTGATTCATATTTCAAGAAAACTAGCCTTCTATTTGTGAGCTAAGTTGCAAATATCTTCCTATTATATCATTTATCTTTTGTCTTTGTATATGATTATCTTGCAATTTAAAAAAATCAATGAGTTTTTTTCTGTTTCATTTTATTTGTTCATTTTTTCAGACTCCATGTATAAGTGAAATCATATGATATTTTTTTCTCTGTCCTTATTTCACTTAACACAATACTCTCTAGGTCCATTCATGTTGTTGCAAATGGCAAGATTTTATTCTTTTTTATGGCTGAGTAATATTCCATTGTATACATGCTCCACACCCTATTCACTCATATGCGAATGGACACCTAGGTTGCTTTCATATCTTGGCTATTGTGAACAATGCTGCAATGAACATAGGGGTGCATATATCTTTTTTAAATGTTTTTGTTTTCTTCAGATAAATTCTCAGAAGTGGAATTGCTGAGTCACACAGTAGCTCTATTTTTCATTTTTCGAGGAATCTTCATACTGTTTTCTATAGTAACTCTCCTAGTTTATAATCCTACCAACAGTGTACAATGGTTCCTTTTTATCCACATTCTCACCAGCACTTGTTATTTGTCGTCTTTTTTCATAATAACCATTTTGACAGGTGTGAGGTGGTATCTCACTGTTGTTTTAATTTGCATTTCTTTGATAATTAGTGATGTTGAGCATATTTTCATGTGTCTCTTGGCTATGTGTATGTCTTTCTTGGAGAAATGTCTACTCAGTTCCTCTGCCCACTTTTTAATTGGATTGTTTGTTTTTTAATGTTGTCATATGAGTTCTTTATATATTTTAGATATTAACTTCTAATCAGATATATCTGATGTTTGCCAGAGGAGTAGAGGTAGGGAATAAGCAGAAAAGGGGAAGGGGATTAAGAAGTACAAACTTTCAATTATAAAAAAAAATATCATGGGGATGTAATGTACAGCATAAGGAATAAAGTCAGTAATATCATAATAACTATGTATGGGGTCAGAGAGTTACCATGCTTATTGTGGTGAAAACTTTGTAAAGTATATAAATGATTCACTATGTTGTATACCTGAAACTAATATAATATCATATGTCAACTATAATTTAAAAAATAAATTTTAAAACATACGTGAAGGTAAATTTATCAAACTTATTTTTATGGCTTTTGAATTTTATGTTATAGCTAGAAAGAGTTCTCCAATCTTGGAGAGCTCCTTTTTTATTCTCCCATTTTTAAACATTTAAAACTTTATATTTAAGTATTTTATTTATTTGGAATTTATCCTAGCATAAGGATTAAGGTATGGTTCCAGTTTTATTGTCTTATACAGCTATGCATTTCCTCTGCAACTTTTTGAGTAATTCACCCTTTCCCAATGAATTGAACACTTTTATAATCTATTACAATCTATTCAATTTATTTGTGTCTATTTCTGGACTTTGAGTTCTGTTCCATTGATTTGTCTGTCTATTCATAATTAAATATTATCAGTTTAGTTTCAATATTTGTTTATTTTTATTTTATAATATGTTTACTATCCAGTAAGGCTATTTCTCCCTTATTAATCTTCTGTTTAAAGTCTGAAGACTTTAAAGTCTTCAGAACCTCAAGAGGTTTTGAAACTACAGATCTAGGCCATCTTTTGTATGTCAATGAAATAGAAAAGGCAATGGACTAGTCAAAAGCCCATGAAAGCATGGAGTCAGTATCCAGTGTTCAAGCTTTTTTGCTAGAGGCAGAAAGAATCACAGTAAACTGGTGATTCAAAATGGTACCTTTAGTAGCATCATAGTTTAAGAAACTTGGAAAACGTTAAATAAATGTGGCTGTGTAAATCCACTCCCTATTCAGCCTCTAACTGAAGTAGCAGGAGATGAGGGAGCTACAATTTCAGAGTTGTGCAGAAAAGCCAACACAGATAAGGAAGGAAAAATGGATCTAACACTGTATCAAGAGCAAAACCCCTAGATCTTGAGTCAACACTACATTTATGAAAACGGAGCCAAGGCCAAGTTGCTGCATTATTCCCATTTGGGTAATCTTCAGTCATCTTCTCTAGTTTTAGTGTGTGCATGATTCCGTTTCAACTGTGATTTATTAAGTTGTTACTGTCTGCTCTGGGAGAAAAATAATACAGAGACACTTAAAATCCTTGCAAAATTCTGGAGTAGATTGCCTCAGTGAAATGATTTTTTGGTCACTTATTAGCTGTGGGACTTAGGCAAGGTGCATTAACTCTCTGTGAAACTCTTGCCCCCTGCCCTATTGTCCCTATTTGTAAAATATAAATAATAGTATCCCTACTTCATTGGGTTGTTTTGAAAACTAAATGAGAGCATATACTTGCCCTTAGCACAGAGCTTGGCCCATATTAGGTACTAAATAAAGTTACTGTTAACTAAACTGATGATTATCATATTATTGATTTTAACAACTAAGTAACTATTGGATGAAATTTTTATTTTTATTTTTACTCTACAGAAATCAAGGTTTTATATCTTTCCCAATTTCCATAGCTAGACTGTTACTGGAAGAAGGGTGAGATTCAAACCCTGTTTTGAGTATATTCCAGTGAAGACAATTGTCTTTGTGGTTCTAAATCCTAAAATTCTGTTTCCTAAATCTAATACTGACCAATACAGAGAGTTTACTGATTTTTCTTGTGCTTCTTCTATTGATTACTTCTCTAGGCAAGCTTAACTGACTTTACTGATCCAAAATGCTTTGTCACATTTAAAACTAGCCTGTATTCCCTTCTCTCAGTACTTTAGTATATCCCTTTAAATACTGAAACATAATACCACTAATTTTAATTGTAGTTTAGAATATCTATTTAATTTTAAGGTGAAGCCCTGAGGCTTTTCACAAAGGTCTTTGGTATTTTGCTCTTTTTTCACACTCCTTATTAAACTAATAAAAATGAAATGGTTTTAACGCCAAAAAGACTGTCTTATTCAGCCTTCTGTTCCTTGTTATAGCTATAATAAATATTCTTTCTATATAGATGAAGAAATTCAGCATAAAAAAAGACGAATTTTCAAAGTTATAGTCTAAGGTGGAGTTGAGACAAGCCCTAAGAAATAGCCTTTCATTTTCTAGCCAGTAGAATGTGTAACTTGTCTTGTTACCTAAGAAATGCTGGGCCACATGTAATGCAACACTGAAGTAGTTCCAGAGACTGACAGTATTTCAGTGCTATTCTGAGCATAAGAAGACAACCTGGCCTCTAAGAGCTCCATGTGGTATGAGATAGATACAGGAGCATGGGGTTAAATGGTTAAGTTTTTTAGGGCCCATGCTAAAAAACTGACCATTTAACCCCATGCTCTTGTATGGAATATTTTGCAGATTATCAACCATCTATTTACCTATCCACCTATTTATTCATTTGTTTATTTTTCAACCCATTTGACAAACACCAAACTTCTGGAGAAAATATGGCTTAGGCTAATTGGTCCCCACCGACTATTCCAGTATCACAAGACTACACTAGAATCTAATCGGAAAGATTTACAAAACCTTGGAGGAAATAGAACAGAAGGAGTGAAAGACACAGACTCAAATTCAAACTGGTCAAGTAATTGGCTCACATAAATGAGAAGTCCATAACAGAGCTGAGATGGTGCTCAAATTTGGAATAGGTGCCACTTTTTCATTGAGTCTAGCAAAAGTCCTTATTCACTTAATTGAACCAACTTTGTTCATATTCCTATCCATGAATCACTGGGCCAGTTTGAAATTGGAGTTAACCTACCACCCCACCTCATGCCCAAAATTACATGACTCAAGAGTGAAGGGGTGATTTCCTATAGATAATGAAAGTGACGTTATCAGAAGAGAGAAGGAATGCCAGACAGACAAAAACAAATATTTATCATATATGACCCAAAATGTGATGATACATATTCCATTATATCATTCATTCAAACATTAAGAAATCAGATAATATTAAAGTGTAATCTCTCACTTCAAGGAAATTATAGCCTTTTGAAATCGTCATATCAATACATTAGTATGATATATTAGGTTCCATTAAAGGTAAACATACAAAATAAGTTATGGAAATATATATTAGAGGTATCAGTTATATTTATAGAGGCCTTGGCTATGATTTTGTTATTAAATTTTATATTAATGTCCACCAGTAACTTGCTAACTCATAATTCTTGCTAAGGTGACTAGCCTTGTTTTATATGTGTTCACAATCTTATATAAAATCAACAGCCGAGGTAGTGTTTTTTCATAATCTGCCATTGCTTGATGCTTCTGGAAAAGAGTAAGCTGGCAGCATTCACACTGAGAATTTGTTAACTTTGTACACTGCAATTTCCTTTTTGATGTACCATGCCACAACTACTATTAAATTTCATACCTTGGCAGGTAGTTATTTATTAGATAGGAAACTGCTCTCTTTAAAAAATGTCTTTCACTCTTCCAACACCTGGAAAGCACTGCAGTTTAATTGAAAATTGGTCCAGTCAATCTGCTGTGGGCTCCTGAGAAATAATTTGTGTGAATAACTACCACTAAGATTCTCCCCAAGGAAAATCTTTCATTAGAGCTGAAGACACTTTCTGATGATTCTAATAATTACCTTTCTTTGAGTTACTGGCTCACCAGTAAGCTTGTCATAAAGTGCTTTGCTGATTTTCTTTCATGCCTCTTGCCTTTATAGCTCAACATCCCACAACAGAAGGAGAAAACTGTTTGGTCAGGATATGAGTGTTTATTAAGTACTGCTTCACATAAAGTGTTCATTGAAACATTTATAAAACAAACCCTGAAAAATATTCTTCTAGAATGTAATGTGACATGGCCCCAAGTCATGCTCCTAAGTTTCTAAAGAATTTTTTTCTGATAATGTTATTCTTACTGAAATAATGCTGTTGAAGTATGGAGGGAGAATCTTCAGACTGGAGTCAGGAGATCAGTTTGAATCCTGGCTATATCTAAACTATAAGGCAGGTGAGTATAATAAAATCTATCCTTCTCATGGATTATTATGAAGATTTAATAAGATAGTGTAGAGAGAAATACCAAGCAGTATGCATGTCACATAGAAAGTACTCCTACTTATTTGTTGAATCTGAATTAATGGAAAAGCAATTGATTTAGACTTTCAACTTGCTATACTTACTATTTAAATAGCAAAATTTCACTAATACTATGTTTGTTTATTCACTTACTGAATTCAAAAATGGCACACCTCCATTTACTTTGTACTATAATAGATGCTTGGATTGTTAAAAAGCAAATAAAGACATATCAGTTCCTACATTGGTGGGTAGAAAGTCAAGGGCATGAATATTTATGTTGCATATAGTAGGAGAGGTGTGCATAAGGATCCCTGAAAGAGAGAAGCAGAGAAGAGGAAAAGTCAATATAAGAGTGCTTTATCAAGGTCACTGTTGGGAGCATTGAGATCTCTGTTTTACTGGGATTGTGAGATATTACATAGTACTTTCCAGAATTTTCCAGCTAAAGGACAGGACAATTGGGTAGTTTATTACAAAGCTAAACATAGGCTTATGATATTATCCAACAATTGCACTCATACGTATTTACCCAAAGGAGTCAAAAACTTATGCCCACACAAAACACTGCAAATATGTATAGCACCTTTATTCATAATTGTACCAAACTGGAAACAACCAAGATATCCTTCAATGAGTGAACTCTTTTTTGTTCTGGATTGTCCCCCTGGGTAGCTGAGTGGACTCCTGCAGCTTGGAAAAGGCATGAAAGCTTCAAATGGGATGCTGTCCACGTGCTTCTGAGTTCACATGGTGCTGTCCACTGCAGCTGCAGCTGAAATCAGAGGTGAGCTGAGGGGATGTGAGGCAGTACAACAAAAGCCTATGATGCAACTTGCAATGAGCTCTGAAAGCAACACTTCAAGGGATTTCTGTATCCTACAGACGTTAAAATGATCTTCGGAACAAAGGCATTGCCCCTTGGGGTAATTGCTCCAAAAGAACAAGACTTATTTGGACCTATAAGTTTTGACATTTATCTATTGTTTGGAAGGGGTTTAGTACCACACCTCCTAGTGGGCAGCAGAAATCAGAATTGTAAAGTGGAGAAATATATATTTTTAATTAATAGATTTTATTATTTAGAATATTTTTAAATTTACATAAAAATTGAGCAGATAGTACAGAACACACCATGTACTCCCAACTCCCCCACATACAGTTTCCCCTATTATTAACATCCTAATTTAGCATGGTACATTTATTAAAATTAATAAAACAATAATGATACATAGTATTTGCTAAAGTCCATAGTTTATATCTAGGTTCATTCTTTGTGTTGTACAGTTCTATAGTTTTTGAAAAGTACATAATATCCTATATCCACTTTTACAGTATTATACAGAATACTTTTACCATCCTAAGAATCCACTGTGTTTCACCTATTTACCCATCTTTCATCCCCCAAATCCCTGGAAACCACTGATCTTTTTACTATCTCTATGGTTTTACCTTTCCAAGAACGCCATTTAGTTGGTATCATATAGGTGTAGCCTTTTCAGAACGCCTGCTTTCACTTAGTAATATTTATTCTAAGTACCTATATGTCTTTTTGTGGCTTAATAGCTCATTTATTATTATCAGCAAATAATATAATATTCCATTGTATAGATGTGCCACAGTGTACACTTTTCCATTCACTCATTGAAGGATATCTTGGTTGTTTCCAGTTTGGGACAATTATGAATAAAGGTGCTATTCATATTTGCAGTGTTTTGTGTGGGCATAAATTTTTGACTCCTTTGGGTAAATATGTATGAGTGCAATTGTTGGATAATATCATAAGCCTATGTTTAGCTTTGTAATAAACTACCCAATTGTCTTCCTAAGAGCTGTACAACTTTGTATTCCCTCCAGCAATGAATGAAAGTTCTTGTTGCTCCATACTCTTATCAGCATTTGGTATTGTCACTTTTTTAAAATTAGAAGTGGTATTTTGTTATTGTTTCAATTTGCAATTCCCTGATGACATATAATATTAAATATATTTCTGTATGCTTATTTGTGTCTTCTCTCATTTTTTCTTGGTTATATCAAGATGGATCAATTTTGTTGGTCCTTTCAAAAAAGCAACTTTTGGTTTCTTTGATTTCTGGTTTTTAACTTAATTGATTTCTTCTAATTTTTATTTTTTTTCTTCAGTTTGCTTTTGCTTAAACTGCTATTTCACTTTAGTTTCCTAAGGTGAAAATTTATATTATTCATTTATTTTTCTTATTTTTTAATATATTCATTCAGTGTCATAAATTTCCCTGCAAGCACTGCTTTTGCTGCATCCTACAAATTTTAACATTTAGTTTTAAATAACTTTTAAATTTTCTTTGCAACTTCTTTTTATCCACTTGTTGTTTAGAAGTGTGTTGTTTAATTTTCAATTATTTGAGATTTTCCATTTATATATGTTATCGATTTCTAGTTTAATTCCATTGTTTAAGAGCATGCTTTGTATAATTTCTATATTTTCAAATTTGTTAAAGTTTGTTTTATGGTCCAGAATGTAGTTTATCTTGGTGAATGTCTAAGAGAGTTTGAGAACATTGTGTAGTGTGTTGTTGTATGAAGTCTTCTATAAATGTCAATTTGATCCAGTTGATTGATAATGCTGTTCAGTTCAACTATGTTCTTCCAGCTTTTCTGCCTGCAGAATCTGTCAGTTACTGAGAGAGAAGTGTTAAAGTTGTCAGCTACAATTTGTCTTTTTCTCCTTTCAGTTCTATTGGTTTTTTCCTCATATATTTTGATACTGTGTTGTTAGGTAAACATTAAGGATTGGGATATTTTTTCTTCATCATTACATAATACCTCTCTGATAATTCTTTTTATTCTAAATTGTACTTTGTCTGAAATTCACCATTCTAGCTTTTATTTGATTAATGTTAACACAATTCTACATTCCTTTACTTTTAATCTGTATATATCTAAAATATATATTTTATTTATATAATATCTTATAGATAATATATATTTGGTATTTTAAAATCTAAGTTAACAATCTCTGTCTTTTAATTGATGTATTTATGCCATTCAAATTTTAAGTGATTTTTATAATTTTTATATAGTTGTAATCATACCTATCATGTTTATAACTTTATTATTTTCACTCTTTGTTTCTCATCTTTTTTCTGCTCTCTGTGGTTTTAATTGAACATTTTATGTTGTTTTATTTTCTCTACTATTTTAGCATATCAGTTACACTTTTTAAACTTTTTTAGAGTTTGCCCTAGAGTTTGTAATATATATTTACAAATAATCTAATTCTACTTTCAAGTAAAACAGTATCAATTCATGATAAGATATGTACTTTATATAAGGGTAGTCTCAATTCTTTTTTTTCTGTTATAACATTGTTCTCATTTATTTCACCTATCCGTATGCTATAATCACCCAAAACATTGTTGCTATCATTGCTTTGAATAAACAATAATCTATTAGATCAATTGAAAATTAGAAAATCATATCTCAACTACACTTCAATTAAAAAAATCAGAAACCTAAAATAGTGTAATTTACCTTCATTTATTACTTCTTTGATGTTCTTCATTTCTTTATGTAGAACTGTTTCTGGCTTATATTATTTCACCTCTCTGAAGAACTTTTAATAATTCTAGAGGTGAATTCCCTCAATTTTGTCTGAGAAAGTCTTTATATCTCCTTCACTTTTGAATGATGATTCACTGAATACAGATTTTTTTATATTGGTAGTTTTGCTTTAAACACTTTAAATATTTTACTCACTCCCTTCTTATCTGCATGGTTTCTGACTAGAAATCTGATGGCCTTGTTCCCCATAGGTAAAATGTTATTTGCTCTGACTTCTTTAGAGATTTTCTTTGTTTTCGGTTTTCTGAAGTTTGAATCTGATATGTCTAGGCATAGTCTTTTTTTTTCTTTCTTTTTTCTTTTCTTTTTTTATATTTATCTGTTGTATTCTATTAACTTTCTGGACATGTGGTTTGGTATGTCATTAATTTTGAAAACTTTACATTCATTATTACTTCAAATATTTCTTCTATTTCTTTCTTTCCTCTCTTTCCCATATTCCCAACACATATATTTTACCCATTTTCTATTTGCCTCACAGTTCATACTCTGATCCATATTTTTTTTATTCTTTTTTCTCTCTGCGTTTCAGTTTGTGAACTTTCTACTGATACATCTTCAAGACCACTGATTCTTTCCCTGTCAGTGCCAATCTCCTAATGAACCCATTAAAGTCATTTTTTATTTCTTTCACAGAGTTTTTGTTCTTTAGCATTTATTTTTTATTCTGAGAGTTCTCCTCTCTCTGCTTACATAATTTATCTGTTCTTACATGTTATCTACATTTTCATTTGAGTCTTTAAGATTTTAATCATAGTTATTTTAAATTCCCCAGCTAATAATTTCAAAACCTGAATCATATCTGAATCTGTTTTTGATGCTTGATTTGTCTTTTTAGAATGTGGGGTTTGTTTTGTCTTTTAGCACACCTGGAAATTTTTTTGGTGAAAGCCAGACATGATATATTGGGTAACAGGAACAGAGATAATTAGGCTTTTGGTGTGAGGTTTTATGATAATCTCTCTAGAATGTAGGCTTTGTTTAATATTCACTGTAGCTGTAGGTGCCAGAGGCTTCAGTTTCCTCTAGTTTTCAGCTCTGTGTGTGTGTGCGTGTGTGTGTGTTTGCCCTCCTTTGTCTTTATGCTTAACTAAGAACACCTTAAATTGAGTCTGTGGTCAGCAGTTCTCTCAGTTGTAATCCATTGATATTGATATTATATGGGAGTCTTGTTGATGTGATGGTAACATATTGCAAAGGAGACATTTTCTATAGTCTTTGGACAGAATCTCATTTTTTAGTGGGCCTAAGTCTGGGTTTCTTTAGTGGGTTTCAGTAGTGCTTCTTGACTTTTTTTCTCCTGTTGCCTGTGGTAGGAAGGCCAGAGGGGGCAAAATCTGGCCAAATGCCCTTCCTTTAGATGAGATAAGACTCTGGTAATGTAGCTACCCTTGAAAGGCAGGCTTTTATTATGAAGATTTGGGCATATTTCAAAATCGTTACTTTTCCCCTCCCCCTGCTCCTAACACAGAATTTTTCTCTCATCTTCAAGGTGAGAATCTGGTGAGATTGCTAGAGGTGAAACCCATAAGTTTTTAATTCTCAGCTAGAAGTATATACCCAGTATCCAGAAATTCATCAGAATTGCCATTTTAGTGTTTCTACCCATTTATGGCTCCAGTGACTTCTTTTTCAGGTAAACTGATCTCTGCTGTGATTCTCTGTATTCACCAGTCTCTCTAGATTTGGGTGTGGTAATTTGCTCTGTAAGCTCAATTCTAAGAAAAGCCATTGCTTTTCAGCTTGTTCAATGTTTTATTTGTTGTGAGGACGGGAGTGACAACTTCCAAATTCTCTCTGTCAGAGCTCAAAAACATATTTTAATATTTTTATCGAGTTATAGTTTATGTATTATAAAAATAATCTAATTCAAGTGTACAATTCAATAATATTTAGCAACTTTACTGTCTACTGTAACTATCACCAAAGCCAGTTTCAGAGCATATTTATCTCCCAAGCAGGGGAGTATGCTCTTGACATCTCTAGCCTCTCATAGAAACTCTCCCTTATGACCAGGCCTAAATGCTTGTGTTGCTATCCCCCCAAAGTTTTATTTTATCTGGTAAAATACTATCTTTTGGAATTCTCCTGATTCCTGGCCTTGTTTACCTCAGAGATTGTATTTATAGTTAGAAGAATTCACATTGCCACTTACTGTCTATCACTTTAAGTGATCAACTTAAATTTTGGAGGATTTCTTGAGGGAAAAAAGCAGAAATTATTTATCCTGATACCTTACAACTAGCAAAATAGTGGATACAAAGGTAATGATAAATAAACATTTGCAAATGAACAAATCTGGAATTGGTTTTTATATTTGTGAAATTGTCAGATTGGACAAGATCAGGAAGTGTGTTCATAGATTTGTGTATAACAGTTTGTTGGTATAGCCTTCATGAGATTTTCAAAGGGTTGAAAGCCCAAAGAGATAAAAAACAATGAACTAGATGATATCCAAGGACTTTTCCAACTTAAACATTGTCAGTTAATGTATTTTCTGTTCCTAATATAGGATTTTTATAACTTAGATGTAATGTAACTAAGAGCCCTTTGGCATTAGGCTCTAGTTATCAATACGGTTTCCTGTTATACCACATCTAAATTCATACAAGCAGCGGTAGAAGGTGGATTCCATACCACTTAGGCTCAAAGACTATAAGATGGTAGTTCACCATATCTAAATCTTAAGATTTTACCACTAACCCTTGAAAAAGAAGAAAGTTGAGGGATAGAGGAGAAAAGAAATAACTATGTTTGCAAATCGAACATGCTTAACTTATCCAAATAGCTATATGTGAGAAGGGGCAAGAATGAAAGTTTAGTTTGCCTAGCTAGCCCCAAAGAGCCAGGCTCTGTTTAGACCACCTGCTCAAAGCTTCAAAGCAAGAAACAGAAAGTAGAATACAGGTTCATCCCTTAGAAGACCACCATAAATTAGGTTGCAACTCTTCATTTTTTAGTGGGCAAGTAGATAGGTGAATTAAGAAGATGATGAACAGAAGAGAAAGATCTGATATAGGGGGACGGGCAAAAACATCCCTCCCTCCTACTCTGGACATTGGAATTTGCTTTGATTGATGGCCTGTCATTCATCACTCAAGCATGATTTTGCCTTGAGCAGGACTAATGCTCTGTTGTTCTTATGAATGCTTTGTTTTTGCTATAACCTTTTTTTAGGCCAACTTCTATAGAATTTCCACATGTCTTCACTCAGCCATGCCATCATTACTAACACCTAGGCTCTTGATACATTGAATTTATACCTAATCATTTTTTTTCCCACTCATACCCAATACATGCACACACACATACACAAAATTATTAAATATATTTTTACTAGTAGGTAGTTAATAAATGTTTATCAAATGAACAAATACATAAATGAATGATTTCAGGCTTAAAGCATTTAGCTCAATGGAGTGACTAATAGTTCATCACGCACTGATATTTCTACTTAAGTAGTTTTTTTTTCCGTTTACCCCCAACCCACACATGGTAAGATATAGAGCAGTAGGAGGATAGGACAACGGACAGATATATTTGGGGATGCATGAAGGCAGAATGATAAGAAGAAATTTCCATTCCCTTGGCCTCAGATACCTGAAACCATGATGAAATGTTATCACAATAGCCTGGTAAAACAGGTAAAGCATGATATTTACTTTTTTAGAGGAGTTAAAATTAAGTGAAAACAATAGACTTGCTCAAGGTCAAAGAGCCAGTTAGTGATATAGCCAAGCCATGTATCCAGTGCCAACCCTAATTAGGCACATAGCCTGCCTGCATTTTACCCCAAAGGCCTGCTCAGACTAAATCTAGGGTTCGCTTGATCAATAGCATAGGCCCAGGTTGGCCCACAGAAATAAAGCAGAGGTGTTCTTTAGTTCTTGTTTGCTCACCTGAGCTATGGTGTTGGCAAAGACTTCCTACTGATGTATTTTATGCTAAGGAGTCCTCTCTGAAGGCTCAGCTGAGCTATGGTGGTGGAAAAGACTTCTAACTGATGTATTTTACGCTAAAGACTCCTATAAAACAGCTGGGAGTTTCTCCCCATTAGTAAAAAAAAATGCACTGAGCTGCTGAACCCACAAGTGCACCTCATATTTATTTGACATTCTTAATTAAGATTGATTTACTAGTAGTACAGTAGGGCGTGGGTTCTTAAATGATTTTACTCATATATGGGCAAGTCACTAATATTCTAGGAGAGCATTCTACCCATCTTTGTGGTTGGGGTGGAAAGACCAAAGCACAGAACAGAGTTATTGAGAACCCCTTCCCCAGTGAAAAATATGGTTTATTTTCCTTGATAACCCAGTATCAGATGCCTAGGTCAATATTTATCAAACCATAAAATCACGTGGGTAATTTCTTACCAATGTAAATTTCAGGTAGCCTTTGCTAAAGATTCTGATTGCATAGTTCTTGAGTGGGGATCAGAAACATTTGCATCATTAAAAAGCACTGCAGTTGATACTGATGTGGGTGATTGAGCCATACTTGATAAACACAGGGCTAACCTATAAAAAGGGGAGTCAATGTTTATCTAAATAAAAACAGATATATGGAATTATACTCAACATAGATGATACAAATGAACTCATTAATATCTATAAAGCCTTATTTTTTTAAACAAAACCACAGTAAAGGCATAAAGGCAGGGTCAACTTTTTGCCTAAAATATTTGGGGTGAACCATAAGCTTTCTCTTTTAACAATATTTCTACAACATAATTTTCAAAGTTCTGTGCAATTCAATTAATTAAATATTTCTCTAGCACATACCATATGCTGGTTCCTAAATCTCCGCCCTCACGTTCATCAAGTCAAGCGAAGAAAACAGAAACAGATGATAAAATAACTTTAATACAGAGGAGAATATAATGACTGTAAACCAATATGATAATAGACTAAAGAGGCCTGGAAATTTCAATTGCTAGAATAACTCCTTGCAGCCTACTTCAGAGATGAGCTCCCTGAAAGAGCTAACACAAATTGGCATTGTCCCTAGTATCCATGTGTTCAGTAAATATTAAATAGATAAACAGAATTGACTTTCTAATTAACTTGATAAGTTATCACAAATTATCTTGGTTAATTGGTTTTCGGTTTTATTATTTGCAGTGCACTCTTTTTACAAACCATATATTTTATGAGACTGTCTATTTATCAGGGTATACATAAACTCAATACACACTGACAAGAGTGGTTTCTGGGGCTTCCTGGAGGACAGTGTGAAAACCGTTATCAAAAAAAAGAAGAGAAAATAGAATAGAGGAGAAAAGAAAGCATAGAATAATTTTGTAGAAACATCCAAATGTATTAGTAATTACATTAAATATAAATGGACTTACTTCTGTTTTCAGCCAAAAAGGAATAAGAGATGAGATTTACTTTATCTACCTTAAATAACTAGAAAACCAGAAGAAAAAAAAAAACATGAAACTCTGGTTTGCAGACACTGGAAAGAAGCAGTATAGGACTGTGATCCCAAGAGGAGGAAAACAGCACTATTACACCAGATTCCTGCCTAGAGGCAGCTTCCATGCTGTATGTAACACAAAGAGGAAGAACCCAAAACAGGGCCCTTTGGTTCTACTGAGTTGGAGAGGCAGAGGTTGAAGTCTGAAAAGGCCATTGCGGCTAGAATTTGTGGGGAAGAGGACTCTAAAGGAGAGAGCTAGCAGAAGAGAGAGAGCCCCTCAGATCTGCAGAGAGTCCCCTTGAATATTTTTCTGAGTTCCAACATGCACATATATAAAAGGAAAAGAGAATGTGGTAAGAGGACCCCTGAGGTGAGGCAATTTGGCAATGCATAGAAAGAGCCATGAAGTTGTCATATACTTTGACCCAGGAATTCTGCTTCTAAAAAATGTTATATACATTCACATGTCCACAGCTGCACTCTATATAAACTGGACCATAACCTAGAGTCCTTGAACCCAAAGAATCCATGAACCCTACTGCTGTACAGTAAATTTTGAGGACATGTATTTAGGACACATATCAGTGGTTCTCAATCCTAAACAAATTAGAATCACCTAAGGTTTTGGTTTTTTAAATGCTAATGCCTGGGCCCCACTCCTGACTAACCCAATCTGAATTTCTGAGGATAAGGCTTCATGTTATTCTGGAGCACACTGAGGGATGAGAATCACTAGAGTAGAAATTTTCATCCAATTTCCAAAGGGATTTTCATGTAAAATATATGGGTTACTTTTGTTCACAAAAATAGTATGCAGTCATGAAAAATGCTTATTACAAAGATTATAAAAACATGGGGAAATATGGTGTTAAACAAAGTAGAATGCTAAACTGTATGTACACTGTGATTACAACTCTGTGACAAACATGTAAAAGTGAAAATACAGAAAAGAAATATGACAAAATGTTGCCAAGAATGGTTTTAGTAACTCATGAGTATTTTTCTCCTTTATTTTCCAAATATTGTGATTCAGTGTGTGTGCGTGTGTGTGCGTGTGTGTGTCTTTGAAGGACAACAGAACAGTAGATAAGGAGACCCTAGAGGGTCTCTGGAGGCCTCCAGTATCCTTAGCCTCCTGACATTTCCCTTAAAGACACAATATGCCACTGAGTCATTGTTCAGCCTGCATTAACCTGAGTGCTGTCTTGTTAAAACTAAAAAACAAAACAAAACAAAACAAACAAAAAACCAGGCTAGCATAATTTAACATTTTCCCCACAGGGTGTCTGCCTCCAACCTCTGCCCTTTGGCATGGCTTACAATCTTTCCAAACTCCCAAATCAAGGGTTTCAATGCAACGATTCTTGAGAATCACTGTTACAGAATAGCTATTTTTCTTCACTGAAGAGACCTAAATTAGATGAATACTTGAGATCCTGAACTCAACTCTTTTCTCAGAGAACACAGAAAATCTCCTTGTATGGAAGCTAAAAAATCGCTGATGCTAACCATAGCAAGGCACGAAGCTCGGAACTTTTTAACCACCGCAAGACTAATAGAGTGATTATGACCTCTTTCCTGCTGGGCCCTAAGAACCTGTGGGCATTCTTTTTCAGAAGTTAGATAACAGCTCCTGTTGTTCTTTTAATTTCAAAAAATAGCAAATTCCTGTAGTCCTTAGTGATTTAGCCAACTAAGCAATTATAAGAGATTGCTGAATCCATCTGCTTTTTCCCAATAGATCTGAAGATGAGAATGAGTGTGTTCAGTTTTTCATTCCTCCAAAAATCAAGCTCCTACTGCTTTGTAAGGTCATTGAATACCTCCTGCAGACTCCTTCAAGAACTCTGGTTGGGAAGCTGCTTAAAACAGCAGTCCTGTTGTATTAGTCAGGTCTCCTTTGGTTGCAAATGGTAGAAGCACCTCAAACTAGTTTATGCAAAAGCAAAGAAATGAGAGTAGGCACTATTTAATAGCTCGCATAACAAAAAGTCTAGGAGCAGGCTGGATGTCATATGAGATTCATTGTTAATATTACAAGTAATATTCCAATAAACACCTTTCATACATGAAGCTTTATATATTCTTTTTAATTTTTTTCCTTAAATTCCAAGAAGTGGGATTACTATTTTAAGATATGAACAAACTTAATGACATAATTCTTGTTACATATTACTGTGCTGACTTTGGAAATGGTTCTGATTTACTTAAAATGTAAATATACTCTTTTACTCTAACTACACCAACATTGGATATCATAAAATTTTACCACAATCCCTGCTTCCCCAAAATAAAACAGCCTTTCTTAACTTTCACTTTATCTCCCCATACTTTGCTCTCTATTTTTTCCTACAGAACATTTTTGCTACCAGAGATGATATTTGCCCTTTGATTTTAGCTCTTCTTTCAACTACAAATATAAACATATGCTCGATGAAATCAGAATTTTACCTCTTTTATTTATTCTGTATCAGAACTGTCTACAACTGTCCATGGAACACAGTAGTATATCAATAATGTTTTCTCTAAGCTTGCTGTTTCTAAACAGAGGTATAATTTACACAGAGTGAAATACACAGATCATAAATATACAGTTCAGTGAGTTTTAATAAATGTACATACTTGTGTAACTAATACCCTAGTAAGATACAGAGCATTGCCATGATCCTATAAAGTTCCCAGGGCCTACTTCCAGACATTACCCACTCCCACACTGGCAACCTCTGTTCTTATTTCTGTCTCTATAAATTAGATTTAACTTTCTTAAACTTTATATAATTGAAGTTACACAGAATATACTTTTCTGTGTGCTTTTACTCAATATGAGATGTATCCATATTTTTATGTACATCAGAATTTTATTCTTTTTTTCTTGATGAGTACTACTATATTGTATGGATATCTACAAGTTTCTATTGATGGACATTTATGTGATCTTCGGTTTCTAGCAATTTATAAAAAAAGCTTCTATAAACATTCATGGATACTTTTTTTGACCATATGTTTTTATTTTGTTCAAGTAAATGTTTAGGAGTAAAATTGCTAGGTAGATGTGTATGTGTATATATATATATATATACATATATATATATATATGTATATATATATATATATATAACTGCCAACAATTTTCATATAGTTGTGCCACTTTACACTCCTATCAGTAATGTCCAGTGCTCCATTTGTCATGGAACATGACACCTTTGTAATGATGCTATTGTCTTTTTATTTTTAGCTGTTTTAATGGTTGTGGTATCTCATTGTGTTTTTAATTTGCATTTCCCTGATAATAATTATGTTTAGCACTTTTTATGTGCTTATTGTCCATTCAATATGTTCTTCTGTGAAGTGTCTTTTTAAGTCCTTGGATAATTTTATTGGATTATTGTCATTTTTAATTTTTATATTATGGATACTTGTCCTTTGCTGTACATATGTATTGCAAATATTTTCTCACAATTTATGCCTTTATCTTCTAATATCTTTTGATGAGCAGAACTTTTTAATTCTGATAAAAACTGATGTATCAATTTTTTAAAAAGTTATTAGTGCTTCTTTTGCCCTCCCTATCTACCTGTCTTAATGTCATAGAGATAGTCTCCTGTGTTTTATTTCATAAGCTTTATAGTTTAACTGTCATATTTAGGTCCATTAGTCATTTCAGATTATTTTTATACATAGTTTGAGGTAGGATTGAAGGTTCATTTTTCTTTTTATATTTTCATTTCAGAATTTCTCTGACATTTTGGGTCAGAAAATATTTTCTGTGGGAACTTGTCCTGTTCATTGTAGGATATTTAGCAGTATTCCTAGCCTCTACCCACTAGATGCCAGTAGTGCCCCTACTTAATTGTGACATCAAAAACATATCCAGACATTGCAGCATGTCCCCTAGGGGGCCAATATTGCCTCTGGTTGAGAACCACTGCTTTATACAATTGTTCTAGAAATTGTTCCAAAAATATATATGAATTTTTTTCTAGACTATCTATGTTGTTGATCTAGTTGTCTTAATTACACCAATATCACAATATGCCAATAAATAATGTTTTAAAATCAATTAGTTGAAAGCACTTCAATTCTATTCTTTTTCACAATTTTTTATTTTAAAGAAGATTGAATTCTGAAATCTTCCCCCCAAATATTAACTAGTTCTAGAAAATGGGATTTTCTGCAAATCCATTGATGTCATCTGCAACTAAAGTTTCCAATCTGCATATTTTTTATTCTTGTCTTATTGCACTGAATAGGATATTTGGTACAATGTTTAAAAACAAAAGTGAGAACAGATATCCTGCTTTGCTCCCAAACTTAGAGGGAAAGCACTCAAAAGATCACCATTAAGTATAATATTTACTGTAGGTTTTTAGTAAATGCCCTTTATGAGGTAAAAGAAGTTCTTTTCTAGACCTAGTTTTCTGAAAGTTTTTAATTATGAATTGCTTTTTGTATTCCATACTTTTTCCACCTTTTATTTCTGTCTGAATCTTTATATTTGGAGGACATCTTTTCTAGATAGCACATACTTGGGTTTTATGTTCTTTACGTAGTCTGACAATCCCTGCCTTTATAGTGAAGTTTTCAGTCCATTTTCATTTAGAGTAATTACTGATGTGGTTGGTTTTAAGTCTTATTTGGTTTCTAATTATCCACTGTGATTTTCTTCCTTTTTTTGGTCTCTCTTCTTTTGGATTAACTGAATATTTTTAGAATTCTTTTTTATTTTGTCTATTGACTTGTTAGTTCTATATCTCAATATAAATTTGTAATAGTTGTTTTAGTAATTACAATATTTATCCTTTACTTATCGTTGCCTACTTTATTTTTTATTTTTACTTTTAAAATAATAATTTTTTTATTTTTTAGTTATAGTTAGCATACAATAGTATATTAGTTTTAAGTGTACAATAAGTGATTAGATATCTATATACTCACAAAGTGACCATCCCAATAAATTTAGTGCCCCTCTAACACAATATATAGTTATTACAATATTATTAGCTATATTCCTTACACAATACGTTTTATCTCCATGACCATTAGTGACTCCCAATTTGTACTTCTTAATCCCCTCCTGCTTTTTCACCAACTCCTCTCAGCCCCACTCCTGTCCTCAAAATGTTCTCTGTATCTATAAATTTGTTTCTGTTTGTGTTTGTTTGTTTTGTTCTTTATATTTCACATATACATGCAATCATATGGCATTTATCTTCCTCTATCTGACTTACTCTACTTAGCACACTACCCTCTAGGTCCATCATGCAATATCTTTTCCCATCCCATTACTCTTAGTCTATGAATGTCTTTTACTCTGAAGTGAGTCTCTTATAGACAATATATGTAAGAGTCTTATTTTCTTATCCATTCTGCCACCCTATCATTTGATTGGAGCATTTAATTCTTTTTCATTTGAAGTACTTGTTAATAGATATGTAGTTATTGCCATTCTTTATTCACATTTTTGCTACATATATTTTCTTCTTTCTAAAGAATTCCTTCCAACATTTCCTGTAATGATGGCTTGGTGATGATGAACTCCTTTAGCTTTTACCTGTCTTTCGACTCTAAATGATAGCTTTGCTGAACAGAGTAATCTTGGTTATAGATCCTGGGTTTTGATCACTTTGAATATTTTGTGCCAAGCTCTTCTGTCCTGCATGGTTTCTTTTGAGAAATCAACTGTCAGTCTTTTGGGAGCTCCCTAGTAGGTAACTAACTGCTTTTTTCTTGCTGCTTTTTAAGATTCTCTCTTTGTATTTGGCATTTTAATTATGATATGTTTTAGTGTGGGCCTTTTTGGATTCATCTTTTTTGGAACTCTGAGCTTCCTGAGGTTGTATGTCTATTTCCTTCACCAGGTTGGGGAAGTTTTCCATCATTATTTCTTCAAATGCTTTTCAAATTTTCTAATTCTTACTCTTCTTCTCCTTCTTCTAAACATATGAGGTGAATATTGTTACATTTGATGTCATCCTATAGGCTCCTTACATTATCTCCATTATTTTGGATTCTTTTTTTGTTGTTGCCATTCTGATTGGGTGTCCTCTGGTACCCCATCCTCTATACTGGTGATTTGATCCTCTGCTTCCTTCACTCTGTTAATTCCCTTTAATATACTCTTCATCTCAGATATTATAATCTTCATTTCTGACTGGTTTCCTTTTCTAATTTCCATCTTTATTTTTATGTTTTTATCTCTTTGTTAAAGTTCTCACTGAGTTCATCTACTCTTCCCCTAAGTTCCTTGAGCATCCTTATAAGTAGTGTTTTGAATTCTGTATCTGGTATATTGCTGTCTCTATTTTGGTAAATTCTTTTTCTGGAGCTTGGTTCTGTTCTTTCAAGTGGGACATGTTTCTTTGTCTCCTCGTTTTGGTGTCCTCTCTTTATTTGTTTCTATGTATTAGGTAGGGCATCTAAGTCTCCTGGTCTTATTAGAGTGGCTTTATGTAGCAGATGTGCTGTGGGGCCCCTTTGCACAGACCTGGGAGGGGTCTAGCAGCAGCCTGTGTACCTCCAGGGCCATGTGGTAGTAGTCACCAAACAATCCACATATGGCTCCACCTGGGCTGGGCTTATAGGAGTCTCAAGGGTTCAAGTCTAAAACCGACGCTGGCTACCACTAATGCAGGTTTTGGGGCTGCTCAGCAAAAGGTACAGGGCACACTGAGGCTAGATGTTGCTTCTTTGGATCTTATGAGCCTTTGAGAGATTTTATGAAAGTTCACAGCAGGAGTCAGGACAGCCCATTTGTATGGAATAAACCACTAGAAGCACTTGTGTGGGCCCAAAGTTTAGGAGAGGCAGAGTTTCAGGGAATTTCCTGGGTGGAGCTACTGGTGTTATCCAGGTTGATGATGCCTGCATGTGCAGGCTGGAAAGGGGAAGGGCTCAACAAAGGAACAAAGGCTCTGCGTGTACCTCTGTCCAGGAGCAAACTGTCCCTCCAACCCTCGACCTGAAGCCCGACAGCTCAGTGCCTCCCCACATATCCCCAGCACCCCTCAAGCAGCTGCCCCAGTGCTGGAGCACAGAGCAAGTGAGTCTACCAGTGAGTTAATCTGGGCATGGGTCCTTTAAGAGCATGGCCTTAGCTTTCCACAGACTCCATCTCATTCAGTCTCAACCTCTGCTGGTTTTCACAGCCAGAGGTTGTGGGGACTTCTCTTCCCAACACTGGAACCTTGGGCTGGGGAGCCCAATGTGTAGCTGGGATCCTTTGCTCCTCAGCTAGGGGAGGGGGCTCTGCAGCCAAGATAATCCTCCAGATTCTCCATTGCCACTCGTGGTTGTGGGACTGGGCCATTTCACATCTCTTCCCCACCTACAGTTTTGATGAGACCCGTTATTTGAGGTGAACTAGTTGTAGGGTTTCTGTTCAGCCAGACCTCTGGTAACCACATGTATTGGTTGCTCTGCAGTTTTGTTATAATTTTGGTGTGGTCTCTATAGAGGAGGCCTGTACAGCCTTTACCTTCTACACCATCTTGAATCCTCTATTGTTGCCTATTTTAAAATAATGCTGTATGACTTCAGATGAAATATAAGAACCTTGGAACAGCATATCTTATAATTTCATTTACCCTTCTTCTATCCCTTGTGTTATTGTCATATATTTTCCTTCTATGTGTATTATAAACCACACAGGAAATTTGATATTTTTGTCTTTAACTCTCTGTTGTCTTTTTTAAAAATCAAGAAATGGAAATGATAGTCTTTTTACATGTACCTAAGAGTTACAATTCAGAGTACTCTTCATTCTTGTCTGTAGATTCTAGTTCTCATATAATGTTGTTTTGTTTTTCTTCAACCTCAAGAAAACTCTTTAAGCATTTTGTGTAACACAAAAACTTCTACCAAAATATTCTTTCATTGTTTACTATACATAGATTTCTGATTGAAATTTTGTTATTATTATTGTTTAATTACTTTGAAGGTATCATGCCCTTGTTTTTTGGTCCCTACTGTTTCTGATAAGAAATGAGCCATTATTCTCATATTTTTCCTACATATAATTGTGTCTTTTTACCTTTAGCTGCAA
Source organism: Macroglossus sobrinus (assembly GCA_004027375.1). Taxonomy (NCBI): domain Eukaryota; kingdom Metazoa; phylum Chordata; class Mammalia; order Chiroptera; family Pteropodidae; genus Macroglossus; species Macroglossus sobrinus. The sequence continues at coordinate 686,721 of PVKZ01000248.1, forward strand.
TATTTTTCTCTTTATTTTTGATTGTCAGCAGTTTGACAATTATGTACCTGGTGTGGCTTTCTTGGTATTTATCTTACTTTATAATCACTGAGCTAACTGGATCCCTAGATTGATGCTTTTTGACAAATTTAGAAAAATTTTGGCTGTTATTTCTTAAAATATGTTTTGCCCAGTTCTCCATCTCCTCTCCCAATGAGGCTCCTATTACATACATATATGTTTGATTAGTTGATATTGCCTTACAAGTTACTGGGTCTCTGTATATTTTTTTAATCTTTTTTCTTTCTCTGCTTTAGTTTGGATAAGTTCTGTTGAGTTATGCTGTTATGATGAGTCATTTGTGTTTTATCCCTAGTCCTAGTGTATGTGTGTAGGGTGTGGTCTTTTATCTTTTAAATTGTGCCCAATGAATTTCCACTGGATTTTTGAGGTAGACAGTAAGTTCTCTCCACTCCAGATGGAGTAACTTCCATCTTGCAGTATCCTATGTCCTCTCTTACATCTGTTTACTTCTCAACTCTGCACAAGTGGCTGGACCTTGATGGGTTTTACCCAGTACAAAACCAGACCTTGTTCAAAGACATGAGCAAAACCTACATGCAGATTTCTGGGTACTCTTGTCTCTGCTACACAAATTCCAACTATTTCTGAACTCTGCCTATTCAGAGGCAAACCTCTGGTTTCTGCTTGGGTTCTGCCTACTTGTAGTATAGTCAGGAAAATGCCCCAGCACAGAAAGCTAGGCTGAAGCTCATTACATGTGTTTTCCTTCTCTCAAGGTTCATAGTCTTGCACTGTCTGTCTACCAGCTCCTAACAGCAGTTACCTTATTTTTTTTCCAGTTTTATAGTTATTTATATCAGGAGAAAATGCTGAAAACAAATATCTTAGTCATAGCTAGATTCAAAAGTATATCACCTCTTGACTTTTTGGCTACATCAAATGCAGTATCTGTTCTTATCAATTAAATAAAATTTGAAAATGAATAAATGAATAAATTTTGGCAGAATCAGGAACTATTATTTAAAAGTATGCTTTACTAATCATCTCTATCCTTCTGGCAACCTCTTCCACAGACTCATTCACCACCTATCATGTGTCTCATTCACTAAAAAAAAAATGTTTTTATGTCCCAACACTTATTAACATATTAGGATACTTGCATTTTCAAAACTTATACTTTAAAGTAATAGATCCTTAGAAAGTTAAAATAAGGATTTGAGCTTTTCGGCATCTCTACTAGCTGATAAAAAAATAATGGACATGAAATACTCTTTTGATTCTCAAATTGCCCCCTCTCTATTTTTCTACATACTTTGTATACATTAAGGTCCTTCTTGATGTCAAATATATATTTACCAGCTTGGTACCACACTTAATCAAATACATGCTTATTACCTTCATACTACACTTACATCACAAAGGAACAAATCTGTGCAGCTAACATTCTTTCTAACCTCATTACTTTTTTCTTCAGATCATGGCATTTTCTTTGTTTACATAATTCCCTATGTTCTTTTCTTTTTACTACTGTTTATAACTAACAGAGAAGATAGAGTGATTAGAAATTAAACAATACTTATATCTCATAAGAATATGGTCACTATAGGACACTATGGGTTATCATGCTTCCTTAATTTGCATAATGTACTATATTCAAACAATCAGGTAAAGGACACCAGGTATAAGGGAAAGAATGAAGAATTGGAAGATCTTAGTTCTCATCCCCTGTCTTTTACTAAGTATTAATGTTGTTTAATTTTCACAATAAGTCTATGAGACTATTTATCAGGGTTATTCAAAGAAACAGAGCCAATAGAATACATATAGGTATATAAGAGGAGATTTATTCTGAGAATTTGTTCACGTGGTATGCAGACTGAGAAGTCTCACAATATGCTATCTGTAAGCTGGACAACTGGGAAAGCTCATGCTATTATTTAACCGAGGCCAAAGACCTGACAACCAAGGAGGCTGTTGGTATAAGTCCCAAAGTTCAAAGACCCAAGAACCAGGAGCTCCAGTGTCCAAGGGCAGAAGAATATGGACATCCAAATCAAGAAAAGAGAGTGTGAATTAGCCCTTACTCTCTTTGCTCTATTCAGACCCTCAATGGATTGAACGAGGCCTGCCCACACTGGAGAGGACAATCTGCTTTAACTCAGTCTACTGATTCAGATGCTACTCTCATGCAGAGACATCCTTACAGATATGCCCAGAAATAATGACCAGCTAACTGGGCATCCCTCAGCCCAGTCAAGTTGATGCACAAAATTAACATTCACAGAGACAGATATTATTGTTATTATTATCCTATTAATACTTGAAAACTAAGGTTCAGCTTCATTAAAAATCTCTTCTAAGTGGTAAGTAGAAGAGCCGATATTGGATTTAAACCTATCTGACTCCTAGACCCAGGGCTGGTGGCTCCTATAATTTTAAGTGAAACCGATTTCTAAACACTCTTCTCTAAAATATTAAATTTAACATCCTATTGGGGTAAAGCTTACATGCAAACTGGAGGATCTTATCACCCCTCCTTCTGTTGAGCATAATCCACACTCTTACTGTGTTTTCACATTGTCTGTCAAATTTTGTTCCCAAACAGAAACTTCGTCTAACACAACATTCTGCCTAGAGGTTCACACATTGCTGGCACTCAGTAAGTGTTCATAACTATATGAATGGCATCTGTTTAATAAAAAGAACTTTACCATTAGTGTTTCTTTGCTATTAGTTCAAATATATTTAGCAATTCTAAACACTGAAAATATTCTAATCTTACTATATAAAGATTATTAATATTAATATTAGCCTACAATAGACCAGTTTGGCATAGTCTAGTTCTAAATAGACTGTACTCCCAGTAAATATCCCTAATCAAGATCTATTCCAGTTCATTGATTCATTGATTCATTTATTCAGTCAGTCAGTGAATGTCTAGCATTTAGTGAATATTTAGACAAATTATTTGCCTAACATTATGCTCAATGCTAGACAAATAAAACAAAGATTATTTCAGCTTTCAGAAATTTATCATCTAGTGCACTGGGGTTTGGCATATCGGTAAGTAAACAGTAACAATGTGGTATAATTAGTACTGTGGGGTTAGTACAACAAAGAAGATATCTAAATCAAGATTAGGGATCAGAGATCAAGGCTGAGACTAGGGTGATACATCTATAAGCCCAGAAACACAAAAATTGCCAGCAAATCACCAGCTGATAGGAGAAAGGCAGAGAACAAATTTTCCCTCACAGCCCTCAGAAGGAATCTATGCTTCTAACATCTTGATCTTGGACTTCTGGCCTCTAGAACTGTGAAGTAATAAAGTTCTATTATTTAAGCTACCCAGTCTGTGGTACTTTGTTACAATAGTTCTAGGAAACTGATGTAGTGGGCATTTTTAAATGAGGCTTAGGTGTTTTTTTAATTTTAGAATATTCTTAATCATCATGTTTAATATTTATTTTCATAGTTCTTATGCTATATTCTAATTTGCTAATTCTCCCTTTGACTTTTTCTATTTTATAGTTCGGCCATATATTAATTTCTTTATTCCGGTATTTACAATTTTCATCTTGAGAATTAACCTGCAAATTAATTAACCCAAAAATAACCTGAAGTTAATTCACTTTCTCGTTTTTAATTTTATTGGTTTTCTTAGTATTATTTTTCTTAGTGTGTTTGAATATTTAATTTGAACTCTTAGATTCCATGGGAATTTGTTTTTTACCTCTGTGCACATTCGTTCCTCCTTGCCTCTGTGCACATTCGTTCCTCCTTGTGTTGTAGTCGTCTCAAACTCCATCCTGCACCAGGATCCCCTTCAAGTACCTGATGATATTTAGTGAATGAGCCAGCCAGTGGATTGGCCCAGGGCCTTGCCGTGAATCTGTGTCTACTTACTCCTGTCTTTCAATGTACACAGTTTTATACAATTGGTAATCCAGGAAATTGTTGGTCACAGTTTTTTACAACTTTCTCTCATTGATGATGGTGCTCCGATGTAGTCCCTGTTTTTAAGCAGTAAGCCTGATTCTCGTCTCCTGCCTGCCTTGCATGGGCCACATTTAGTACCTGTTACTTCATCCATGCTTTCTCTCTAATTCCGGTCCCAAAGTCCAGTAGGCTTATAGCTTTCTTTTTTTGGTTCTCTCATGTATTTTTACATGCATAGATAAATTTTTAGTTAAGCTATGTTCTTTCAAGTCTTTCACTTTACAGTTTATTACCATTGCTACATATTTAGAGTGGCAACAGAGGATACAAACATGAAATTTCAACCCCATCTTGAACAGAAACACTGGACTACTTTCTAACTTTAAACCTTTGTGAGTCATTCCTAGTTAACTCCTGTTAACACTGTTTCTACAGTCCAATGCAGAGAACTATTAGCCTGGAAAGGCCCACATTAACTATTCCTAAACTGTAAGCAAATTAAGCTTAAGTAGCTTTTGACAAAATCAGGCTAAAATAAGTCCCATTTCTTTTCTCTACATTGTTAAAATACACATATACCAGCACGAGGTGCAGTGTAAACAGAGAAAGATAGATGATTTTTCCATAATTCCAAGTGCTGAGCTGGAATTATTTTCCTTCCATAATGCTGAGTCAAAGTTCTTGGACTTTACCACCTCAGCATTATGGAGGGGAAATACAGAAGACAGAGATATATCCATTTGCAAAAAGCTTTTAAATTTCATTACACAGGACTTTCCTCACTAGGTTATGTGATGCTGTAAGATCTAAGATCAATTCTCTTCTTTCCTGGAGCGTAAGAAGAAATGAAGAGAAGCCTTGAATTTTTTTTCCTGAAAACTAAAAATATTCATTTTCCTCAAAACCTTTTATTGGTGCTTTATTTTTACTTAATAAGTCTGAGACCATAATGATTTTTCCCTTGATGGATTTCTTACTTCTTCTGTCAATCTAGCTGAAAGACTATTTATTTGTTATCAAACTTCACTAAAATTCTATTTCTTGTTTACCTGGGTATGGTTATATATTCTGTTAGACTTTGAGCTGAAAATCTAGTGTACTATAGCTGTATGTTAGTCATTTAGTTCCTAGAGGCTATGTAAAGAGTAAGCTGGAGAAACTGGTAGCCAAAATTCAGGTGGATTGTATTTGCCTGTTTTTATGAAAATTTGAGTACCTTGCTCTTGGAGCTTTCCAATCTCTAAGGAAAGAGTACCTAGTATTTAGCTGTTCCCAGCCTTGGCCTCCCTAATCAGCCTTTGACAGACTTCACTAAGTATCTGCAAATCTCTCATGACCGGCACCACCACCAACAACTATTACTTACAATCTCTCTTTAGGTTTAATCTTGTCTTCAATTTTGTACCAGATTTCTGCTAAAAACTCACGTAAGGAGTTGAAATGATAACATAATGTGATTTTTCCATTAGACCTGCTCCCTTCCTGTTTTGTGGAGGAAAGATGAGTCTGAAGTAGGCCCTTTCCACTTTTTTTTTCTTCTTTTTTTTTTTTTCTCCCATGGCTCTCTTTCATCATTGGAACTTCCTTGCCCACTTACAGATCCAAATGCTAGTATCCTCATTTGTCTTCACTAAAATGTATTACATCTGGCAAGTATGTATTATGACTTTATGGTCATGCCCTTAGTATTCCTAAAGATAAAGTTTTATCTCTAGTTTTGTTCTTGATATTTTTGTCATTCATTTCTGTGAATTTTAGTCAAAGGCATAATATGTAAATATGCCCTGACTCTACACTCTTTCCCGTAAGTTTATCAATGAAATGAATTTTAATTTAACAATTTATAATAAAAAGTGAGAACAAGTCGGTAGGTAACCAGCTGAAGAACAGAACAAGTATAAAGGGTAGTCAGAGACACTGAGGAGGGCTGGTAGAAGTTTGGTTTAGTTAAAACATAGATTACATCTAAGGAAGCCATACTTCTTAGATTCTTATCAGAAGTTTTTATAGGTAAAAGTTATACATATTAACAATATAATAATTTTCATTGCTCCTTATGTTATCATAGGACAAAGCATAGGACAAAGTAGAACTTGTTCTATGGAATAAAAAAGAGCAAGGGAGTAGGATTTACAGAAATTTTTACTTCTCTTTTTTTTTTAACTGGAAACAACTGCTGCTAACTAGCTATGTGTCCTCAGATATGGGTCGTCCCCTAACATCTCTGGAGTTCATTTTCTGTAACTAACAATACGAGAGTGAAACTCTCTGTTCTCTAAGGTTACTCCATGCTACATTTATTTATGCATAAATGGTAGAAATGGTAGAAAGAAAATATATTTTGATCCTTGCCTAGCTACTGTCTTTAGTTTTGGTATCTATCACATCATAATCAATGATCATAAACATAATTGGGAAACTTTAATTGAACACATTCAAGACTCTTCATGCAGAACCTAGAAAAGAAATTTTAAAATTGCACTCATGAAATCTTTATCTTTTTAAAAAATTTCCATTTGAATGGATTTTGAAGCAGGGCTATTATATTCAAAATTAAGTTGATAGTCATGATTAATATTGTTTGGGGAATAATTCATTATAATATAGTTCAAGTTCAGAAAGTAACTTCTGAATAATCTTAACGATCTTTTCAATTGTTTTCACCTACCTCTGGAGTGAAGGGCATTTTACACAAGCGTAAAGTAGAAAAAAATTATAAACAACTATGGTTATTAATAGAAGGCAGGTGGCGTTAATTAAAAAAAAAACAGTAAAGGATTCTCATTTGAAAGTGATTTCACAATTATGTACTCTGGATTAGTCTGAAAACTACTATCTGAGAGTAAATGCAAATTTTGCTGAGCTTTATAATTATGAACTATTTAAGGTGAAAAATTGTCAGCCTAATCACGTTATCCTATATACAGGAGTCCACGGTTAGATGTTTTTGCATCTGAATTTCTCTGCCATCATACACCATTGCTGTATACTATCTTCCTAGCACTGGCATTCAGAAGACAAAAATATCCTTGTTACTTGATATTTTGCTCTATGTTTTCAGTATATACTGAATACTCTATACCCAGTATATACTGAATACTCAATAAATATTAATCAATAGTCTTTAATGAAAATTCAGATTAAAATAAATGTTTTATGAATAATAATCTTTCTCTGAGCACAATATAGTAACTAGGATCATCTGGATATAATTTCACATTAATCGCAAGCTGGGCAAGTCTGGACAATTAGGCTCACATCACCACTTATTTTCAATATTATTTTGAAGTCTCTTTAGATAAGAATAGAGCAGACCTTGGTGCAGAGTAATGTTCTCTGACATCTCATAATTCACTTATACAATGCAGAAATGGGAATATTTTCAAAGTTTTATATAATGACACCTTTGGCAAGGGAAATGACCGACCAGCAGATAGAAAAACTTCTCCCCATTTTGCTCCTCTTTTGTAAGAAATTTCTCTTTGCAATAGTATACACTGCCTAGTTCTCAGAATCAATTGTGAATAAGAATAACCTACAAATGTTGAAAAAATATTCAGTTCCTGAATCTGACCCCAAGAGATTCTAATTAAATAGGTAATGATGATGGCTGCTGTGATCACTTCATAGCACCATGGGATAGAAAATATGAAAGATCTCTTTTTAATTTCAAATTAAATTTCAAATTAATGTTCATAATTATGAGAATTATATATTTATTACTTAGAAAATTTGGAACATAGTAGAAACTATAAATAAGAATATAAAATTTGCCCTTATCCCACTATGAAGATATATTAGCCACTAACTTTTCTTTCTTTTTTGGAGCTTTTTAATTGTTGTATAAAAACACAATGGAAAATGCAATAATTATATGTATTTAGATAAGTAAACTTTTACAAACACACCCAGGTAACATTTTCAGCTTCTAAATTATTATCAAGAAATTGTATATTATCAGCATCTCCGAATCCTCCCCGTTTCATATCCCCCTTTTCTCAAAGACCACCATGAAAGATAAATACCATTATCCTGATTTCTTATGCCATAAATAAATTTTTTCTGTTTTTGGTTTATATATAACATCTTTCTCACAACATTGAGTTGATAGAATAGAGATTTGCAAAATTTATTTATATTATTCTGTATAGTCATAGTTCATTCATTCTCATAGCTGTGAATATACTACCACTTTAAAGCAGTTTCAAATAGTTCCATTATGAACAATGTTGTACATGTTTTCTGGTGAGCATATATATACATTATGTTAGATATTTATTTAGGAGTGGAATTTCTGGGTCATAGGATATATACAGAAGATGTATAGATTCAGTTTAATAGATATTGCAGAATGGTTTTTCAAAGTAGTTGTACCAGTATACACTTTTCCCAGCAGGGTATGAGACTTCTAGTTTTCCACATCCTCACCAAAACTTGTTATTTTCTTTCTTTTTCATTTTGGCTATTTTTATGGATAAGGTGTTGTCATATTGTGATTTAATTTCTATTTTCCTAGTTAATGAAATTGAGCTCCTAACTATCATTGACCTTATGATGTATTTCTTTCCAGTCTTTTTGTGTGTATGTCTATATATCAGCATATAGTATTTTAAAACTAAGATTATATTGCATATACAATTATGTGAACACCTGAAATTACATCATGAAATCTTTCTATGTTTATAAATATTCTTCAGAAATATGATTCTTAGGATATTGTTCTGACTCATCTTATTAAAAATAATGAAATGATCTTCTAATATGTGGATAAAAACAGGCCAGAGAAAACAATATCTGAAGTTTAAATTGAGCAACTTTCACTAGTTTGATTGCTGTTTCTCTCTTTTCTCTCATCTAAGTCATGGACAGTAAATTGATTAAACTGTGATTATTTTATCACATGATGAGAAGCAATGGAGTGGACCTCTAGTGGCGATTTAAATGAGGATGATTTACATGAGAATGATAGCACATTCCTAGCTCCTTTGGCAGATCAATGAGGGTCATCCAAATCCAAAAACAGTTTGTATTGTGTAAGACAAGGCACTATAAAAACTTTAGAAACTTATTATAATTGCTGCACAACATCTTATAAATGTGAGGCTCTCAAAAAATGTTTGCTCAAAATCAAAAGTACAGGTGACCACTCCACGAGTAAAGGCTATGTTGAGATGATGCTGTTATTGCAATGTTCAAAATTCCAGACTCTGTACAGATACCATGAAGATTAATTTCACTTGTACTCATTGTAAAGAAGAGAAATTTAGTACTGATCATAAATTTGCCCCTTTAGAATAGACATAAAAGATTTCAAAAAAATTTTTTTTAATAAGAGTACTGCTATTAGCCAGAGGTTAAGTTTAAACTTGTAAATATACACTCAACAAACAGTAGTCTATTACTTATTTACTCCCTCATAGAACTGATTTAGTGGACTCATTTTTTCAGGGTCATTCTTAGCATCAGATTCCCAGAGAGATTCTGGGCATGTTAGGATGTTTTAAAAGTATTCATCCCAGGAAGCCTTCTGACTCAGTAACCAGGTACAAAAGCTAGCTATATGTTAGAACAATACAAATATCCTCTTCTGGTAAAGAGGAGAGTCTTTCAAAGAATATGTGAAAGGAAAAAAGTGATTATTCATTAAGTATAAAAGCTGTTCTATAAACTTCAAAAAGTAATTTAAATGATAAACATTTCATTTAACTAGAAAAGAAATCATACCTTAATTTCTGTCACTGTGTATGGTGGGTTAGGCTTTAAAATGTGAGCATTTTAAAAATTGACCTAAGCTATACTGAGAACCTGCTAAAGGAGAATAAGCCTTAATTCTGTACATATTTCAAACCCTTTGTTTATGTTGTTCATATGGTTATACCTAACACCACACACTTTCTTACATTCAGTAACAACCTACATTTCCCAGATAATGAGCACTTTCTCTTCCCTTTATTTGTAGTTTGTATATAGTTTTAGTTCAACTCTACTACTGATGCATTACATAAATCTAAGCAACTTGGTGGTGAGATGTTGGGTGTGCCCAGGTCCACCTATTGACATTTCCAGAGCAAATGACATGTGGTATATGTCACAAGCCATGAAAAATTCACAAGAAAAAAAATAAGGTTACTATGTCAAAAGTTCAAATATAAACATTTCTGAATTCATAGCAAAGATCAGATTTACAGTCTTTCTTATTCCAATCCTTTCAAAAACTTCTGATGCAGTAGGATGTAACTATTTTGATGATAGAGAACAGAGAAGAATATAACCCAGTGTTTCTCAAAATATCATTTAAGAATTTCCTGCATCAGAAGCTTCTAGAATGCTCACTAAAAAATACCACACCTGGACCTCAGAATGCATGACGAAGTTTGAGCATCTCTGCTATAAAGTATAACAATATTTATTAACATTAACTGTGAAGCTGGGCTTCAAACAGCACCTGGCCTGCTAGCCTAATAAGCAGGGTACATCATGAACACACTTCAGGAAATTTTTCTAACATTCTTCAAGCCAGGTTTTTTTTCGTCATTATACTTCTACCAGGATGCTGCCCAGAGACCATGACTGCTAACAGCAGGTCCTGAGGATGGGGACAGTGAATTCCACTTGGCAAGTCACAGACTCCTTCCTGGTACAGACTTCCCTTTGAAAGTGTACATGGAGGCTTATGCATATATGAACATAGGAAGCACAATGAAATGGTGAAAAATCACGTAGAATTAGAAAACCTAATTTTAAATCCTACTGCAGTAATTACTATTAGGTTATTCCTTACTCTATCCAATCCTGAGTTTTTTCCATATGATCTTGGGGAAATTGTTTAAATTTAAACCTCAGTTTTCTCACCAGAAAAACTTGGATTCATAACACGTCACAGATGTGAGGACTAAATAAATACCAAACACAGTTCCTGAAATATAGTAGGTACTCAGCAAGGCTTAATTGTGTTTATGAAGAGTGTATAAGTTATAAAGAGCTACACAGAAGGTTGCAGCATTGTGTAGTCAGAATAAGCATAGACTCAAGACTCATGTGTTAGAATTTCAGTTCCATCACATGCTATCCATGTGACATTGGACAAGTTATTTAATTTCTCTAAGCCTCTGTTCCCACATCTGTAAAATAGGGATTACAATAGTAACTGTTTCATAAGGCAATTGTAAAAATCAAGAGAATGTATATAAATCCCTTAGCACAAAGTCTGGTACATTATAAGCACTCAACAAATGTTCTCTATTATTATGTTAACAGTGTAAGATGTTAATAGTGATAGCTGTATATTTAATGATCATTGTCTTAATTGATCTCCATGATAACTCTGTCAGGCAGGCTGGTAGGTCTTGTTTTTCTCATTTTACAATTAGGACACTGAGAACATAGGGCCTAAGAGCACTGGCCATTATCACAAGACTAATAAATGGCAATCAAGGCTTTCTGACTCTAATCTGGTAAAATCTGATTCCCTGCTTCTTTTTCCTTAACAGCAGAAAGTTTGCTCAAATTACCCAGATATTTATTTCAGACCACTATTTTGTTTTGACTGTTTAAAATAGTTTAACATTAGTAAAATGAATTTGTTTAGAATTTATTTTCAGAAAAGTATCTTTTAAGGGTAGCTATCAGAAAATTCCTAAGACTAGACAGAGTTAGGAATCATCTTTCTAATTTGTTTTAAAGACATTTAAACAGTATCTCTATTGTCATAGATGTTGGAATTTTCTATTAAAGATGTATTTATTTTTATATTGAAGACTTCCAAATAATCAAAGACCATTTATAAAACAACATTTAGCAAGTAGTCATGGCATTCATGTTTCTCTCATAGAATTATTTTGATCCTGCCCCTCCTTTTCAGTTTCAAATGCCCCTAACCTGGTTAAGCACCTCATTGTTACTCCTCATAACTAACATAGCAGTCTTCTATTTAGTCTTCTGATTCTGGCCAGTCCTCCACACTCTCCCAGAAATATTCTAAAAATTATTATCATGCAACTCTTTAGCTTAAAAAGTCTTCATTGTTCACAGTGCCCGCTTGAAAAAAATATTTTGTTATTTCAGCTGGCCATTAAGTCCCTCACAACTCAACTTCCTCTCCAGCCTGTGTTACCCTCACTGCTGCAGACACAACGACCATTTCAGGAGATTTTACTTGCTCTCCTTCTGACTGAAATGTCCTTCTCCTGGAAAACTCTACTTATCTGTCAACTCTCAGCTCAGATAGAACCTTCTTTGTAAGGCCTCCCCACAGGAGTTTGTTACACATGGTAAAATATAAAATGCATCATGTTGCTTCGAAGTAAAACTGACCTTTGAACAACATGATTTGAACTCCATGGATCCACTTATAAACAAATCTTTTTTTCAATAAATGTTGTAAATGCATTTTCTCTTCCGTATGATTTTCTTAATAATATTTTCTTCTCTTTGGCTTATTTTTCAATAAGAATACAGTGTATAGTACATACACAAAATATGTTTTAATCGATGGTTATCGGTAAGGCTTCTGGTCAACAGTAGGCTATCAGTAGTTAAGTTTTGGAGGAATCAAAAGTCATATGTGGATTTTCAGCTGCATGGAGTTGAAAATCTGTAAATGGTGATTGCTTTCTCTTATGCCCTGAGGCCTTTCTTATATAGATTTAATCCCCAGTAGCTATTGATTACTGTGCCTGACACATGGTAGATGTTTGATATATATTTAATACACAAATAAATAGACAATAAGAGCTGGTTTGAGCAGATCCTTGTGGGAATAGATCCTAAGATTTGAGAAAGAGATGCTGAAGAGAGGAGGCAGAAAATATACCAACTTTATTTTTGTTATTCTGCCCGGGGTTTGGTGAAGACACTCCCTCAGGCTTCGCAGAAATCTTGAACTCTGGTTACCTGTTTGCCCAGGTAGGTTTGAGCTGCAAATATCTGTTGAGATTCCCCCCAAGCTAGATGAGTACCAAAGTTAATAGGTAGGAAATAATTTTTTGGAGTTAACATAGAAGATAATGTTGTCATATTTAACAAACAAAAATGTAAGATAATTAATTTATTTTCAGATACACAATGAATATATTTTAGTATAAACATGGTCCATACTTATATTTTATCTGGCAATTCTAAAATAAGGCCATCGTTTGAGTTTGATGATGATGAGTATTTTGTTGAATTTATTAATGTCCCGCTTTTCTCAGAAAGAAATTTATGCCAGCATAAAGTAAAACAGGCAAGATAGGTTAGTAAATTAGAAATAGGAACCTAGGAACGAATAAAATCTATAATTAATATAATTGAGTGTTAAATTTTGCCCTAAGCTTTCTGAAACAGTGCAATAATTCATGATAAATTGTAGATGTCTTGGGATTAAAAAGACCATTCCTTAGAGTGAAAAAGTATTATTATAAAGAAAAAATGTGGTGTAATAGACTGTATTTCTAGTAGAGTTCACATTCAAGTCCTTAAGCAACTCAAAACAGCTCTCTGAAACCTCAGTTCAGAGTTCATGTATATGATGAACCTCAACCAGCAGTGCCCAACCTCTTTGGCACCAAGGACTGGTGCTCCTATGAGAATCTAATGCCTAATGATCTGAGATGGAGCTGAGGCAGTGATGATAGTGCTGGGGAATGGCTGCAAATACAGATGAATCTTCGCTTTGCTCCTTCATCCACTGCTCACCTCCTGCTATGCGGCTCAGTTCCTAACAGGCCATGGACCAATATTGGTCCACAGCCTGGGAATTGGGAATCCTAATCTATCATCTGTTATATTACTATCATCTGTTCCAGTTATCTACTTATGTCTGTATAACAACTTATATTATAGTTTAAGGGGTTAAAACAACAACTATTTTAGCATAATTCATGATTCTGTGGATCAGAAAATTGAGCAAGCCTTAGCTGGATAATGTGTCTGCTCCATGCAGCATTGACTGAGGCCACTCAGTGGTGTTCAGTTTGGGAATGAGCTGTTCTGAAAGTCCAAGATGGCTTCACTCACATATCTGTGCCTTAGCAAGACTGTGTGAAAGGCCAGGCTCAGCTAGGATCGTGGCTTAAGGTACCCACATGAGGTCTCTCCAGCATGACAGTCTTAAAGTAGTTGAACTTTTAACATGGCAGCTCAGGGTTCTCAGAGAGATTGTTGTAAGACACAACAAGTAGAAACTGACAATCTCTTAAGACCTTGTCCCCAAAATGGGCACAGTGCTACCTCCTCCATATTTTATTGGTTAAAATTAACATCACAGGGCCAATCCAGGATCAAGAAGAGGGGATACAGACTTAATAAAAGGAATATAAAAGAAACTGGCTATCTTCCTCTCTGACCCTTCATGGGAAGATAGAATGAGATGACGTATGCACAAGGTCAAATAATGTAAATGGCCTATTTTGATCTAGGGTGCCAGACCTATCAAAATCTCCCTTAACCATATCCCCTACCTAATCTCTGCCAGGGACAATATTTTAAGCCAAGGACAAATTATAAAAGATCTATGTACAGATGGTTGGGATCCTTATAGATACTCCTTAGAAAAACATAAAAACTCTGATTGTTAAGAGCAGCTGATAGATCAGATACTGATTTCCAACTGTTTCTAGAATACTAAAGCCTGCCTTAATCTTTTGGACTAGAATGACCACATTGGTTTACTCGGCAAGTGACTCAGGTGCCTAACTTATATTACTAGTTCCCAAGATTGAAAAGATTCTCAATATTTTAGGGAGAGAGGATGCTGTAATTTAAAAAGAAATTTAAAAGTATTTGCTTTGTGAGAGAAAAGGATCATTTTCATTAACAAAAAATTCAAATGATTTTTTGCTTTGTTCATTAACAAAAGAAAACCTCTCTTAAAACTTCACTTCACATAATGAGTTGCTAGTTTAAGGAATATGCACCCAGGATTAATTCCCTACCATAATGTTTCTTACACCATGCTGGGCATGCCTTCCCAACTCTACTCAATAGCAGCTTCAAGATTTGAGAACAACTCTTCTGCCCGCAAATAGTTTTGTTATCACTTTGGGGAAATTATTCACTCTAGCTAAAGAAGTGCTTTAGAGAAGTTCTTGTTAAAATGGCATTGAGCACCTGCTAGACTTTAATAACTCACAAGACTTTAATGCTGGAGAGGACTTCCCTGTCTTAATCCTTGCCTATGGCCAAAGAAGTAAGTGACCTGCGTAAGCTCACAAAGCTTTGATCAGTAGGAGCAGAACATGATTATAACAAATTTACCTCCATATAATACTTGATAGGCCATAAAGCACTAGTGCTTATTTTATGTCACTTATCTTAATAACTTTTTATACAAAACTTTTGAAGCCAAAACACTTAAAGACTAGCAAGGGATTCTTTCTACTACACAGCTACCCAAGAGAATAGGATGTATATAAGACAGGTAAACTTTGCTTTGCAGAATCAGGCTGGGAATAGGATGAGAATAAACCAGGCATACTGGTTTAGGCAGACAGGCTAGATAGATCACCTGAGTGAAGAAGAGCAAGGGAGTATCAAATGAGGAAGAGCCCCCAGAGGAAAACAGCTGTTTCCCAAATTTCCTTAGTGGGTAATCTGAATAGTTTCTTCCTTTTTCATGAGTCCTTTTAATGGCCATAAAGGACACCAGTCTCACGTGATCATATCTGCAAAAGAAGGACTTGCCTAAATGCAGACTGCTTAGCCGTTTCTCCTTTCCTTTAACTAACTGATTTGCTGAACTGTTAATAAATTCCCAAGTGTTCAAGGAATTTCCATTTCTGCTTCTCTCAGCATGAAAGAAGGCAACCTCTTTCCAACCCAAGGAACTCGGTTAGCAGATGTTCAGAGGCATCAGGAACCATCGGTTTCTTTGTCCTTTTTACTTATTTAAAAAGAAAAGAAAACACAAAATATGATTTTTGTTTGTCTCTCTTGCAGGAGCATTTTCCCCCAAGTTTTTGAGATGTTATTTCTAGGCTTGTTCTGTCAATATCTGGAGAATACTTTACACCAATGATTTAGTTTCTGTATGCTTGAGGAGAAAATAAGCAGCATACAGTCTCTTAAAGGACACCCCTCAGACACAGATCCTGAGAATATGGCTCATATCCTTTATCAGTGTCAAAAGACTCCACATGGTGGGTCTCTTATCAGCAAATCTAGCAGTTGCATTTCTAAATTAAAGACCCTGGGGCTATTTTGTAGTAACTAAATTTAGATAGATTAAATAGATAGACATAGATAGGTAGATTGATGATAGATAGATAGATAGATGATAAATTAGTAGATGGGAGAGGATGATAGATAGATAGAGATAGAGATAGAGATAGAGATAGAGATAGAGATAGAGATAGAGATAGAGATAGAGATAGAAATAGAGATGATAAAAAGAGTGAGAGAGTAATGAGGGAGAGAGGGAGAGAGAAGAGCGATTGATTTACATATATATTAAAATTGCTAAACTCTATAAAATATTTTATGAAAGCCTAATTATAAGAAGGCATAGCTGAGGGAAAATACTAGCCCCACTGTTGTAAGAAGATAAGGAAATAATAGTCTCATTGACCACAATGTGTCTGGGTGCTAGAGACATAAAGTGACAAGATGGGAAGGATAGTAACAGTAATCTCAAGAGATGTTATTTTACTAGAGATTTCGAATGCTATCAGGAAGATTTTTTCCAAAATTAAAATATTCCATTTTTATTATAAAATGATTTTATAGTATATCTTCAAATGTCAAATAAAATAGACCAAGAGATCTCCCTCCATTTCCACACACTTCCCTCTCCACCCTGCTTCACAAAGGAGTCCAGACTCTGAATACCACCCTAGATAAATATAACTTAGACTTAGTTGAATGTCTTCTGAATTATAATATATTCAACAAAGATATAAACACACACATAATGCAAATAAACATATATATATCAGTTTATATATATGTATACATACATACATATGTATACATACATGCATACATACGTATGTATGTATATGTATATTTGTATATTTATATATGTATATTTATATATTTAAGGGTATAGTAGTAATCAGAAAAAGTCTTTGCTCTTTTGGAGCTAGCATTTCAGTAAAGAGTACTAAAGATGCTGATCACCAATTTCAATATGTGTGTTATGGAATGGGAGTACTCCACTCTACCAATAATTCTTGGACACAGGCTGAGTGTCCTACTATTCAACGCAATCTGACACTATCTACCTGAAGATAGCATCAGATTCCAAGGTTTAGGGCTCAGTCCCAGAAGACTTCCCTCCTCTTCAGCTGCCAAACATAAGTTCATGTTGTCACCCATGCTTCTGACATCACGGCTATAAATGGGAGATTCCAACAGCCCCTCCTTGGATTCAACTAATTTACAAGAGCAGCTCACAGAACTCCCAGGAAATATTTTACTTACTAGATTACTGGTTTATTATAAAAAGATATAACTCAAAAATAGCCAAATGGAAGGGATGCATAGGGCAAGGTATGGGAAGAGCCCTGAACTTCCCTGTCCTCTCCAAAGCCACTTTTCCCTAATGTCCAAGAATTCACCAACCCAGAAGCTCTCTGAACCCTGTCCTTTTTGGTTTTTATGGAGGCTTCATTACATTGTTTATTTTTTATGTCCTTGTGATATTGTGACCTACAAAAAGAAATATATATTTGGTATTCATCTCAGTGTCTGGCACAGAGCTCCTAAAACCACTGGCATTTTCAATAAGAAAAGATCAATAAAATGTCTTTTGTTATGTTAATAAGATAACAGTTGTCAGTAGACTCAATCAGGTGATTAGAGAGTTGGAACTTTTAGTCCCAATCTGCCCCCACCCCCAACATCTGGTAAGGTCAAAGGGGCTGGTGACTGAGTTGAGTCACCGGTGGCCAAAAATTAAAACACAAAATAGGATATAGAGAGTAATTGAGGTGCTCTTTTAGATAGAATGATCAGAGAAATATCTTTGATAAGAACTTTTGAGCAAAGGCTTGAAGGAAGTGAAAAAGTGATCCATTTTGGTAGCTGGAAAAAGAACCATTTTTGTACAAATTGTCAAAGTTGGAGTATGCTTGGGGTGATGGAGGAGCAGCAAGGCTAGTGTTTCTGGAACCAACTGATGAACAAAATGAAGTGTAAGAAAGGATAAAATCAGAGGGCAGATCATGTAGTATTGCAGGCCTAAAGATTCCGATTTGAGCTCAACAGTGTTTAAAAAGAGCTATTCTGGCTGCCTATGGAAAAGAGTCTGCAGAGAGGAGAGGATAGAAGCAGGGAGGCCAGTTGGAAGGCTACTGCATGTCTAGGTGAAAGATGACGGTGACCCAAATCAGAATGGAGAGGTAGGAAGAGTAGTCTGCCTATTTCGAGACAGAGTGGACAGGATTTGCTGATGGATTGAATTTAAAGTTTGACAGTAAAAAAAGAACAAGGATGAGTCAAGATTTTTGGCCTGAACACCTGGAAGAATGGGATTGGCTGGAGGGAAAACTGTGAAAGAAACTTATTTAAAGGGAAGTGGGAAATGTTTTATTTGAATGGCCTGTTAGGTTTGAAATGTTTATTAGGTATTTAAGTGGAAATGTCAACTAAGCAGTTGAAAATATGAGTCTGGAGTTCAGGAGCAAGAACAGGCTAGAGACAAAAATGTTGAGTCATCAATGTAAAGAAGCTGAGGAACTGGATTAGATCATTTAGAGGATGAATAGAGGTAAAGACAAGAACCAAAGACTGAGCCCCTGAGCACAACCATGTTCAGCTGAGGAGGAACCAGCCAAGGAGAGGTAGAAGGAGCTGACAGTGAGGTAGAAGGAAGCTCAAAAAGAGTGATGTCCCAGAAGTAAAAGGAAGGAAATGTTCTAAGAAATGGCAAGTGACAGTCTGTATCAGTTGCTGGCAACAAGTCGAGTAAACTGGGGACCAAGAACTGACCATTAGATTTGATGACATAAAGGTCTTTTAGTGACCTGAACAAAGCAGTTTTGGTGATACAGAGTAGTCAAAAGCCTGAAGAGATTAAACTTCAGATAAATTAGAGAAGGGAAAGTAAATACATCTAGAATAGTCAAATCTCTCAAAGCATTTAGCTGTAAAGGAAGAAAGAAAAGGATTGATAGCTGGAAGATGATGAGGAATTAGGAGTATGTTGTTGTTTTAAGGTGGGAGATACTGTCCATATTTTTAGGTTAATGAATATGAGCAGTAGAGTGGGAACAAATTATAATGTAAGAGAGATGTGAAGAGTGCAGGCATAAAGTTCTAAAAGAGACAAGAGAGAATGGGTAAGGGTTGGACTGAGGAGCAGAAAATTTATGTTTTGAAACTAAAGAGTAAAGCAAAACATTTGGACACAGATGCAAATAGAGTAATAGATGAGGTGGTAAGAGAGTATGGAAATTATCTTCTTGGCTTTTTCCTGTTTATCTGGTAAAATAAAAAAATTGAAGTAGTCAGCTAGGAGTGAGTTGAGGGAGAGAAGTGTTGAGGATCAACAGCATGAGACAAGGACTGACAAAGGATATGATTGGAGGGCAGCACCCACTTGAGATCTATGGTTCTGAATTTAAGATGATGTCAGCAATATTTAGCAGGTATGGAAATAGTAGGAGTTTGGATTTAATCAGGGTTGGGTTTTGCCAGATGATTGTGACAGAGGGAAAGAGGAGCAACAGAATTGGCATAGTAATTATTATTATCATAATCATAACAATAGTCAAAATTTATTAGTCATCTATGATGTACAGGATAACATTCTCACTACTCTACACAATTTATCTACAATCTTTCCAACAAATCTTAACAGTAGGTATTGTTAACCTCATTTTACAGATGAGGAAACTAAGGCCTGGTGACACTGATTTATAAAAGCCACATGTCAGTGTAAGCAATGTCCAAACCTGTAGAGAATTTTTATAAGAATTTTTTTAGTTTATTCGAGCCAATGGACAACATGCTGGGAAGCAATATATAAAATGCTCTGGATAATGATAGTTTTGCAGTTTCTTTTATACATTTAGAATTAAGAAAATGTAAAGATTACATGAAAATGGGAGAAAGCTTGGTGGAGAAATCTCTATGATTGGATTACAAGATAATTAACAAGATCATGTGCTCCCTTGAGGTGGTTACAACTCCGAGAGGTCTGTGAAAGAGATGTTTCAACAGTTTGCCAACCCAGATGCACAGGAACAATGGGCAGGGCTTGTTTAAGGTGAAGATAAATCTTTTACAGGCCTGGGGTGTGACTACCCACCATGACCTGTTCAGTTAGGAATTTATGATCAGATCAGCCTATGAAATTACTTTCTGTTAGATTTGTTACAGAGCCACTTTTTTTTCTACACACACATGTCTGGTATGTATCAGAACTGGGATTCAATGATATTTTATATATCTTAAAGTGAAAATAATGACTGTAGTTTTATTAATTTTAATTTCCCATTCATGGCTCATTAAAATGGTAACAGGGGAAAGGGAAGCATGACTGCTGCAGTCTGCTTTGGAAAACACACCCCACAAACACCCCTACCAACCAATAGTAGAACTGCCATTATATACAAATTCAAATACTTGGAAATTCTTTCTGTTTGCAAAGTTTTGAGAGAATGGGAAGAATAAGAAAAGCCATTAGTTTCTTTGAATTGAGCTGAGCCCAAGAAATTGATTCTAAGAGATTTGAAACTTTTTAAAACATCCTTTAATTTCAAAGTTTATGTGATTTTTTCTGTTATTCATAGTGGGACCATGGTTTCACCGTTTGGGCTCAAGATGCTCTTATTTGAGAAAAAAACATTCCATGGGCCTTTGGCAAAGCAACTAAAAGAGCAAGAACCTGATCTCAAATAGACACTGATTAGCGACATTGCTCTACATAATAAATAAGAGACCATCCATTGGTATCATTTCTGGAATTCAGAAATGTGTTCAGGTTTAGAAGCCCTGATGATGGGGAGGAGCAAGCCCCTGGAACATGGCATGAGCCAAGGAAAATGGGCAAATGGCCAGTTGGAAACAGCAGTATCTACCTTCCAGTTATATTTTCCATCTACTACATTGTGAATCCCATTCTGTGAACCCATTCTCAAGTCTTTTTAAAGGCTTATTAAAAACCACAGGCTGGTCTTACAAGTTTGAGAGAGTTCAGGTGGAACCCGTGTTCACACATGGGACTAAGCGTTACATGAATTGCTACAGAAGCCTGAAAAATGGTTATGTGAAAGCAAGAAACCCAAACATATCATCCAGATGAATGGGGGCCTGTAAGTACTGCCTGGGAAGTCTCAGAAAGAGAAAGTAATTACAATCAGCACTTCCTACTACAAAGAGCCTCTGCTGCTTTTACTAAAGAAAGAGAACTCCTGAAGCTGAAGAACTAGGGTGCAGCTGAGTTACAGAAATCATCTGGATCTCTCTACCACACAGTTATAACAGGACTTGTAAATGTTCATGTTTCTGTCTTACAGATAATGTAAATACAAGATACCCATTCTAACGTTAAATGCCTAGAATTTGGGATTTGTCACCTAGAGTTACTATCTCCTACCCGCCCCCCCAGCTCACCCAAGAGACAAAATGTTACATGAATTCTTAAGATGAAAAAGAGAAAAAGAGAGTCTCCTGCTAACTAGTTATTCATAAACTTATTTCTCAGAATCCATGTCATAAATTTAGTTTTTAACGTGATAAATTTATGTAAAAATATGTTCTTTTCACAATGCTTATATTAATGTGATTCAGATTCTTCCACCCTCATTGAAATCACTGAGGTGAAGTTCTAAGACCTTCATCTATCTCTCTTCCTTCTTTTGCTTTACTGGAAAAACTTCATGGCAAAACCTCATTTTAGAAAATTCAGAAAATATGGAAGTACAATGTAAAACTCAAAACTCAGAGTATCACAGAGAATACACTGCTGACATTTTAGGGGATTTAATCCCAGTACAAAAAGGAAAATGTACACCCCCACAAACATCTCCATTATCTGTAATACCTGAATATAAATAATTATAGTCTTGTGAGATATCACTGATGACATGCATATACAGACAGTATGCAGTCACAAACAAGACATGAAGGAGAAAAGGAAAACTTAGCAGTGGAGCTGACACTTGAGCAAAAGCCTGAAACAAACATGGATTCCCTAGGCGAAGAAGGGAGCAAGAGAACTGCAAATGGAGGGGGCAACACTCATGAAGAGTGGCAAATCTGGAGACAGCCAGCAGCTGCATTATCCTGGGTTATACTAAAGAACTTGTGGGAATATTGTGAAGAGCTTTGCATGTCCTGAAAATAATAATAATTTTATCCTCTTGTTATGGAAAAAGTTGAAGGATTTTTTTTAAAGTAATTTACATTTATTTTTGACTTTTGATTCTCATTCCATTATAGAGAGTCAATTAGAATAGAGAGGGGAAGCTGAAAATTTTAGGATGCTCTTATAAATTAGTCCACAGGGGATATGAGTCTAATAATATACAATATTCTAGTGATTCTAGTGATTCACTCTTTATGAAATTTAAACAAAAAAATAGTCTCTATCATCCAGCTATAAAATGTCATAACCTTTAATAAATACCAAGATTGTTTTTTTAAAGTTATAATTTTGTAAGCATTTACCCACAGACATTATGTATCATGTCAAAATTTTATTTTTTCTTTCAAAAATAACCTTAAGCTTTCATTTTCCCTCATTAAACTGTCTGCTGTAACCATAAGTGGAAATGGGATAATTCTAAAAAAAACAGAATTGTCCAAACCAGGATTAGAAACCATGGATTTACCTTGAGAAATAATTCCGGATCCCTTGTAGATTATAGCACCTCTATAATTGTTTTAAGGTTACTTATTTCTTTCTCTAATATGAAATCTGTAAGAACCAAATCTCTTCTCTTTTTGAGTAGCAAAACTAGATTATTTTCATTGATAAAAGGTAAACCTTTGATTCTATCACATTCCTAAAATGTCTTTGCAAATCTTTATGAGAAAAGCTAGCTTTTCCTAAATCTAACTATTCATCCATTGCATTTTCTCCATTTTGGAAAATTCAGATATCCTCACAAAAAAAATTCAGATATCAGCATTTTGTGGCATGAACTAAATTTTATTGTCACTAGTGGACTTTGAGCTAATTAGACTCTCAAATTTTTTATTCAGTCATAAATAGAATTACTTGTTTCACATCAGTAAAAGCACATCATGAATAAGGCTCTTGCTTTCATTGGTCTTCACATTCTTCATTTGAAAAAGTAGAGAATCAGACCACAAAAGCTATAAGCTTTTCCAGCCTTTACATTGTGTGAGTCCACATAATATCAACACATTTTCATTACTATTTTAAAGAATTGTGTATGAGATATGCCTTCAGAATAAATTATTTTATTTTCAAAGCTTTTACACTTTTCCAAATACTGTCAAAATAATTTATGCTCTTCAGTTATTATTGAGAATTTTCTACATACAAGATGTTGTAAGTTATTTAAGCAAAACAAAGAATAAAACAAGGTTCTCCACCTGCCTACATCTAATAAGGAGTAAAAGAGGACTAAAATAATTAAACAAGGGAAAACTTTATGAATTAAAAATATTTTGTGTCATAAAGGAGTTTCCAGGAAGGGTCTATATTCAACTAAAGGATCAATAAAAGTTTCATGATTATAATAGAATTTGAAAAATGAATGAGCTTTCATTCCAAAAGAATAAGGAGAGAGAAGACATTCTAAGGAGAGGAAAGAATATAACTTGGACCATTTTGGGGGAATAATATAAATATAAAGTTGTTATAAAATTAAGAAATACACAGAACTAAAAAAAGATAGGGGCCAGTTTATGAAAGACCATTGTATTAATAAATATTCCTTTGGTTGCTAGTGACAGAAAATCCAGAAAAGAGAATGAAATAAGTAAAAGTTGATAGGTAGGCTTGTTTTAAGTGTGGTTTATTTAATGGCTCCAATTTTGTCCCCAGAAGCCTGCCTACACCCTTTCTCTCCCAGATTGATATCATTTTCAAGTTTGGAGTGCTAGGTGCTGGCAGCTTCAAACCTACATTAGAACACCCAGTCCAGAGGAAGAATCAATCTGATCCAAAATAAGCCTGAAGCTGAGTCCATTTGCTCTGGTTGATTGACTCGGACTATTTGCCCATCCAATCTATGTCATATGTTCCACCTCCGAAGCCTGTAGTAAAATGTTTCCCACCACACAACTAGGCCAGAGTGGAGAAATTGTGGTTCCTTAAAGCAAAAGAACAGTTCTTCCTGCCACTAGATGAAGATATGGCTCTGCGTAGCAAAATATATTCTATGACTATATATAAAAAGTGAAAGTTTTTCGATGTTAGCAGGCAGTAGAAAGCCAATAAAGTTTTTGAACTGGCCAATAACATGATCAATACTGGCCTTTGTGAAGTTAATCTGACTGCAGTGTATCTGGTAGGTTGGAGAAGGAGACATATGGAGGTAATAAAACTACCTTTGAGATTGGTAAGAGGTTTGGGTAGTCTTCAGTAGGATGATGTGGTAAGAGTAGAATGGAAGAGCCAAAAACAAGAGACATTTTGTTTGCAAATGTCTCTCACCAGGACTAAGAAATTCTTGAAAGTACATTTAATATTAAAAGCAATATTGAATCACTGAAAGAAGATAGCCATAAAGAAAATAACTAATGCAAATTATTTTTAGTGTAACTTCTTAAACTGATTTAATAAGAGGCTCAATCTGAACCACCCAGCTTGTTTGTTCATTTGGAAGAACATTGCTGCAATCTCCCAGTTACCAGAGTTTATGTACTTGAAGAAAACTTTAGTCATAACTACCCCTGACAGTCTGGGATTTTCTGTGTGAGCTTCTGAAACTCTCCAGATCTAATGCCCTCAACCAGCTAATCTCATTTAATGTGTCAAAGAGGGCAAGTGAGCAAACTTTAACAACATGTTCCTCCCTCTGATTGAATAATAAAAACCAATTAGTCATTTTAATTTGAGTCTACAGTTATTTTGACTTTTATTCTCCTACACCATCTTTGAGCAGCAGGGTTTGAATTGTACAGATTATAAAAGAATGGTTGAATCACCAAAAACTGTTATCCCTAATTTTTTAAGTCCACAGCACACTGACATTATTATTATTCAGTTTTTAAAAAGATTTAATGAATCCTGAATTTTCAATAACCATTTAATATGCAGAAGATTCAGTTAGTAATAACCAAAATTTAATGTGGTCGATACAAAATATATTCTGCTACCACTCAACTCTTTAATTTTATTATGCTAATTAAAATTGCAGGCAATATTAGCAAAATTCTTGCTGTAAGAAAGCTGGGTGTGCTGTGATTTTATGTCAAGTCTTCTGGCCACTCAGAATACAGTTAGATTATCTCATAAATAGAGAGTAATATGCGTTGTGCTTTTCTCTTGGTACCAATGTTGCTCATGTGCTATCATTGCTAAAGGCAAGAGATAGCTAGCTTTGCCACATATTTACATGAATAAATAAACCTTCTAGGCCACAGTGCAGCTCAGATTTGATGGTGCATACAACTCCCTTGGGGATCTTGTTAAAATGCAGATTTTGATTCAGTAGGTCCAGATAGAAATGGGGCCCGAGAGTCTGCATTTCTAACAAGCTCCCAGGAGATTCTGATGCTGCTGGCTGAAGACCACACTTTGAGTAACAAGAGTCTTTGAAATTAAAATGAGAAACATTTTCTGGACCTGGGATATGGTATTAAATCATGCCCATTTTAGGCTGAAAAACAACAACATGAAAGGAATAAGATATGGATTATTTTTATTTTCCTCAGAAATAATGCATGTATTAATCATATGAATTATTCTGAGTTTAGCTGGGTAATCATGGCCCAGCCACTTATAAGTAAGACTGTTGCTGATGGCAGCATTACTGCCTGTGATATACCTGTGTGCAGGTTTGGTAAGAAAAGGTTCGTTAGTAATTGTTCCTTCCATAGTGTACACGGAGATGTTCTTTTGCTTCACATAATAGATGTGATCATTTGATTTGACATATTATGTCTTCAAATTCATCTTCATCATCTTCAAAGTTATTTTTTCACCATTCAATTATTAATGTGAAAACTGGAAAATCTCATGAAAGGTCAATATATATAAAGCATATAGATGTTTGGCAGAGATTTCCATTTTTATTCAAATATTTCTGGTATCAGAGAAGCAGGCATATGGCTGTTGCCACTTACCTCGGTTTCAAAAGAACCACACCTTTTCCAAACTGCTGCATCTTTGGTTTGTTTACCTTCTGCCCACTTACCTCAATGATTCTGGGATTTAGGGAGCAGAGATTACACAAAACGATGCTTTCTCACCATTATTGCAGTCATAAGATAAATTTATACACATTTTTCTCCTTTCAAGATCTCTTAAAAACAACTTAATTTGCAAAAAAGCTTTCTACAAATATAATTATATTATGATTCAGCTTTTTTTATGTGTATCATAAAATTCTTAGGGTTCACCAAAATATAGTACACACCTGCTTTATCCAATCAATTTTATACTGTTATATCTACTTGGTGCAGTTTATTTTGCACCAAAATGCCAGATTACTTGAGCTAAAATGCTAGATTTGAATGACAGTTTTTGGCCTAGCTAAATGGCATATATAAATCGTTAGATGGTTCTATGAATCAAAAGTATCTAGAGATACTGCCACTTGAGTTGGTAATCAGGCAAGTGTGTTTGATCACAAAGCTCGCTCTTATTTATAGGCTTTGAAAGAAATATTTTTGCCATAGAGAGCATTACTTGTTCACAACTAAAAAGGAAATGTTTGACTAGAAGAGGTTAGATGTGAATTCTTGGTTAAAGGAAACATGGAAATTGCACAACCTCTGTAGGTTTTGTTTGTTTAAGAAAAGTCTAGACAGATTTATCTTTCTGGGATGGTAAATGTACTCTTGTCAGGTATCTGGACTGTGGGTTCCATGGAGATAGAGACCATATCTGTATTATTCATCAGTGTATTTCAGCACTTGGTACAGCACTCGCACATACTAAATTCTTAATATGAATGAATGAATTAATGAATGAATGAAGGAACAAATGAACAAGTAGAGGGATGCTTTCACAGATGTACTTGTATTCCTGAGATTTTATGAAAGTACAAAGTAACTAAATGAGTTGCTTAAATTTAACAAAACAATATAAGTTCTAACTTGAGCTCTAGGTGGTTGCCTTGCTGGTCCAAATACTTTTATGGTTAAGAGCTCTTTGAATCTGTCATTAAATAATAATAAGCATATAATGGATTGTAAAACTTTTGCCCTACTATTACTTCACAGATGTCTAGCTCTTTTAAATCAAACACTGGAATTTCCCCTAAGGTTTTTAGACCAACATGGTAGCATTTATAATAAATAATTTTCCCCACTTAAATCTGTAGAGCTTGCGGTCTCAGGAAATCATCACTCATCTTTTCTGGCCTGGAAAAAGTCTGTTTACATATACATAGTGGTTTATAATTTACAACTCCCTTTGCATGAATTCAGCCCTCAGCAGCCCTGTGCAGTAGGCTGGGAAGATATTTGCCTTACTTCAAAAGTGAGGAAATAGAGAATTAGTATACTCACCCAAGTAAGTGGTGAGGTGGTGAGAAGGAACTAGCACTTTTATCTGCTGACCCCTATTCCAGTGCTCTGTCCTATAAAAAAAAATAAAACATTTTACAGTTTACAGTGCTTATGAACATATTTCAAATTGTAGGATTAAAAAATGTGTTTATTATGATTTAGACATGAAAAAGCTGAAGTCTAGAGGGTAAGGAAAATTGTCCAGTGTTAACTATGGGTGGAATTGAATAGGAAGCCACGTATCCTGCCTACTGGTCTGTCATTTTGTGTTTGATTGGTCAGTTAGTTGATTAGTCAGTTATTTCAGGACCTCAGATGCATTGAATTGATTAATAGTTTCTTTGGTTCGTTTTACACTCTTTTCACTAGGCCATACATGACTTCATTTTACTTAGTTACATAGTAATTTTTATAGGGTAATACATGTCTGTGAATCACCCAACATAATAGCTAAGATGTTGACAATTAACCTTCATATAAAGTGCTTTCTCATTCCTTTCCCAGCCTCCCTCACTCAGGGTCACCAACATTCTGAATAATGTATTCATTGTTCTACAGCTTTCCTTTTCATATAATTGTATGTAAATATATATTTATATTCCAAGGGAGTTTTGTTAAACTTTATGAAAGGTATTTCCGCTATGTGCAATACTTGGGTGATTATATTATGCTGTATAGAGTTTGGGGAGCATGTTGTTGTGTGAAGTTCTTTTTACCAACAAAACTAGGTAATCGGTATACATACATACACCAGCCCATGGTGTGTGTATATTTATAATGTAAAAACTACATCAAACTATCCAGTCTCTTCAACTTGAGACATATTTAAATGCACTCCACCTGTATATTATAAAGTCCCATTTATTCAACAAATATTTATAGGATACCTACTATGTACTAAGTGGTACTCTACTGTGTTGTACTACATCTGTGCAAAATGCACTCCTCTCCTTCCCCAAAGTATTCCTGATCTCATGGAAATTATATTGTATATGTAGACAGAGTCAGACTATACAAATAAATATGTAAAATATACAAGATATTAGATGGTAAGTGCTAAGGGAAATATTATGGAAAGCATTTGGGGACTGAAGTTTAGGATTTTAAATAGTAGGGTGCTCGGTGATAAATTGGGGGTGGGGTGAGTGGAGGGAGGCCCTATTCGCCGAGTGACACGAAGGTAACTTGTTAGTTAGAGTTGAATCAGAAGTTAACTCTTCAGTAACTCCCAAGCTCAGCCTATTATGTCTGTAGGAAGACGAGTTCAGTCGATATTGATGGCCCTCAAAGAGACAATGCGTTTTCCTCCCTTTTCCTCCTGGCCATCCGCTGCGCTAAAATCGCCCTGGCAGTCGACGCCGCACCTGAACACGTAGCGCCGCCACCACCACCGGCGGGCACTTTGCCGCCGCGGGTGTGCATCCCCGAGCACGCGCGCGGGGCTTTGTGCGCCGCCCTCTGGCCTTCCCAGGCCCGCCGGGGGCGCGCGCGCGTGCTCGGCCCGCGGCCTCTCAGCAGGGACGCTGCCGGGAGGGCGGCGCGCGCCCCGCTCGGCAGCTGCGGCGGTGGCTGGTGTGAGCGCTCACGTCAGGGCTCCGAGGAGGAGGAGGAGGTTCGCAGCGAAGAGAGTGAGAGAGACATGAGGCAGCCCGGCAGGAAGCGAGAAAGAGTTCGGCGAAGAAGGAGTGAGTTTTAGACACCGGCGAGCAGGACCTGCGCCTGCAAGAAAAGCGTGGCCGCCTGGCTCCTCGCCTCCTCCGCGCGCTCTCCCGAGTCCGCTTTCAGCACCGCGAGCGGAGAACAGTTCCCGGCAGCCAGCCGCGCTGCCGACCCGCCGCTGCCTGCTGGCTACCTGAAGCCTTGGACCCGGCTCAGGGCCACCCTGTGAGTGTGCACGCCGCCGTCTCCCCTCTGTAGGTGTGCAAGTTAATACAGGGAAAGCATCCAGCGACCTCACAAAGCCTTGAAGAAGTCGAAGCAGAATGTACCAGGGGCACATGCAGGTAAGACATTTCCATTGAACTGGAAAGAAATCTTGGGGGCTAAATTAAGAGCAAGGCGGTTCACTAAGTTACTGTGGTCAAGTGCTACCTTCACATAATTCAACAAGTGAAGTGGTGCAACATAACCGTGACATTTCTGTCGGGTGCTATCAGTAAAACTAGACGTGTTTCTGAGGCTGGAAGAAGGGGAAGAAAGACCACCTTGGAACTCCGACTGGGAAGTTTGTTTTCTGTGTATTCCCTGAGCCTGTTTCTTTAAACAAGATCAAGGAATTCAAACAGAGGAAACCTGGAGCTGACTGTGTTTCCGCCGTAATCCTATTGATGCAACTGGGCATGTATGTCAACTGAAGGGCAAACAATAATAGGAAAGACAAAGCTTTTCCTTTACCATCTGCAAAGGTTCCTTGACAGTTAGAACACTTTGCACTTTCGTATTATTTTTTTAAGTGATAAATTTTTAAATGATTCGTGCTGTATTTTCCCCCCTTCAGATGATGGGACATTGTCACCTATTCCTATAGTCACAAAATGACTTAGGAGGATGAATTTCAAACATGTGTCCAAGCGGCTTTACTGTTTACCAGGAAAAGGGCTACCTTTGGTTATTAATATTCATTTGAGCTGAGCTGCTGCTTCTCTCTGATGCACTTTACTCTCTTGGGGAAGATTACTTTAACCTTGACTCCAGTTCTCATTCACATGGTTGGTTCTTCCTTGTAAAGGCAGGTGTATGCTTTGGGAGTGGGGGAAAATACTAACTCAGCTTCCTAAAGTATAAACTGAGCTCTTATTGCTTTTCCTAAATGCTTTGGTCTTCAGTTTTGATGTTTGGGCTTCCTCTCCATTCCAAAGATGGTCAAGTGTAGTCATAATATGTGGTGTCTTCACTCTAGTGTGTAACATATGTGCATAAGGAAGATGTGGTTTCTGTGTCTTTTAGAGAGATTGAAAATAGATACATATGTTGTTGCATTCATGACTTAGTACTACCCAAATTTAATTTCCAAGTCTGTGGGGAAATTCTTTTGGACTATAATTTATTCTTGATATAAAATGGTATTGTATTATATTCCTAAGTTTTGAAAGAATTCTGAATCAGCACTATCAGAATTCCAAAAGCATTTCCTGTATAACTGACATCATCCTGTTTTGAAAACTATTAATGGGATTATATCACAGTTGATGGGCAATAATTAGTGACTGAAGTATATCTCTAAATATATATAATAAATATGACCTGTATGTTTCTTATTAAAGCTACACTAACTGGAAAGTTTACTAATGAAGAAGCTTTTAAATAATGACTGGTGAAAAAATTGACAAAGGATTATTATTATAGTTTTATGTTTCATCTCCACTTAAGAATGATACCTACAATTTTATGTGTTATCTATTTATTATCCCTAAACAATTTCTCTCTAAGAGTAAAATAGGAAGGTTTCTTCAGAAAATTGTACACTCACACAAAATTCATAATTGACTACTTGGAAATATAACAAAAATTTTCCACCTTATTTTTTATTTGAAAATTCATTTTTGTGAATGAAGAACCGAAACAACAATCTGGTAAATGCAGGAACCCAAAACAATTTTAACTCAATTTCTGAATATTGGGGATATTATTGAAACTTGAATTATCTAGAATAATGTCTGAGGGTTTCACTTCACTTTTAGAGAATAGTCCAAATGTAAGACTGAGTATGCTCCAGTCTTATTGGGGTTTTTTGGCTTATGTGCTGCTGTAACAACAAATATGGCTTGCAGTAAAACTCACAAATCTTTGCTGCCAAGCTTAACTTGAAAATGTTACTAAATAAAGACTACGGTCAATACACTTGCCAAAATTTCAGAGCACAAGACTTTTTTCCTATTTACTATTGACCATTCAGGTTAAACATAAAACTTCTAAGGCTTTACTAGTTTAGTAGCTATTAAATGATATAATCATCTTAGTGGGAATTCCCACCCAAAAAAAAACTGTCCATTACAAACTGATTCATAATATAAATATTTGCTTACATTTTAAAACCCCAATCTCTTCCCCAGAGAATAGTATTTAGTTTATTGACAAAATCTCCATTATGTTGTTATATTTAGATTTTAAAAAGAATCTCTTGTTAACAAAAATAGAATTATTTTCTTGTGTGTACCTGACTCTAATCATGAGGTAGAAGAAACGTATCCCAAACACTCCAAAGTGTTTCTTATTAAAATATAAATACACGCTTGGTAAAGTGGACCAGGAATGAATAGATGTACTAACATTTCTGCCAACTTTAGAGTTCATTTCAAACACTGATGTTTCTTGGCTAACACCTTAAACCAGGAGTGAAACAGAAAATATTTGCAATCATCTGCTTTGCTTTCTAATTCTTCTCTTTTCTGTAACCAAAGGTTTTTTATTTTAAAAACCTTTGTAAATAGGCTGGTATGGGGGTGGTGTTCACATGAAACCTTAAAAAAAGAGTCGAATTTAAAACTCCTGTAATGCCTTTGTTTTTACAGCTTAATGATTTCATAAATAAAGTTTATTAATTCTTATACATACAACAAATCCATCCAGCTTACTGTAGAAACTGAATTTATTTTAGAAGCCACAAACTAAAAACACCCCGCTAGTTCATTATAGATAAAAGTTGACATCTGTTACAGTTAGATAAACAGAGTATAGCGCAGTAGCATATATTTCTTGGTTTCATATTAAATGTCAAGGCATATTTATTAGGAGCAGGGCCCCAGAGTTGTGCTGTTTTCTAACTACCTCACCAATTATTTCCAAGGGGAATTTATCTCCCAGCAACTTAAGCACAGGTTGTTGTTGGTTTTTTGTTTTTTGTTTTTTTTTTTTTACTCTTTTAGATTTACCCTTTTTCCCCTTTGACCAAGGGGGCTTTTAGCGACTAAATATACTTAGCATCATTTTTGATCAAACTCTCTATTCCAAATAGATGATCTGTGGTCTTAATTCCTCCAATACCTCTGTATGCTCTGTACTGTTATCCTTACTTTGTATATGTACTTTAGATAACACTGCCAATAAAACAAAATAGTTATGTGGCTCAGCATATTTTCTTAACAAAACTTTTTTTCTGGAATTATAAGCAATATAATTTTATTTTTGAACTAAAACTTTTTATTATTAAAGCAGCCACAGTAATGTTTTATGTTATTTTAAAAAGTTATTTCAAAAGGCAATCAAACAAAAAAAGACTATTTATAACAGATCTTTATTACAGGCATTCAAAAGAGACTTTTTTTGACTATTCAAGCCAGCTAAAGAATCATTCCACACCCTCTGACTTCACAAGATAAAAACTAAAGAAAATTGAAATGACAAAATTATAAGATTTTTAATAGCTCTAAAAGTAACATTTTATTTGTCTTCCCTCAAGGGGCTTTTGTGTTTGTCTTTATTTATGACTTTGCTTAAGCTTTTTTAAAAAGCGTCACAAAAGGGAACAGCTTGGGTAACATAAATTATGTTAATACATTGGATCTGGCCACTTGGGATTCATTTGGGTTCACTACAAACAGGAACACAGAAACCAATGCAAAGTAAGATTATAGAATGTTGTTTTCATCATCTGTAACCGCAGTTTGTCGTAACTGAGACCTGAGCAAAACTGTAAAATCAACAGTATTTAGCATGGGTACTTCCACTTCTCTAACAGATCCATTTTTCCCCTTCTGATGCCACCATTTTCTATCCTGTATCATTTCTCCATTAACCTTTTGCCAACAAAAATATAATTAATACCAGTATACTATATATACACACCGCACAGTGGTATTTGCATTTTCAGAGGAGAATATTTAAATGTTAGTTTGGAGCAGGATGAAGGGGTTGTTTTAAGGAAGATGAAGCAATGCTGGCTTAAGACTGGAGTTAGTTGTGTTCTTTTGATCCGAAGTAGCTGCTTCTGTTCCCTCTTCCTCCAACTCAAATGGCACCTGCCTTCTTCCTCAAAGTCATCCTGTGAGTGGTGATGAGCATTAGTGCAATGAATTTATTGTTTGACATATTATTAACTAGAACTCTATTGAAAGAAATTAACATATAGCAAAGCTGGTGTCAAAATTATGACAAGCTTTAGCAAGATTCTGAAGTGCTTTCTGATATATTTATAAGCAAATCATGCTTGGTATGAGTATAATATTGAGCTTCTAACACTTAAAAATTATAATACTTATGATGTAATATTGCAGAATATTTGATTAACCTGAAAATTTTATTCCCTAGCTATACCAGCCAACAGTTCACATTATACGCTTACTGTAAGAAACACAATATGTTCTTCCTAGATTTTGTTTATAGTTTATAAACATTCTTCCTAAAAAAACATGTGTTTGAAAAAATTTTTCAGCATATGAATGTTTTGACTATAAAACATTTTTAAAGTAAAGAGTAAGAAAAGGTTAAAACAGAACGTGTTAATTTTGAAATCCTGACTCTCTAGTATTAGCACTGCCAGCCTAGGAAACATTAAGATGTGGCACATCGTGTAGTCAAAACATCTGGCGGGCTGTTGTTTTACACTTTTCATCGAGATCACATGTCTCCAGCACAGGCATAAGCTAGAGCTGTTTAAAGGTTTTATATTCTAGAATTAGCTTCTTGATATGGTTATGGAATTCCTAGTGTGCATTTTTTGCACGAAATGTGAAGGTAAACCCCAGCCTAATGTTTCCTCATTAAAATACTTAAGTTTGATGTAAATGTTTCGAGACAGTTGAACGTGACATAATTTTTAATACCCTGATAAAGAAAATGAGATTGCCAAGTCTCTGTAACATGTATCATCCTTTTATAATTCAGAATTTATAAAAGAGAAAAATCACCTTGAACTGTAGCATATAACTCCTGGATCAGAAACTAGAGAGCTATGAATTGGGAATTACATTTCTTTCAAATGATCCCTTCCTTCATGTCCAACTCACCAAATTCCACCCCTCCTCACCTGTGCCATCTCTTTTACTAGGAATACCAAATAAAAAACTTATTTCCCCAATCTTTAAGAAAGATTTTTTGTCTTATATATTATTATATCATGCAGAATATAAACAGGAAGATAGTTAATACCTTATTGATTAAATACCAAGACCATTGCTGATTGTTCCAAGCTTAGAGCATAATACAACACACTGCCAATGTTGCCTTATAATGTCACTTTTACTGATCCTTTTTAGTACAATATACTACTTCTTCTGTTAAAACTCCACTATATACATGATCACTATTATTCTCCATGTGAGATTTGGAGAATTGATCATTCTCATGTATTATTTTTAGATAGTTACTGTTAGAAATTTCACAGATGAAAAATAATTATCTCATTTTAGATAGAAAGAGGCTGCTCATCTACCATTTCATTCAAGGGAGGCCCACGGAACCCTACCAGCAGCTCTGAAATGGAGCAAAACTGAAGCAAGTGCGAAAGTTTGCATTGCAGGTACATACACCACTCCTCAAAGTTCCTGCTCACGCACAGAGACTTCTGAAAAACCAGACAAACCTTGCAAGTGAGACTTGGTGTAGCAAAAACTTTTTTTCCCAAACAGAATGCCATATGGTGATCTATGAATCATGGAGATTCCAAGGGAGAACTGGTGCTGCTGTGATGCTAGAAACCTACCTAGGGAACTACAAAACTCCCACCCCCACACCTCTTAAAAATTATTTAGTTTTTAAAGCAACTGGTCTGGTAGAGGAATTTAAAACCATTTCTTATGAATAATGATTGAAGTAACTAGGAAAATTTGGCCTGGAAAGCAAAGACTCAAGGGCACCATGATGTCTTTTTATAAATATTTGAAGGGTTATTATGTAGGAAGGGAATAGAATTGTTCTGTGTACTTTTATATCAGTGTGAGGTAGAAAGTTTCTCCAAGACAATGACAGTGAGAAGACTCTGGATACTGCACCCAGTTCCCACTGTGCTGAGATGCCCACTGGGAGGTGGAAGAGGCTGAAAGTGAAGGTGGGGAGCTTACAGGTGAACAGAGCACAATGTCCCTGCTCACACACAGGCAGGCCTCTGTTCCAAAACCATTATGCCTTGTGGAAGAAATCCAGTGAAAAGCACCATGAAATGGCATGTGGGCTTGTGTGTGCATGTCTATGTGTTCCACCAAAAATGGTTATAGTCAACAGAGGTAAGGACCCTAAATAAGCAAAATCGAACGTGTCCTGGGGAAAATATTTCCTAGTTACCTGAAAGCGTATTTGTGAACATCAGACAAAATCATGACAGTATCATCATGCAAAGTCAGCAAAAATAGTAAAAGGTAAGAAAATATGGAATTTCTTTAAGGAAATGAGAAAGAAGAAAACATTTAAATGTCATCATGAGAAGATGAAACATCATGAAAAGATGCTAGAGCTGCAATGCATCCTTTTACCACCTTTCACATGGGGGTTAACTATAACATGTTTATTATACTTAATGGTATTCTTCGATCATGTGGGATGTGCCATCTGATTGAGCAGGTGGTTATGTGCACATGAAACACCTGTGAGCTTGTTGGAAATGCATAATCTCAGGACCCACTCCAGACCTACTAAATCAGAAATTTTTCAAGATACCCAGAGATTTACAGGCACAATAACATTTGAAAAGCACTGGTCTGAAAATGTTTACACTGAGAACTAAGTAAAAAGCCTGAGTAGCTTTTTACTTCTTGAGTAGCTTTCTGACATCAAAGAGGCATGACGAGGCTCCTGGCAAAGGAGACGACAAGAACAACTATCACAACTATGTTTGATAAAGTTTCTTCCTTATATTGACACCATAATCTCTACCCAATTGGTTGTAGTTTTTCCCTCTGGAGAAAGCACAACAAACATATTTATTATGTGCCACTTGAATAAAACAAATTTTAAATATTTAGAGAATTATCATGTCCTTATTCCATTAAATCTTTTCTTCTCTAAGATAATCATCCCAGTTCACTCAACCATTGCTCCTAGTGACATTTCTGATATTTTCATGGCACCATAAAGTATGGCCATCTGAACAAGACACATTACTCAAGATGTGACCTGACCAATGTCCAGCACTTTGAGGTTATGATCTCTTGGGATAGACATCTACTCGAACAGCTTAAAACGGCGATAGCATCTCTAGACTAAATTGTTCTTTAATATATTCTGATGTTTCTACTCTCTGAATAACTTGAGAGTTATTGCACAACTGCTGGGTCTTTATACCAGAATAATTTTGGATCCAAATGTACCCATTAGAATAGTCTAGGCTAACACTTCCTTATGTCCCTAACAATTGCACTAGTGTTCAGTTTTGAGGTCATGGAATCCTGGGTTTGAGGGACTCTTAAAAATATTTTGTTCAACTATTTCATTTTACAGATGAGAAAATTGAGGTCCAGAAGGGTTAAACACTAGATCAAAAAGTTCCATATAGCTTAGTTGGAAGACTTAGTATGGGAAGGAAAGCTGCCTTACGCCAGTGTGCTATATACATTACACTATTCTTTATTTTGATGTTTATTACAATAAAAAATATAAGTGAAACATAAACATTGTAATAAACCACCAGATGTTTCCAAATGGCCAAGTGTTTGACATTCAGTCACAAATTGATATTTTCCTGCTTTTCAGTTTTAGTATTACTAGTTGATATTTTATATATCTAGTTTTTGGTAGTCATTTGGCTAAGAGTTGAGGAAAGTCAAGTCTGTAAGTGTGTTTTAAAAGTTAAATGAGGTGCCGTGAAAGTTATATCACTTCTTTTCCTAATCGTTTTCCCTACTGTCTTTCCTTGGACTGACAGATTGACCATTTGAGTGAACTGGTTCAATGGGTTCTTGAAACTAGCTGCCTAAATATACAAGTGAATCCACAAGGTGTTCTTAGCTGTTCACAACAGAAACCACCTCTGGCTCATTTAAGCAGAAAGAGGATTTATTAAAAGTACATATGGTCAATTAAAAAAGCATAGGAGGAATGATAGAGATTTTAAAAATCAGCATTTTGAAATCATGGTAAAAATTGATCACCCATATAAGTTACAAAAGAAAAAATAGTAACCTTTCAATGGAGAAATAGCACAACGCCCTAACTAAATAATCAAAATCAACATTACCAATAAGGTGATCATCTAGATGTCCATCTCTACATGAGATGCCCCGAGAAGGATGTGGCATCACTCATGTAATATTACTGCTGAAAATGCACAACTTGAATCTAATCATGAGAAAACCTCAGAGAAACCAAAATGAGGGCTAGTCTATAAAATAAACAGATGATGTTTTTCAAAAATATGAATGTTATTAAAAACAAGGAAGAACTGAGATGTTTACAAATTCAAAGACTAAAGAGACATGAAATCTCAATGCAATACATTATCATGAACTGGATCTTGGAGTGGAAAAGAAAATTGTTACAAAGTGCACTGTTGGCACAATTGAAAGTTGACTATGGACTGGAGATTGAATTAACATTAGTGTTATATTTGATAACTGAATTTGATAACTAGCTGTGGCTACAGAAGAGAATATTCTTGATCATTGGAAATACATGTTGCAGTATGAAAGAGTAAAGGGACCTAGTGTATGTAACCTACTCTCAAGTGATTTAGGATAATGAAAATAATTATATAATTACATATATAGAGAGAGAGTGGAGGAAGGAAAGAGAGAAGAGAGAGAGAGGAAGCAAATATAGCAAAATGTCAAAAATTGTCAAATAAGGAGAAAAGATATTATGAATTTTTTTTTTTAATTTAAAGTACGATGGGGTTTTCTCAAAGTACTAGAACTACGCTCAAGATGGAGGAACCAGGCAATAGACAGGGGCACAGCCCCAGTCAAACTTGAGACTAGTACAGACACCACTGCTGCTTTCACAGAACAAGGAACATCAGAGCTTGCAATCCTGAGCCACCCGCCTCATCGAGCTCTGATTCAGCTGTTGGGCACTGAATCAGCCGCTCACTGCTGCCAATGCTGCCCACAGAGACTCCACATTGGAGCTTCAGACTGCTTCTATGTACTTCCAAATCCAATTCAAAATAGGGACAGGTGCCCTATCTGCAAGATAGTCTGAGAAAGTTCACATCTACTTACCACCAAGACTCCAAAAGTGGGCGGTTTTCCAACTATAAAGCTAGATTTCAGAAAGTTTTAAAAGTAGCTAATGTCCACTATAATATGTTATGGATATTGCTTGAAAGTAAACAGACATCTCTTTATCTTTACTAAAGTCCAGTCTGCCTTGAGGGATAAGAGTTAAAAGAAAATAATTTTCTTTAAGCCCTGTACTTATTTGTTACTACCTGCCATTACATGCAGGTAGAATAGTGTAAAGCTAGATTATATTGGTTTATTAAATCACACAACAAAGAAGAGCAGAACAATCCCTCCATAATTCCTGTTCATTTTGAGAAATTGGAAAGAGCCATGTGAAGAATTTAGTAATTAATTAGGGAATTAAAATACATATCATGAACCTTAGTGGTAAGAACTTGTTTTCCCTCCATTTGCAGGAATTTAACATAGAAAACTGGGCATAGTAGGGTTTCTTATTTATCTAAAGGATGATTATAATCAAGATGTCCCTTGCATCTGAGTCATTAATGTTGATATACAGTCTATTATATAAATCTTTAGGAATATTAATGTAAGACAAAATGGAGTGTTCATAAGCTTGCAGCAAGTTAAATGAAAATAGAATCTTAGAGATATATTATATGTCTTTAGAGTGTCACATAGACTAACTGTCATTTCACATAAGAGGAAACTGAGGGCTAGGTCTTGATGGAATTAATTCTGTAATTAATTACCTCTCCTCCAAGTGAAAAAAAAACAAAAACAAAAAAGTATTTTGAAAGGCTTTCAATGACATGCATGATACATCGCTTAATCCCTCACATTTGAAGAGCCTCAAAAACATACTGGTTAAGAGCTTGCACTTCAGGATCAGATAACCCCGAGTTCAAATCTTGGCTTCACCACATATTATCTGATAACGTCTCCTCTGTAAACTCCACTTTCCTAATATGTGACATGGAGATAATAAATGTCCCCATACATTGTGATGACTTTGTAAGAATACCTCCTATGTTTTTATAGAGCTAGCAAGCTGTTTCACATACATTGTGTATGGAGGAAGGAGGTTAGCCACAGCAGTTACTTTTATACTTGGTTGTTTATAATAGTGGCAGATGCCTGATTTTCTTCTCCTCTCACAGTTCTGGATTTTCTTTTTTCTGGATTTTCAGTTTTATCCCCAAACTCTTGCCTTTCATATGCTGAATATTTACTCATCCTTTAATATTCCACTCAAGTGTTATTTCCTCGGTACTATTTACACTTCACCCCCACCAGCACCATCCCACCCTGCCCCACACACACGGCAGAATTAGGAGTGTCTTCCTTAATGCTTCCTTAGCACCTTATATGCATCACTAATACAATAATTAACACAGAGCTTTAATTATTTATTTTTGTAACTCTCCCCAACTACTTGTAAGACCATCTGTGGCAGCAACTATATTCAATATATCTTTATATCCCTGGGCACTAGTAGTTCTAGGTACATACTGTTAATGCAGTATTTATTTGTGGAATGAATGAATAGATGAAAGAATAAAAAAATGAATGGCCAAAATGTTCAGAAAAGTCCCTTATTCTTAATAAGGACTCCAAAGTGCAGTTGGGATGATCTTCCTGATTCTAAGACACACAAAGCTCCCAAATCTGGTCTATTCCTATGAGTTTCAGGAGCAAATACATGTCAAGTGAAGTTACCACACTCTTGAAAGGGAATCAATTACAGGGAAACCTTACAAACCTTATAATTAGATTGCTACTGTAATTAACCAACACTCTGCTGTCAAAGCAGTCTACATAGTTTAATGGGTTCAACCTCTTTAAAGCCTGAGGACAGTCTAGGGCTTCAGATTTAAAAATATAATAAATTCTCCTAATGGTTTCTAATATCCCCAACTGGCCAAGGTCATTTGGAATTAGAATCCATGCCTCTGAGATTCTGTTCACTTTCTCACCACCTCACCTAGTTGTCAAGAGTGATTTTGATTATAGCGCTAACACACACACATCCCTGAGACCACTGAGACCACAGAACATCATAGAACTGCCCTTGGAAGCTATCATTTGCTTACATCCAGTTGTAAGGGTTGCTTATACTTCTAGCCCTGACCTCCATAGTCACACACACACACACACACACACACACACACACACACACACACACACTTCCCTAAGGATCCAAGGAAGATGCTGCACTCAAAATTGTCATCCAGGGGATGTGTCTATTTTATGAGTCTCTCTAAATATGCAGATCTTCTTAGTATATCTCCCATAGTTTCTCTGATATGGGACCCTGAGATACGGAGGAGTAAGTCTTCCCATTTAGATATAGGGTAAAAAGATTCCAAAATCACACATCAAAGTTCTCTGTAATAAGAGGGAGGAAGTGACTATACCAGTGATATGTGCCATCTCTGGGCAAACGATAAAAAGGGACTCTGTCCAGGTGGGCCGAACACAGATTCTCCTTTTCTCTGGATGACACACTCACACATCCAGGCACACAATTTGATAAGTGGAGTTAGAGGATTGGATTTCAGACATGACTTGAGCCTCTTCATCCAGACATCCTTGTGTGTGTGTGTGTGTGTGTGTGTGTGTGTGTGTGTGTGTGTGAGAGAGAGAGAGAGAGAGAGAGAGAGAGAGAGAGAAGGTGTATGATGAAAGTAAAGAAATGAGCTTTATTTTACCAAAAATATCAAGCACAGATTGAATAAAGACATTTTGCTAACGTCTTTATGGAAGATGATTACTGTCTTCCTTCCAGCCCTGGGATTCTATTATTATCAGGCCCTTAATTAGTGATACAATACATCTTCGAGTGTTTGGTCAGGGCCGATTTCTCCAGTTTACTAGAAATGATATCGTGGGAAAATAAATGAAAAAGCTTTGCTAATGTCAAGATATTTGTTATTTCTTGTGAAGTAAAAGATCAGCCTCTCCTAATTCTTGGAAGTATACTCTGCTTGGGAAGATCCTGATGTACTTCTCACCACTCTGCGGATAACAAAGCTGTCCCCAACATGGTAGAA
Organism: Macroglossus sobrinus; assembly: GCA_004027375.1. Taxonomy (NCBI): domain Eukaryota; kingdom Metazoa; phylum Chordata; class Mammalia; order Chiroptera; family Pteropodidae; genus Macroglossus; species Macroglossus sobrinus. The sequence goes on from PVKZ01000248.1 coordinate 728,341, forward strand.
CTCTCAGCTGTGTTAAAATACTGATAATTTCTGCTACAATAGTCATCTTTCTGTGAGAGTCTCATAAAAGTTAATCTTTAGAATGCTTCAGTGAGGTTGGCAAAAGACATTTTATCTTTGTCATGCAGTTAAAGAGAATGCAGCTCGCAGGGTTTGACTGCTTCCAAACTTCCAGGAACATCAAGTCAGTTGGGGACTGAAGGCCAGAACCTGAGTCTTCTGATTTTCACTCTACTCTAGTACCTCAGCTATTGCAAAATGACTCAACTAATGGAACAAAAAAGATTTTGCAAGTTTTCTGGCCTTGGAAGGTAGAACTCTCTGATGCATTCTTCCTATCATTTATACAAGGCAGATGTTAAATCCACACATCTTTTTCATTGTCTGAACTCAACATCTACATATATTAACTTAGCACCTTGAGAGTACCTTTGTGTATGATGGGGAACACTCTTTTAGTGGAGTACAGAACAGCAGTGAAACATGCATCTTTTTGTGCAGAAAGCCTCCCTAAAATCAGAAATGCCCAGGAGTCCAGAAAAATAGTGAGACTATAGGTTTAACCAGCAGCGCTCAGAAGCCCAGCGTAGAGTCATTGTGTTGCATGTGTTAGGAGCAGAATCTTGGGTTGTGTGTATAAACTAAGCCAAAATACGCTCCCAAAATTAATCACTTACCTAAATATTTTACTTTAATATTTTAGTTTGTACTTTGTTTACTATAATTTTAAAAAATCAAAAATGATATGGTGGTGAACAAAATGTTTTATCTTTTATTTTGATCCTTTAACCTCTATTAATACCTGACATTAGTATTAAAAAATTAGTCATTATTAATTTGAGAGAGTTCTCTTAATTCCTTCTGCTCTTAGAGATCCTTTTTTTTTTTTTTCGGGGAAAGAGAAAGTACCAGCTTTATTGAAAAAGAAAAGAACTTCTAAATGGCAGGATCAAGATTACTGTGAAAGAAATATGCATAAATTATACTAATCTCAATTGATATCAAAGTAACTATTTCAAATGAAATCACTGTTCCTTACATTCTTAAAATTAATTTTAAACTTTTCAGTACTTTAGAACTGGAAGGCCTAGAAGCAACATTATAAAACATTATAAGAATGTATCCAAATGTGATAGTATTAATCAACTAACTCAATGTAAAATTAAAAGTACCAAAATAAAAATCATATTTTCTTTTATAGTTGATTTTGTTAAAATTAATTTTTCAGGGGTAAACTTCTAGTACATTAATATGATTATGTCCTGTTTCAGAATCAATGACAAACAAATTTAAATGTTCTGTGTTTTATCAAGGACGCATTAATCTAACTGATATTCTATTTTAAGAATTAAAGTACAAAATATTCTGCACCTGGCTTATGGCTTGTACTGCACATAATTCTGCCATTTTTAATACATTTTTAAATGGATTGTCAGCCTTTTTTGGGGTAAAGCACTTACTTCCTAATTCATTCCTACCCTGCCCTATCTCTACATCCTCATAGCCACCATCTTAGAACATTTTATCATCTTTACTTAAAGAGTCATTATAGCCCCTCAGCTAGTCCTTTTGTTGCCAAGGTCACATGTATCTTACCACTTTCTTTGTTATAGCAGTAATTCAATCACATCACCCTTCTACTTTAAATTCTTTCAAGGTACACCATCAACTATAACAGTGTTTTTCCAAGCATGATCATCTCTAGAATTTTATCCAGAATACTTGTTAAAAACACATTCTTGATCCTAACTGCAGCATTTTTCCCCAGAAGCAACATTATAAAACATTATAAGAATGTTTATTTTATTTTATTATTCTAAACTAAAATTTAGTAAATTGGCATTTTGAGATATTAATACAATAAAAAAGCAATATAAAAAATGACATGTAGAGTTTATCATATATATGAAAAAATATATATATAAAATATATAAATATATAAATATATATATATATATAAAATTGGATTTTGGAGGGGAGGAACTATTGATTCAACTTCACCATAACATTAGACCAATATTATATTTACTCTACTTTTTCCTACTTCTTTGTAATATTTTTGTCATCTGGGTTTGAATTTTTATTGTATCAATTAATTGCATGGTTTGCTTATTATTTGAAATAATAATCATCTGTTATTCATCCCATGAATTATATTATTATGAGTAAAATGAATGTCATAGAAATATTTGAGAAAATGATCTTCACATTTTCTTTATGGTTTTCGAAGACATGGGGAAAATTTTTGAGTGAGGTATAAATCCAAGTTGTATTATGCCCTACTTGTGTGATCTAAGACAAGCTTCTTATCCTCTCTGAGCACCTCCAAATAGAAAATCAAGGTTGCAGTAAGTCATACAAATGTCTAATTTCTTGATTTCTTACCCTTGACAATAAGAACACAGATTTGTTGTGTTATTTCATCCTATCTAGGGTGAAAAGGTGTTGCTAACAGTATCCAATTAATAGTATCTCATCAAAACAAAGAATAATACTTTCCTTTTTAAAAATTTTACAGGTTATTATCATGGAAATTATAAACTCAATCTAATTAATGGAATAAGTTAATTGCAGTGAGAAGTATTTCTATTTCCTTTCATCTGATTTCCTCAGTGAACTCCAAAAAAATGTAGAGATTGATGTGCTGCTCATTTGATACAGCTACAGACCCTTTGTAAACTGCCTTTGATATACTCATCTAGAGAGAATAAATGAAGGAGCAAATATGGTGATAAATAAAAATGGGAAACTAGACCTTAAAGCTATACTTCTACTTTAAATCACTGAAATTTCCTTTTCAAAAATTTAAAGTAAGATGACCTTGTAAGTCAAAAGTAGAGACCAGAAACTAAACTCTGTTATCAGAGCCAAGAGCCCTCTTTATATAGGAAGCTAGCAAATTTAATATCTCAGGTCAGTGAAAGTATTTGCCTAACATTGATTTATTAAAAAACCAAGAAAAGGTTTATCAAATGAAAGGAATATTTATGCATTTATTCATGCATTCTTTAAATAAGTATGATTGTATAAACATAAAAACCCAGACTTTATTCTTGACTTTATTTCCAACTCTGACTCCGTATGCCCTTAAATAGCCCATTTGATCCATCCCATGGGCTTATCCATAGCTTTTCATAGTCCATCTCACTTAGTAATGGAAAAGATCATTTGTCATTTCTTCCCTCTCATTTCCCAACCCTTAGGCACACAATTAAAATACATACCAATACATAAAGCTGGAGGAAAAGCTTTCTACATATTGACCATTCACACATGACTGTAAAATATAGGTGGTTGCACTCATCTCTGTGGCTCCAAAATGTCTTTCATAGAGCAGCCCAGAAACTCCAGCCTTGCTGTGCTGGGTTATAACGAAAATCTCAGACAACTTGAACAAAGTGAATTTTGCACAATCTCTAAGAGCCATCCCAGAGGCAGGGGGAGCCCTTTGAGAAGCATAGCAAGTGGATGTCACCAGAGAAGACAGGCAGGCATGGATGACAAGCTTGTTGGGAACTGTCTAAATGTTGTACCTCAAGCTTTCTGTGAATTGGTTTGGTGCTTTTCAGAGCAGCAGCCATTCTCATATTACAATGAACAAGGTCCCTAGGCCAGAGAAACTCTTTTCCTCCTCCTTGAAAACAGACCAAACGAAAGGCAGGCTTAGAAAAGCTGCAGTCATAAGATTTGCATTGTCTTTAACCAGAACTTTTCACACACACATAAAAAAATTATGTTTTGACTTATATTGTAGTTTATGTTCATGATATCATTGTCAAGTCAGAAGGACAGGCCATATCACTAACAGAGTCACAGATAGTTAATCAGTTTGCATTTCTGGTAACTGTTAGTTACAACTGGTTAATGGTAAAGCCAGGACTAGCAATGTTATTTCCTTTAGAATATATTTGCATGAGTGACACACTGGCCAAAATGTCTCTAGCCCGTTCAATAATAAGGTTAACACAGACCCACCAAGTGATGGAAAAATTGCAATTATAAAATTAATTATAATGCAATTAATAAATGTGTTTATTCTTATTCATATGAGGGGTGTGGTGTATAGGTACAAAATCAGAATACTGCCTTTGGGAGGGAAAAGAACATTGTCATGTAATATATATGTTCCATACAGTGCCTGACACACAACAGAACCATAATAAATATAAATCACAGAAATTCAATTTATTTTCTGGCCACACTCCCAGGAAAGCTTATCTGATTTCCAAACTGTGAGTGCTAAAATAAAATCTGAGAAACACAGAGCAGAATAAGAAATAGATCTCTTCACCATATCTGATATCCACCCACCTTGAGTCCTCATTCTTCATCTTACTTTTTTTTTGTCATTGTTTGAATCCTGATCCCTTTCTCTGAACCTAAACCATTTCTTAAAGGTGCACATCCTAGTCATGTTGGCAGATATAAATGTTCATTCAGTATCAAATGTTTTTGAGCTCCTTCTCTTTTTATAGAAACAAAGCTTTATGATAATCCCTCTGAATAGGGAATTTAAATTTTATCTGAAAAAAAAACATATAGGAAGATCAGATTTAAATAAAATTTTAAAAATTCAAAAGTTTCACAAGGCAATATAATTAAATGTGAAGAATTAAATGGAAAATAAGCATTTAAAAATATGGCTCAGTTGCCTATGATTTATGGAAGTAGTATACTCAGTTCGAGAGTTAATAAATAGATTTAATACACCATGTATAGAGTGTTGAACTAAGTATCACAACATTGTCCCCAATCAAATAGAACAGTTAAAAAAAAAGTTCCTCTATTGAAAATAACAGCTTTTCAAATAGTTTAAAGTGTCCACAGCTTTAAACTACATTTTAGGAATGTATAAAAAGAAACCTGAGAAGGCATCCTGGGGCTTGGATGAGTAATCCACATTTTTTTTCCAGCACTATTTCATAGTCTAGATGTTATGTGAGGAAAATAATTGATGCGAATAATTAACTAAAGTAATAAATAGCCACATTTAAGACTAATACTCTACAACTAAATATTGTATTTATATCCTAAAAATGATAAAAATCTACCAGTAATTTTCTTTCTGAGTCCTTGGAAGCTCAGCATCCTTCACTTCAGAGGCAAAGGTCAAGGGCAGGCATTTACTGAGAGCATGTCACTCCCAAAGCTAACATTGGCTCTCTCCAGCTGCTATGGTGGTATATATCTACTTCTTTTGAGAGAGAAACCAGCAAGAATTTTCATCTTCTTCATTCCCTAGTAGAAAACCCAATCGGATATATTCAAGGACAAACTAAACAAACAAATTAAAGATCACTTTGGATAAGAGTTCCATATTAGCACCTTGAATGTCTATCTATTTTAAATTAGAAATTCCTTAAAGACAGCAGCAGGATCTTAAACATTCATATATAGATAGAAATGGCTATAGATATAAAAAAATATATTCAGGGCACTGAGCTGACATCTAGTTAATAGGAAGTTAACTTAAACATTAGAGCTAGCAGTAGGGTTTTATATAAAACTGAATACTATGATCTCACAATTGATCAAAGTCATTCTTCATGTATGACCTAACACATTTTTCTGGGGATAAGGTTGTGCTACTAGGATAAAATAAAAAATAGAATTAAAGACACAAACATGAGTTATTTTGTGTTGTTGTTGGTGGCAGTGCTATTATAGCATTTATTTGTTGTTTATGGAAAGAATATTTTTCCTCAAATTAGTCATGCCCATTTCTTGTTGCCCACATCACTATTTGCCATTATTTTTTTATTTCTATAAACCAAGCCCATTATATTTTTCTATAATTCACATGTTGGGTATTCATTTGCACTTTTACTCTTTTATTTATTCATTTTACATTGATAGAGTGCCTAAAATGTGTCAAGACAAAAGTTTAAACAAGTTCTTTCAAATTTCTTCCATATTACCTCTCATTCTTCTAACTTGGGTCTTTCTATAATTTTGCTTGCTCGCCTGAATAGTGAGGGGATGAACATACAGAATGATCTGAGAGCCCATCCAATTCTGACTTTCTAGTTCAATACAGTAATGCATCAGGAATGTTGCTTTGTTTTGGTTCTCACTGTATGAGACTATTATAGATGCCCATACTATTAATGAGGTTTATTCTTCTCATTCTTCTGTTATACTGAGAACAGAGAGAATATTACATTAGAATTTTTTTAAACTTATTTTTGAGAAAACAAGTTTTCTGTACATTCTAATTACATTTCAATAGCTCATTCTCTAATTTGGCAAAGGTGGGATTTGAGCCCAGAATATCTGGCTCCAGAGTTCACCCACTTGTGTACAATATTATTAAACAAACACGTTTTAAGCATTTATCAGAGCAACGAAGGATGCAAAGATGAATGAGGTATGGTCCTGTCCTCAGGGAGGATACAGAGCCAACACTTCTTTCAGCAAAGCCTTTCTCTAAGCTCTGCTGAGCAAGAAGGTAGAGCACTTTGTGCCCAGAATCTCCACAGCACTTCGTCTATGCCTTTCTCACAGCACTCTTACAAGAGGGTTACTATTAATTGTGTTCACCTCTCAGATACCTTTCTTGAAGAGAATATACCTTATTCGTGTTTATACTCTGTGTAGTACTGAATAAATTGTTTTAAAATAATGGAAATATACACTGATGGTTACATGTAGCAAGCACTTTATGGTAAATACAGTGCAAAGATGAATAAGAGCCTTTAGTAAAATACCTGCGATTGCAAAATCAAAATCACCATAATAATCCTAGTTCAGATTTCAGAATGGTTTTTATTTTCTTTTACGAGAAGAAAAAAAAGAATTTAATAGAAAGAGATTGGCTTATCCTTCAGTAAGTATGTAGAAGATAGAGCACACTTTTTACTATGCCTTTTTAAGATTATCCTTATATGACTTAAGAGTTTATCTTTTGTTCAGCCAGACTACTTTTTATGCTTTATTCTTCTTTAACAAGTTCTCAGATTTAAATTTCTGACATGCTTTCTGGAAACTATAACCTCTTAGCTTGTTTTTAAAGTTTTAATTGAAATAATAGCTCTTCTTGCCTGTAATTTGGGGATTTTGTGTCTCTTTTCTATGTCTTTTCTTGGCATTAAAGTTGTGTACATTGTACGCCATCCCTTAAATGAAGCACAGAATTCAGAAGAATGTTTTTTCCCCTCAACTAAGAGTTCCCCAAGACCTGCTGACATGTAACAAAGAACATAAAACACATTTCATTAACTTTTATTCTGCTCTTAGACTCTTCAAAGGTATAAGCTTGAATGCATTAGCACCACCCATCCAGTGGTGCTAAGATTTCTTAACGCCGTCAGTCCACACTGGCAGTTCTGGTAGTTCATGATGCAATATGATGAACTGGCATACCAAAGAAGTTCAACAAAACTTAAAAGCCAGTTAAAAAATTAAGATACGATTTTTTTTTCTGATCAGAAAAGTTATACATACTCATTGCAGAAAATTTGGACAATGAAGAAAGGTAAAAATAAATATGAAATCATCCACAATAAAATAATTATTTTTGAGTCAATTTTCCTGAGCTATTTTTTCTATAAGTAGAGGTGAATATGCTTAGGAAACCATGAAATACTAACTATATTTTATTGTTATATGAATAATAATCATAATAGCCAAGTTTTATAGAATGCTTACAATATAACTTGCATCCTGCTAAGCTTGCCATACATTACTGAACATAATTCTCTCTGGAAATAAAGCTCTGAAGAAAATCTTTGTAGCTCCCAGCCATGGTTGCAAATACCATGTAGAGTAAAAACTAATGGCCTTAGTCTCAAATGATCCAAAATTATGGAAAATACATATTAAAATCATAAAGATTAAGACATGGATTTAAGGAATTTCTTTATAATAAAAGTAAGAATTTTAAATATAATAAAACTTAACCTTATGTATGGTTGTTATCCAAAAAATGTTATTTGACATCATTTTGAGTTACTGAGGTCTAATCTGAAGGTGACAAAAATTAAAGTATTGAGAATTTTAAACACACACATGTATGTGCACATATAGAGACTCGTGTTGTGTTTAATGCTTTAACATTACTCCATGTATCATGGACAATATATGTTGTGCATTTTATTTATTAAAAATCAGTCACTTATAGTTTTGTATTTGTATAAAGTAATGCATGTATGTTTAATTGTATAAAAATAAATACTAACAAGGGAACAAAACTAATCATCTTTTCTAAAATGAAAACAATACAGAAAAAAGTACTGCTATGAAAACTAAAGAAAGCCTAATTATGAAACATTTGTATTTTCCTCCTGAAGACTGCTAAATAATTAAAAAAGAAATTCCCTTTGTAACATAATTGTAAATAGAATTCTATTGTTTTGAACTTCATGAAATGAATACTTGATTTTTCAGTGTGATTCAGAGAGATACATTTTAAAATTAACTCTGTATTCCAAAGAAAAGTTTGATCATATAAAGTTAGGAAATATTTACTAACATAAAAACATTTAAAAGGGATTACCATAGGTAATTTATTCTTTCCATGTATACTATATATTCCATAGACTAGAATTTATCACTCTCTTGCATAACATATTCTATAAAATAAGGCTTATTAACTTTCTTCTTCCTTGTTAAAATCCTTTGTATATTACTTTATGTCCTTGACTTATTAAATAAAATATGTTAAACATAATATTAACACAATTTAACTTCTTTTGCCTGTATTTTTGTAGTGCCTGAACCAATGTCAACATTTAGTACATCAATTCTCCCTACTGAGTACTATAATCAGATAGTTTTTTCTAAAGAAGATACTGGGTTTAAATCTCACTGACTCTAAGACAAAACCTACCAGTTAGTTCAGGGTTGTTGCTTTCCATTTGTGTGTATGTGTGTCGTTAATAAAATCTCTATTATCAGTTTGTTATGATAGAGATGGTGAGAGAGGAGGATCACTTGCCTCTTTCTCATAAAAAGATTATACAAAAATACTATACTTAATTGAATATTGTTTTATGCTAGCATTCAGATAACCCTAGAATGGATCATAGTTGATAATGCTAGTATTAGAATATAGATAAGGTAAAAGCATCTGTCTATTAACATAACATTTACAAATAAATTGGGAGTTCTTTTCTTTCTTGCTCATAACAGAGTGTTTTTTAAAGTCTAATTACAGATTGCATCACTACTTTGTGAGGGGCTATTTACCAAACCTGGGGCAAATGGGATTACCCTGAAGGTGATGGATATAAAGCCATTTAATGTTATTTTAGGCTCCATGATTCCCTCCACTAGGCAAATTGCCATGAGACGAGAGAGAACATAAAATTAAAGGAGGAAGATTGTTTTCTTTCTATAAGGATTCCAGCTGCCAAGTTAGATATTGAATTTTATGGTTTCTTTTCAGACAGGCAGTGCTAAGAAACTATGCTCATCATCATTCTTGCCTTCCAAAGCTCAGTGCCTGTTGCTTTCTGCCTTTGAAAAACTCTTACTCTTTTCAGTCTTCTAGAATTTAAATTAATGTGATCTGTTGTGATCTGTCATTTCTTTGAAAGGGACAGGAGAAAGGGAAGAAGGAAGAGAGATAAGAGAGAGTGAGAGATCACTCACTAGTTGAACCTTATGATTCAGCCTTGAGGACAAAAAGATAGCATTAGCAAACTATATCTTATTTGCATTCAAAATCAAGTATTCAATTTCCTTTAAAGCTATTTAAGCCAATTATCACAAAGACCTGCTAAACAATGCTCTTTATAATTTTCTATAATGGTAAAAGATGGAAAAGAGAAGATTATCAAAATGCTTGGCAACTTCTGAATTATTAAGCATCTTAGTAACCATAAGTCACATGAATTTCCTCAGTCATCTTTTCAGGAAAAGATGCTACTATTTTCTTACAATATAGCTTACGCTGCCCTTTTTGGTAATTAGTGTAATTTGACACATTTTAAGATAATGAAGGCACCTGCTCTGAATAGCTAAATCATTAATGCTGAAAAGCTTTTCTCTCAGCAACAAAAATATGAAGTTTTCATTTCATGATTTGGATTTCAAAAATACATTGTAATTGGCAACTAACCTTATTTTAGATGGAGATTGCCAAGGAAAAATTTCAAGGTATATTAGTTTTATGTAGTTCTCAATGAGAAGGAAGATATGGATGCATGCAGTCCTTTATGGCATCAGGTCCTCTGTGAGTTGCTGACACTTTTACATCTCATTTGAGTGGTATAGCTTGAGAAAGGCCACATAAGCTAACAGTGAATGACCCTGTATTGAACACAGGTCTTCTATTGACCAACACCCTTTCTACTATCCCCTTGCTAATTCTCTATCATTATTTAACACATTTCACAAGGGGAGATTAAAAAAGAGTAATGTTACAAAGTAAAAATTTTTAAATACTTCATCGAATTACACAAAATTAATATATACAGGAAAAATCAGTTGGGGCAATGGGATATGGCAAGGGTGAAAGAGAGGACATGGTTGAAGTTTTTAAATAAAATGGCAGTTTGATACAGGTAAAAGTATAAGATTAATACCAAAGAAGAAAGAAGTTAACTGAAGAGTATCAGCTTTAGATATATTTTAATTTCATTTGTCTTAAATGTAATTGAAGTAGGAGAAAACATTCGTTGTTGAATCATTGATAGACTGTAACTGTAATTCAGTTTTACCTCTCCAGACTAACAGTTATATATTCTCAGTGGAAAATTCATGCAGAGTTGGTCAACTAGAGTTTCTCCTCATCAGTACTATTAACACTTTAAGCCAGATAATTCTTTGTTGTGGGGCTGCCCTGTGCATTATAGGATGTTTAGCAGCATCCCTCTCCTCCACTCACTAAATACCAATAGCACCTTCCCAGTTCTCACACTCGAAAAATCTCTAGACATCACCAAATATCCCCTGGTAGGATGGGAGAAGGTGGGAAAAACTGCTTCCCTGTAGAGAACCACTGGAGTAAATAGACCTTTGTTGAGCACTTACTATAGGCCAGGCATGTCATAGTGAACTGAAGACTCTGCTCTTATAGAAATTATTCTAGCGAGGGAAATGAAAAAAAACAAAACAAAACAAAAGACTAAATTACATAATGAATGAGAAGTGTTGAAAAGAAAAATAAGGTAGATTAAGGACATAAAGAATGATATGGATATTTAGATCAACCTTCTCCAAGAAGGTGTCTTGAGCAGAGATCTGAAGTAAGACGTGAATTATCTGGAGGAACAATATTTAAGATGGATGGAACAGCAAATGAGAGGGCCTTGAGGAAGAACCAGTGTGGAATGTCTAAGAACAGCAAGGGGCCAGTTGTTTCTGGAGCTGAGAGAGTAAGGTGAAAAAAGAAGACATAAAGAGTAAAAACAGAGAGACAGGCAAGTGCCAGATCATGCAGAGACTTCTAGGTCAGCTGTGCCCAATAGAACTTGCTGCCATGATAAAAATGTTCCATACACTCTACTGCCCAAAACAGTAGCCACTGACCACATGTGGCTATTGAGCACTTAAAATATGGTATTGTAACTGAGAAACTGCAATTTTTACTTTAATTACTTGAAATGTACATAGGCACATGTAGTTAGCTACTGCACTGAACAGTGCAATTTGGATTTAATTATAAATATGATATAAAACTACCAAAAGATGTTGAGCAGAGGAAAGATAAGATTTCCTGAGCTTTAAAAGGATAGTAAAATCATAAAACCTAATATGTTTTCCCCATTTTAGGAGTTCAGATCTAAATCTAGTGAGAACTTCAACTAAATAACTCGTGCAGAATTCCTACAATATTCTACTTCCCTGGTTCTTTTAACCAGCTTTCCTCTAGTTTTATTTTTTAAATTATTGTTTGCTTCTTTGCCTAATTTTGTGAAACTGTTTCAAATCCTTAATGGCATTAGGATGAATATAATCTAAGTAAATAAGTGATAAAAGGTAGGCATAATCTCAATTAATTGATGGTTGAGAAAAAGGAATTAATTAAGCTATTATGCTTTATAAGGGCACATAACAAGATAGAACCAAAAATAGATGTAAGAAAAGTTAAGAAATGTGATATGGAAAAACCCTCTACATATATGCATTATAGTTACTGAGTATTTGTTTAGTAAATGACTTCATAAAGAAATGCCATCTGCAGACTGTTTCAATTCTTATGACTAAGATATGGAGAATAGAGCATTATATGAGTTAAATTCTGATAAATGTGAAAAATAAATTATTTAAAAATTGCAAATTTTCTTAACCAATTGGAAATAGCAATGATGAGTAAAATTGTTATTTGCTCATCAGCACTGTGTTTATATACAATGAAATGAGGTTAGATTTTGGCAATTATTTGATTAATCTGAAGTATGCAAACAGATTAATCAAAACATTCCATTCTAAAAATCAGCTGTTGAACAGAATGAAAAAGTCAGAGAATAGCACAAAAGAGTCTAGTCATTGGTGAATATAATTTGAAAGTTCATTTTAACTTTTCATATTCTTCCCAGTGGCCCTCACTCCATCTTCCCCTGACTTTGATACTTAAAAAAAAATAGTTATGTGTATCCTCCATGTGTTTAGGACATGCTTTTGACCTTGTATGTTTTTTAACTACTGCAGGGATTGCATTTATGTACCCGTGTAACAAAAATAATTAATAAATAAGGAAGAAAGTGGTGAAGAGAATTAAGACCTTGATATGAATGGAAATAGGGTTGCTGAAGTAATTAATTAAAAATGTCATAGACTGTCATTAAGGGAAGGATTAGCAGTTAAAGCAGAAAGGTTTTGTTAATTACTCAAGGTTGAAACACAGAACAACCTAGGAACAATGAATCCCTTAAGTATCTTTTCAAGAGAAAACTGGGTAATTTTTTGTGTCACTTGATTGAAGTTGTATTGAAAAATGTTTAAATTAATAATAGCAGGAGGCTTCTTAAAGATAAATGTGATAAGATGGATGCCCTTATGCCTAGCTATTTCATGTCTAATAGTGACAAATCACATTTGTAAAGATTTTAATTTTGAACAAATAAGAAAAGCAAGCATACACCTGTGCTAGAAGTAAATAAATACTATTCAATTCATTTATATTTAGTTATTTTTAATTTTTCGGTCCTAAGTAGTAATTTATTCTAATTTAACCTTTCTCAATGTCTATTTTTAATACATTATTTCTTTTCCAATAAGGAAGATAATACCCTCCTGCTCTACATTATGAAAAAAAGTTACTGTTTTATGCTTAAACATTAACACAATTTGTAAGCTAAAATCTTAGTTTAAAAATATTTTTTAAAGACTTTGGCAAGTTTTGTAAAGTTACTTTAATGCATTCTGGATCCTGCATTTACAAAAAATATCGAGCACAATTTTAACAAGTCGGATTTATATGAAATATCTAAGTTTTTTCTAGTATTATTTATTTCTTTCATTCAAATTCTTATAGAATAATTCAGATCAAACTGTTGATGAAGTCAACTAGATATTCTGTTTTGTCAAAGTTAGTGATGTTCAGATTTGAATGTATAAGAAGCCCACCTGAAGTGCTTTTGAAATTGCTGTTTTTTGGGCCCCACCTTGGAAATTTGGCTTCAGTATATCTTCGGTGGACCCCAAGGATTTCATTTTTTAATGAAAACCCTGGTAGTTCTGTGCAGCAAGACTTTGAACCTCTGCAAAAACCAACAGTTTAGATAGCTCAGTACCAAGTTTCCACTTCATTTTGTTTGATATGTGTTTGGGTCCCAGTAGAACTAATATCATTGTCATCATATTAATATAGCCAGTTGCTTAGACATTACTTCAATATTTGGTGAACCAGATATAGTTCCCTTTAGCTTGACCAAAAAGCTTTACCTGTAGTTTGAATCTCCATTCTATCTTGTTTCCAAATCTTACCAAATGGTAACAGTACAGTAAATATTCTTAATAACCAAAAATGCATTTGGCTGCCTATCATGAATATAAAACTGTGAAAATATCATATGAAATGCTTTTACTAAATTTGATCATTTATACAGCTAGCAATAGAGGTCTCTGAACATTAAGTCTGAGGACCATAAACATCTCCTGGAAAAGTATCAGGATTTAATTTTCCAGCAAGCCTTTTTCAGTCAGTTCAAGAACAAAAAATAAATTTATAGGATGAACCTTCTAAACTTTTACTATTCAAGTAACATTTCTTCCAGACTGGAAAGGCTATTTTAAATAGCATTCTCTCTTCATAACTGAAATTGTCAGATCTCTTGAAGGTAAAATATAATTTCCTGTATAAATAGTCAAGGGAGATAACTGATTGGGATAAAAGCAGTGGTCAGTAGCACCTAGTAGAGTGTTATCTCACATTGCTTATTTGTAAATTCAGATCATTATTATGTAAACTCGCTTCATTCATTTGTGCAACAGATTTCTACTAGATTTTAAGAAATTTAATTACTCTTTTAATATTATCACTTTAGTAACCAAAGACAAAATAGCCTTTTAAGGAGCATTGGTTAAGAAGTAATTATTTATTTGCTTTTTATTCTTCTTGGAAAACTTTTAGGTTAAATTCCGATATATTTGTATAAAATCCCTAGAATTAAAAAAAACAGTTGTATCATAATTGAACTTGAATCAAAGATCTGAGGCATCTGAATCTTCTAGATATAAAGAGTTTTATTTTTATTAAATCTTTGAGATAATAAAGACCAATATATATAGATTCCCAATTTACATACATGTGGGCACTTTATTTAGAGGTTAAAATATGAATAATATAAATTTGATCAAATAATTATATTTTGGCTCTCTGCAATTAGATATTAATATATGTGATAGTTTGTTTTTTTTAATTTGTTTTATTTTTATTTTAGTGCATAGTCCGAGACCATGGAAATTAGACAATCCATTTTAAAAACTAAAATACTCATTCAGTAACACAAGTATGGAGCATAATACAGATTGTTCTAATAATGGATTAAGACACAGATGTTTTCTGTGTTTCACATGATAAAATAGAGTGAGCTAAGTTCTCTTTGGAGACTGAGTTTTCTGAATCAACTTGTTTACTGAGCCGCTAAGACTTCTGGCTTTATTTAGAAAAGTCTCAATAGGATATTTGACGCCAGGCCCCAAATCCCCACCTGAATCGTGTGAGTTTACATCTCTGTTAATAACCCAGAATGGATTAGATTCATATCACTCTTTTCTGTTTAAAAGAGTAACTCTTTGGCTATAGTTTCCTAGCCTGTGAAATAAATGAAGATTTATCTAAAGATAATACTTAAGACCCCTTCCAGATTTTACACGCTATGAAAATATAAGATAATCTAGATCTTCATAGGACATTCTTTATTGCTATTGCAATTGTTTTCTGATTTAGTAAGATTGTGAACTATACTTGTCAAATTTTTCTGAAAGGAAGAGTTGTATTATGTGTGCCATTATATCAGTCTTTTCTTATAAAATACTAGTAGGTGGTCTCTCCACAATTCTAGGGCAGCTGAATTTCAAGCAGCAATTGAAACTGAAGTAAATATATTTCTGAAGTGAAAAGTTAAGGATCTGCATTAAAAAAAGAGTTATGTTGATATACAAACATTGGTTTGGAAAAATATTTGCAACACAACTGACAAAGGGTTTTTAGCCATACTATGTGGAATTCTCACAAAATGCCAATAAATAGACCAACAACCCAGTAAAAACTGAGGAAAGGATATAGATGGTAGTTTTCTAGGAGAGAAACTGCAAGTGGTCAACAAACATGAAAAGGTGTTCAAACTGACTAATAGAGATGCAATGAAAGATACCACTTTACACCCATCAGACAAAGAAAAAAAATTTAAGGCAATTAATACCTATTACTGTCAGGAAAAAAATTTTAAAGCAATTAATACCTATTACTGTCAAGAAAGGTGTAATTTTATAATGCTGATGATATGACAGCATTTTAAAACAATTTTAAAATTAAAAGTATGTACACTCCTCCATTCAGCAATCCCACTCTTAGGCCTCTATCCCATAGAACTAAAACAACCAGAGTCTAGGGGAATGTGCACAAGGATGGTTATTGCAGCATTGTTCAGAATTAGAGAAAAAGAAAAACAAGTGAATGTTAATTTTAAAAATTATTGAAAAATATAATGGTACATTCGGACCTAGAATAGTATGGAAGCATTAAATAAAAAGATTTAGGTGATCATGTATGAGATATAGTTGTGAGAGAAAAATAAGACAAAAAGAAGTATATTACTTGTAAAACAATGACAACCCAAGCTAAAGTATATATGTACATGATTAAATGTATTTATCTACAAATATGTATATTTGACTATGGCTATGGTTAAAATAAAGAAAAATACATATTATAAATTTTTTAATTATGGACAAGTTGATAGAGTCTGTATATGGTGATATGACTATCGAGATACAGGAGAAGTAGGCAAGCAAAACAAACAGACTAGACTATAAAAATAACGCTATAATATGATCTCATTAAAGCATTTATGTCAAGTTACATATGTGTATAATATATATAGGCTTAAAACATTTAATTTAAAATGATTAAAACTTGCTGTTTTCAAACCACATTCAGAGATCATTGCTTGAAAGCACAGTTTTCCAAAGGATGTATGCATAGGTTTAGCTATAAGGACAAGGTTTCAAACCTTATTTTATGAGCAATGACAACAACAAAATGTAATAAAACTTAAAATGTTCTCCACTACTGATAAATTATACAACACTGCACAACCATTGAAAAATGACACATGTTTACAGGAAAGAAGCTCATAATATGTTAAATAAAAAATCAAGTTATTAAGTGATATATACAATATGATCTCTTTTTATTATTTATTCATTTACCAAAAAACAATAGAAAATGAGTAAAATCAGAAATAATTGGTAAGCTGGACTTCATTAAAATTTAAAACTTCTGCTTTGCAAAAGACAATGTCAAGAGAATTAGAAGAAGCCACAGACTGGGAGAAGATATTTGCAAAAGACATATCTGATAAAATACTGCTATCCAAAATATTCAAAGGACTCTTCAATCTCAACAATAAGCAAACAAACAATTTGATTTGAAAACTGGCCAAAGATTTTAACACACCTCACCAAAGAAGATATACAGAGGAAAATAAAAATATGAAAAGATCCTCCATATCTATCATCAGGGAAATTCAAATGAAAACAATGAGGTACTACTGTGTACCTATTAGAATGGCCAAAATCTGAAACACTGACATCAAGTGCTAGCAAGGATGTGGAGCAACAGGAAGTCTCATATACTGCTGGGGGAAATGCAAAATGGTACAGCCACTTTGGAAGACAGCTTAATGTTTTCTTATAAAACTAAACACACTCTTACCATGTAATCCAGTAATTACACTCCTTAGTATTTACCCAAAGGAGCTAAAAACTTGCATTCACACTGAAACCTTCACATAGTTCCTTATAGCAGCTTCCTTCAATTGTTAAAACTTAAAAGCAACCAAAATGTCCTTCAGTAGATGAATGAACTGCAGTACACCCATACAAAGGAACATTATTCAGTACTTAAAAGAAATGAGCTATTAAGCCACAAAAAGACATAGAGGAATGTTAAATGCATATTACTAATTGAAAAAAAAAGCCACTCTTTAAAGGCTGCATACTGTGTGATTACAACTATATGACATCTGGAAAAGGCAAACTATGAAGACAGTATAAAGATTACTAGTTGCAGGGAGAAACAGAGGGACAGCACAGAGGGATGAATAAGCAGAGCACAGAGGCTTATTAAGGCAGTGGAAATACTCTTTACAATATTGCAGTTCTGTATATATGCCATTATACATTTGTCCAAACCATAGAATGTACAACACCAAGAGTGAACCCTAAGATAAACTTTGGACTTTGGATAACTATAACGTATCAATGTAGGTTCATCCTTGATAACAAATGTACCTTTCTGCTAAGTGATATTGATAATGGGGGAGGCTATGCATGAGATACATGGGAAATCTCTGTACATCCTCCTCAATCATGTGAAGAAATAAAGTCTTTAAATCTGCTCTAAAGAAAATAAAGTCTTTAAAGAAAGAAAAATGGGCAAAAGATATGTCAGTATTTCACCAAAGAATTTATACAAAGTGCTAACAAACTTACAAGTTATATGTTCAAATTCATTTGTAGGGAAATAAAAATGAAAGAAACAAACATTTATATAATCTCTGGAAAAACATACATAACATAGTGAATAATGAACTCTAGGTGGTAGTTTTATTAATTTTTATTTCTTTGTCTTACCTATATTTTCTACAATAAACATGTGTTGCTCCTATAATAACAGGAGTTTTTTTAAGGGTTATTCATACCCAATAGATATGATCATACAATCTTTTACCTCTTTTTTTCACCACTTAAGAGCCAAGTCAAGAATCAGATATTTCATTAAATCTTCTCACACAATTCCATCCCACATTCTTCTTAACCATTTTGGACATTTGTGTGCATTTATGATCTCTTCTACATAGTTTAATATGTATACTTTAGTTGCTTCATTTGGGGAAGTTTTATTTATTTAACAACTAATTGTTGAGAGTGTTAGTGCTACATACGCATGGTACTTCCTTACAAGCAGGAACCATTCGTCACACTGCTATTGCATCTCTTGTTTTACCTCTTCCAGCTCTGGTGTAAAATCAGTGTTTGATAAACACACTGGTTAATTTTTCTCATTTGGATGACAAACACTTATTGAGTACCTACCATGCATGATAATTATGCTAACCACCAAAAGGAAGTCTTGAAGAGATCTTTAATCCTAATAAAGTGGAAAGAACACTACCCTAGACGACAGGCTCTAGCCTCAGCTCTGTCATCAACTAGTTATGTTTATGTGACCTTAACCCATTGCTTAGTTGGGAACACTGTCTTTATTCATGGTGTTTCTTACCTTTAGCTGTACATTGGAATCACCTAAGGAATGTTTTTAAATGATTACTTTTTTAAAGTTATACCGATGCTGAAGCACACCCCAGACCAATTATATGAGAATCTCTGGAATGGGATGTGGGCATTTATATAGATTCAAACCATAGCTCTTCCTTGGGGAAGCTACTTAACCTCTTTTTCTTCAGTTTCCTCATCTGTGCTATGAAAGTGATAAAGGTCTTACGTACTTATGGTGAGAACTAAATGATTAAATACATGTAAAACATTTAGCATAGCCTGACCCACCATAAACACTCAATAAATGTTAGTTGTTATTATTATCTTATGAGGTTATCATGAAAATAAAATGATTAAAAGTGTTCAATAAGTATTAAACATATAAATAAAAACTTTATAAATATGAATATATAAATATAAAATATTTATAATATCTTATATTGCATGTAGTATTTAGGTCTGAATATTACTGAAATTTAAAGTTAATTTAAACTTTACATTTTTATAATGTCAAGCACAATATATGTGCTTAATTATAATTTTTAAATTGATTTGGTTGCATTTTTAAAGGTCATGACCACCAGAAATGTTTCTGCAATGACTATTGAAAACCTCTTGAGCATACAGTGGAATGAGAAATTTTGAAAATAGTTCTATCTAGATAGTGAGATTCCGGGGTATAGAGTACTAGCCTAATTTATTTTTGGATCTCCTAAGTGTCGTACAGTGACTGACACATATTAGGAACATGATAAATAGGAGGAAGAAATTAGGAGGTGAGGACAAGAAAGAGTACACATCTCTGAGATAAATTTGTGGACCCAAAGGAAAATATTTCAGGATATGTTCTTAAAAACATACATTATCCAAAAAAGAAAAAGTATACATTATCTACTTTTTTTTTATTAATTTTGATTTTGAACAAGTAATTTAACCTTTCCATGTGGTTTAATTGTTTCATTTTTTAATATTAAAATTAGTATATAAATTAGCATAACTGTTCTACTTGATTTAACATTAGAATGCATTTTTTAAAAGTTTAAATAACTTTTAGCAGTACAATGATGGAGAAGATAAAAGAACTGGAGGGTGAGTTGGTTTGGATTAATTCAGTTGGTGTCATTGATACAACGGTGTTACTTAAGCTGCAATGGAGGGATGCTGATCCTTATCAATCAAATAATTAACTTTAATATTTACCAGATGCCTGCGCTATGACAGAAACTGTAATTGGTGCTGGTAGGACAGACAAGGCAAGTATGAGCCAAGGTCCCTGGCTGCACATAGTGGATAGAGCCAAGCAACTTAATTCTATTCTGTGGACTTAGACTTGTCCCTACCACTGAGTTCTGCTGGTTTCCTTGGAGGTCTGTGTAAAAAATCCCAGTAAATTCAGTCAGTTCTAAAACCAGTGTGATAAAAATTATTTTAAGTCTGTCCTTTATCCTTTGCGATGTCTTTTAAAGCTTTATCTTGGTAGTGGCATTTTACTGATTCTTCAGTAAAGAACCTTTCAAAATGGCACAAGGAATATACACGCAGGTTTATTTCTATATGAACACCACCTTGCCAAACACTGGCATTTCCATTCCTTTTGCTGATATCGTCTTTAATACTTGTTACCTGTGATTTAGCTTCTCACTACATTTTGTCTGTATTTTTTTACTCCCTTCAATGAATTCTATACCTTGTTGCCTGATTAGTTTTCCTGAACCGGTACACATACATACACATAAAGAGACTGAGCACCAATGTGAGAAGCATATTTTCACATCCATTTTCAACTACTTCTACTTCTACATTAGAATGGAAACTTAAGTTTGTTGCAGCCTTTTCAGTTGCTTATTAAGAAATATTGTTTGACAGATATGAAGGAAGTATATATAGCTTCTAATAAAGACTTAATCCTCCTTGGTATTTGAATTAATGTTATATTTTATGAAGCTTAGCTTCTTTCTTTAATTAACAATGATCCTCTTTCTTAATCACTACAATATTCCTAATTAACTGACTTCCCAAGAGTTTAAAAAGAAATCATAGAATTAATAACATGAAAGATTATCTAGTACAAACCCCTACCTTGAAAATGAAAATACAGCTCAAAAAAATTAAGCTAACTGGCTCTCTAAGAAAAAAGTGATGAAAACAAGGCTAGAGCCCAGACATGGACACAAACCAAAATCCTTTTCTACCTACTTTCTAAATCAACCATCTGTAGTCATTTTTTTCTGCATCCTTAATATTTTTCACCATTTCTGAAACATACTGTAAAAAATCTAGTTTGTGTTAAAAGTAAATTTAACAAAGAGGTGAAATTCAAAGGGGTCAGCAGCAAAGTGCTCACTGCTGGTGTTCTGCTCCACTTACTTGACAGCAGAACCTGAGTTGGGTCTAGTTGGCTTTTTGTAAAGGGGTTTTGGGGCTGATCAAGTCAGAACTCTTCGTGTTGCTTGATTTTTAGGTTCACAGGAAAGCAGACCATCAAGGGATGTTCTGATGTATACATGAACTACAGCTAAGCCATTCAGGGTCTTCTTAAAATAAAGCTATGCTTAGGTTTTCTCAGTACAGCATTCTAAAAGTTGACACAGCAAGAATTGCTTCTCACCAGGTTCTATTTTTAAATCCCAGTCCAAAAAAAAAAATTTAACTTCAAGATTAAGTTTCTGAGCCATCTTTGATGACTCTACCATCTTGCTAGAAAGATTGCTTAGTGGTTACACACTGTCAACTCAAACAGTTAGAAGAGGGAAAGAAGAAAGGGGAAAGAAGAAGGAAGAAGAGAGAAGGAAGAGGGATGAGAGAGAGGAAGGAAAGGAAGGAGAGAAGGGAGAAAGGCAGAGAGAGAGGGAGGGAAAAACACCAGTTTATAATACCCAATATTTACTGTTTATTAAATGTGTCAAGCACTGTTCTAAGCCCTTTATATATATTAATTGAATTTTTTCCCTGTACAATTCAAAGATATAGGTTCTGTAATTATTCTCTAATGAAAAAATTTAGCCATAGAGCAGTTAAATAACTTGCTCAAATCTATCAAGCTAGTATAGGGCAGAGTTGGCTTTACACCAAGTAATCTGACCTCAGAGATTGACCTCTTACATCTCACTATATGTCTTTGAACTGAATGCTTGTCTAAGAAAGCATTAAAAGGCTGTTAACTTTTCTTGAATTTTTTTCTTTTTCTATTTAATCAAATGCATTTTTTCATTATGTCATCTCAACTTGCAATCAAATGAAAATATGGGTAAGGGAGAGGGCTGAGCTGAAAAACTCAGATTTGAATTATTCAGAAAATTTTTGGTTTTAAATCTGTTCAGCTACTTATAGGTTGTGTGACTTTGGAGATGACCCTGGAAAAAATATCCTAAACCCTTAGGGATTTCCATTTTCTTACTTGAAAACTGAGAAAAATATAAACAAACTCATGGTATTATTATGAGAATTAAATGAGATAGCATATGTAAAATCTTCATTCTAGTGGATAGCAAATCATCCTTCCCAAGGTAAATTTACTATAACAAATAAAACATTTTAATAGGTCATTCTCATTTTACCATTGTTGAAAAGTTGTATATATCTAGATAGAAAAAAAAACCACGATTGTTTCTATAAGTGTTAACTGTTGTTATCATTACTTTTTAGATATCAGTATGTACATGAAATATGGTGAAATCAATGTGCAGAGACAGTTAAATTAATACCGTTACTATTCTTCTGCTAAAAAACTACTTCCTCCAGAAACTCTTACCTCTCCTAACTGCCAAAACTTGGCTCCTCTTTTATGTACACATGCAGCCAAATCTTAGCAGCATTGCTCCTGAGCATCATGTAGTTGAAGGACTCTGCGGAAGCCACCAGGACACCTGACTCATGCTTCCACACTGTGGGACCTCTTTTCAGTCTTAGTGCCGAATCCTCCCGCCTCTGACAGTAGGGCTCAGAAGTCTAGGTCAGAAGCATATTGCCTTGTGTGCAGCCAAAGTTGAAGTGGGGTGAGGCAGACAGAGCCCAAGACAGGCACTAATCAGGATCCAGATGGGTCACCCAAATGGCATATCTTTCTGAAGAAACTAGGCAGAGAGAGGTTCCAGATGTGAAGCCAACAGGACCAACACTAGGAAAGCATAGAGAAAATAAGATATTAAGCAAAGGTTGGTTACCCTTGCCTGGATCCTCAAGGCTTTTCATGTGCCTCCAGCAGTCTGAGGTGGGGGCAGAGAAGAAGCTATTAAAGGTGGTGATGTCCAGCAGCCACTCAAAGCTGGTTTGAATCAGGCCTGCCAAGCAGAAGAATGATGTATTGACCTCTATGGTCACCTCTAAATTTGAACACTGAGTTGAGGTGTAATGCAACAGCATATATAGAATGATCTCTGGCTTCCGGCCTGGAAAAGGCTGCATTTCTGTTGTTGTTCAGGCCTGCAATTGTTCTGAAGCTTTTTCATATGCCGGTCATCTATTTTTGTCTTATTGACTGATCCTTTCAGACTTGAGCTAAGAGTTGGGTGAAACCCAAGCTACTCTGGCCTTGTGCGGGGTTACACTGTCATGCTAAACAGGAAAAATATTAATAACAGAAACTAAAATATACTAAGCGCTATTCCACATGCCTTAGCATATATTATTTCTCACAATCTTTATATATTGGCAGAAGAAATGCTTGACCAAATCCAAAAAGTATGTCAGTATCCAGCCCTTGTTTCTGTTGTACAAGAGCTGAAGTGCATAATCCATGCTGATAATAACCAAAGACAATATTTTTCTACCCAGAGATGAAAAAAGAGCCCAGGAACATAATAGGGTCAGCAGACCTGAATATGATTCTGTGCTCTAGTACTTTCTAGAAGGACAAAGTACTTTTTTTCCTCCTAGCATCTATATATATAGTTCAGAAATGTTTTAAGTAATATATGCAATTTTTTAAAAGACTAATTGGATAAATTTTAACATGGTTTATTATGGTATTTTCCACCAGAATCTAAAAGAGATCAATTGACTTTGTTTATCATGATTAGAGAGAGGGAAAATAAAAAATTTTAAGGGAAAGTTGTTCCAGAACAATTTGCAGAACAAGTTTACATTTAACAGTGGTTTTCAAATTTTTGTCCCAGTATCCCTCCGTACACTTCAAAAATATTAAAGATCCTAGAGAGTTTTTATATATGTGGATTATATCTATTGGCATTTACTTCATAAGAAAAGAAAACTAAGAAAATTTTAACTATGTACTTACTAAGTCAATTTAAATATCAGTAAAATACTCACTACATGCTAACACTAAAATACTGATAACATTAAAAATTTATTTTAAAAAAATAGAAATTTCACAGACATGGTTCCATAGTGTAGCAGTTGGCATGCCTGCTTTACACGCAGAAGGTCCTAGGTTCACGCCCCAGTGGAGCCACAGTTCATGGTCTACAGCCAGGCCACCCTGAACAAGCCCAATGTCTGATCTCAGAGGCTAAGTAGCGTTGGGCCTGGTTAGTACTTAAATGGGAAACCACCTAGGAAGACCAGGTGCTGTAGGCATAAATAATAATAAATTTAAAAAAAAATAGTGAGAAATGTGGCATTGTTTTCCATTTTGTAAACCTCTTAAATGGAATAGCTTAATAGAAGAGAATTGAATCCTCATGTCCAGTTCTGCATTTAATCTGTTGCACTTTTTATTGAAATATAAAGAGAAAAATTTGTCCACACAAATATGTGGTTAGGAAAGAAAGAAGTAATTTAATAGCCTTTTCAAATAATTGTGGATATTTTTTGATACTATGCCCAAAACTGACAGACGTTATCTTTTAAAGTTTAGTAGCAATGTGGAAACTGAAGTGATATCAATGAACTTTGTGTACTTTTTACATTAAAAGACATTGGGTTTTTTTATACTTTGAATGAATCTTTAACTCATGTATAGTTTTGATAATATGCCATGATTTGGTCATTTCAAAAATATTGGTTCACTAAGTCTCATATCTTTCAAATATTGCTATACTTTATTATACAATATCAAAAATGCTTCATTAATACCATTGATCTCATTGGAAACATCTCTTAACTATTGGGAAATCATCAAATTTACACGACAGATAAAAGTTTTCCAAAATTCTATAATTGAAAACTTGAATTTTGGCAAAAAATATTTTTAGTCATTTTCCTTGAAATGTGAGTCTCTCTTCATTTGTTTTTAAGGGGGTGGGGAAGCCAGATACCCAAGTTTGAGTAACCATAGTTTGTCAGTCACTTTTTTCAGGTAAATATGGTTATTACATTTATTTTAAAATAGCCAGTTCAGTTCCCAACTAGTATAGTTTGGTGCCATCACCTTAATTCATGCTAAAATGTACTAACATTTTACCCACTATTGCTTTTGCGCTATCAGTGCAAATGTCAACACAGCTAAAGGGTAAACAACATCTCAGTACTATTATGAAAATGGTTCTAACTTTGCAGACCAAAGATTCTTTGAAAGAATCTTGGGAGCCATTAGGGTTCTTCTGATAACACTCATGTACTAGCATTGTCTCTTAGGTGTTAGGAGCATTCTTCATTCTGTTGGTTTCCAGGATGTCTTATACTTTCTTAACAAAAACCCATTAATGTAAGGTGAACTTGGATGTGTAAGGTAGATATAGATATGTGTTAATGTGAGAGTATATTTGCAATATATTGTTGAGTGAAAAGAGAAGTTTAGTGTTTATATAACAATTACATTTATATCATAGAAATACATATGTATGTATATGAATATATATCTACATACATATATGTGTATAAACTTTTTTTGGAATGCCATCAGCAAGAGAGAGTAAGAAGGATTAGAAATAATGGAAGTAATTAATCTTTTCCTTTTTGATATAAAACAAAAATATTTTATTGAATATTTACCAAGAACCAACAATGTGATACACACTTCTGTACTTAAAAAAATTTGTTAATGTTTCTTTTAAGGAGAAGCTGCTGCTTCTATCATTTAAAAAAGCTTTTTCCATTTGGGACACAGTACTATCCATGGCAATTTACTTGTTCCTTACTAAAGCCTTGCTTCATCTCTTTAAAATCCCCTCACTCACCTATTCAGGACAATTTTACAAGGGTACAGGAGTTTTTAAAAAACCCTTTTATTAAAGTCTATATCTACTTCCAAAGATGTATTTCAAGTAATAGCCATTCTTGTGTCTCTCAGTACTGTATTATCAATATATTATTTACTTTAGGGTATTAATCAGAGATTGCAAGAAGAGTTTTCAAAAGAACCCTTACAGTGCTCTCAAATTGATACAAACTTCATGTTCTTATCACTGAAAGTCTCTGCTCTGTTTTGTTCAAGAGGCCTTTCTTATTGTCTCTTTAAAATTTTGTGACGAATTCTCCAATAGAAACATCTAAGATTTGGGGGTTGAGTCCTAAAAAGGAAAAAAAGAAAGAAAAATGAAAAGATTGGAATTACAGATAGAAGAAAATCTCCATACTCATTGGGATGCTGTGATCTTGTAGAAAGAAGTCCATTCTGGAGATCTGAGATTTGCTTCCATGTAGCTAAATGTCCTTCAGTATTTTACATGTACCATGTGATTATTTTTAAATATTAATAACAAAAAGAAGTCTCATTAAGTAACAACAATCTCCAAACAAACTTTGAGTAAGAAGATAAATATTATATTTGAATCTACCTTTTTCTACCTTACTTTATTTCAGCTTTCCCCCATTATTAAGTTTTATCTTTTGACAAGTTAAAAACAACTGAAATGCAGTGGAAGCACCTGTATATTGATTTTGTTTTTGTTTTTGTTTCACAGAGCTCTAAATATGCCATCTCAATTCTTTTAAAAACACATTCACTTTGATGATATCCCAAATACACTTGAGCAAATACATTACTTTCCAATATTTTATACTCCCTAAGCAGTTCGGTTCTTAGGTTTGCATAAAGAATTCCTTTTGTTGGTTTCCAAAAAATCATAATAAATCCTTTTAGATGCTCAGCAGCACTGAACAATCTCACATTGTATTTTTTTTAAAACAGACTCCCTTTGTTTTTGTCAAATAGCAAGAAACAACAAGAAAAGTTTAAATATTGCTTTAGGACTTTACAGAGTACAAAAAAAAAATACATATCCTTCACTAAGACCAAATTTTTTTTCTACATTAGGCAAAGTATATTCTCTCTCTAAAGTTTTGGAGAATGTATCTGTTGTAGGCCCATTTGCTGCTAATTTAATTCCTGACTACAGAAAATATGAGTACTTTTATCACTTATGGTAGCCAGTATTGAAAAAGTAATCTCATGATATACAAAATGATGAATTAAGCATGTTACAATAAAATTACTGTGCATTCAGTTATCTCAGCTTATCTTGAAACAGGCTCTGTGGTTGTCACAAATGGAATACTTCAGTAGCCCCCAGCTGCCCTCCTTGCCCCCAGTCTTCTTTCTTCCCACTATTTCCCACACTTTAGCCAGAGCGCACTTCCTAATGCACAGTTTTGATAATGTCACTGTTCTGCTTAAAACCCTGCAATGGCTACTCATTGCCCATAACATTCAAGACTCTCCCTTCTTCTACAACCTCATCTGCGATTGCTCCCCCAAACCCTAATTCTGCTATAGCTACATGCCCTCCTCTCAGATGTTAGAAGGCCCTGCCATCTCTAACCTTTGGTCTTCCCTATGTATCATTCTTCTGCTACATACCTTCTCCTCAAGCCCACACACAGACCAGCCCCTCTACTCCAACTAGATGGCTTATACTTATCATTAGGATCCTAATTTGGACCTTGAGCAAAGTCCCACAGCCTCCATCACATCCCTAGACTGCTCTGTCATAGGCTCCTCACATTTTTATAATTGCTTGTTTAATTACCTCCCTTTTACAGTAGGCATCAAGTCTTCCGAGAGTAGAGAACAGACCTCCTCTCAGCCTAGTATGCTATAGAGCCCCAGAATTCAGCACTCCATAGCAGGTTATCAAAAACCCTTAGAGAATGAATGAATAACACAGTCCCTGGCCTCAAGAAGCTCACAATGTAGTGGTAAAGTAGACCAAAAGTGTAGCACTTATACATAAAATGTTTAAAATACAAGAATAAAATGAATGTACTTCATACTCATGCCAAAAAGAAATAAAATTACCATACCCAAGAAGCTCCCTCTATTCCTTATCTCATCACCAAATAAGGGAGGTTTTTTAATTGTTTATTTTTTGAATACTATTTTTTTCTTTTCAGCTATTTTAAGCCGTATGGAATTTCCTATTAATAATTTTCTTTAAATCAACAAAGTACCAAAAATGCCATGTGTATTTGAATGCACTTATGCTTAATTTTTCCAGTTATGGATGTCACATTTGCTGAAAATGTCAGAAGTAATTCACTACCTAATATTAATTTTGTGATAGTAACACATAACCATATTGACTGAATCTAGCATCCTTAGTGCTAAAACAGTAACTACATATCAACACGAATCAACCATTATTCTAAACTAATACAATTTTGCCTGGACAAACTCATCAAGTACTTGAATGTCCAACATTATCACACATTCTACCTTGCACCTTCTCAAATTAAAAAATTGTGCCTTCATGACTCAAAGACACAATTTTTAGACGTCAAACCCTTTTTCACTTGAGCCGAGGATTCACAGAATATTTGCGCTCAGGTGGTTGATGACAATATTTTATATAAAGGAATTTAAACTTTGCTTTTTACTATATTTTCCCCCTTGTTAGCAGTAATACTTCCTATATCAAGCAAGTTATTAGTTAGTGTCTATCATAAAGTAGTGTATGTGATTGGCTACCTGTCCTCTGGATTCTGCTGTTTTACTCTTTTAACTGATTGTCACACATCTGGTGGATAAACCAGCTATCTATGGCCCAGATCTTTTCTGCCCCTATAAACCCTGCAGCTTAGAAAAGCTCCCTCAATAAGTAGTTTCCCAGAAGCCCTTATCCATGAAGAAGATGCCTTCTTCAGCCCTGCCCAGTCTCTAGGGATTGCCATGTCTCTTCTGTAATGTTGTTATCCATCAATTTATAAGCCTTTGGAGAAAAGGGATGAACAAAAGAAGCCATAGAGAGACTGTTGGAGAATTGACAAGAATTGTGATGTTGAGTTAGGATTTCTGATATGATCAAGGCTGTGGGAGAGAGCCCAGAGGTAAGAGCAATGAGCTATACCTCCAGGAAACCTGTCACTCTCAGGAACAGGAAAGATTTATTTTAAGTGGTCATGACTGTGTGTAGATTTATATGAGAATAAAATTCTTTGAAGTTACTTGAGCCATACTAAAAAAACTGGTTACAAGTCAATCAGTTACACAGATGTAGCTTAACAGTAAATAAATTTAACCTTTTGCTTGGATTTTATGGTTGTAACACAAACTTTGAGTTGACTCTTTTCAAAAACAAAATTTTATAGACAAAATTTTTTAAGCATGTGTTAAAGTATCAAAGCCATGTGTGAGGTTAGAGAAGGTATGAAAATAGAGGCACAATACAGTTGGGAAATACAATGCATATAGAAGCTAGTACTTTTCTTTTCTTTTTACTAAAAAATTACTATTTTCTTTCACAATGGCATGAAATCATCATGTCCAGATCAGTTGTTATAAAGGAATTCAGAAGCAGGTGTGCAATGCCAGGTGTGCCAGCTATCAGTGCAGGGATAAAGGAGTCACAGGAGAGGCCAGTGATGAGCACACCTATGTTTGAGATTGGAGTAACATGGTTTCACCCCCATCTTGTGGGGCCAACACATATAACAAATAAGAAATCATGTCAATGGAGATCAGAAGTGGAACATCAAGTAATAGTTTTAGTTTTAAATATTTGTTATTTCCTGCTTTTCTCAAGTGGCAAAGATATAGAATACATAGTTTACCCTTTTATTAGTTTTTTTTTTTTTTTATCAGGCCAGGGGAACTTTTTTTACATTATAGTACTGTTCATTTACCATTTGGGAATCCGAAATGTCAGTTCCCTCAGGCTCCTACCTTTCTTATACCAACACCCACTCCTGTCCTGCCATTTGATTGATCACAGGTAAAACTAACAAATGGGAGTGCTTGCTAGTTTCACCTGGCCTTGGAAATAGCACCAAGACCAAGTAATGCCAAAAAATCTAGTAGATTAAAATATATCACTTTTCAATCATTATTGTCCTCAGCAGGCAGAAAATAATTTTTATATATTAGCCATTGCATGCTACACCACTGTATTTATAGCTTCAGGAACTAAGTCTAGAAGAAATGAGAAAATTATTTTTGTAGAGACAAGAACCTTCCAGATGCAAGAATTGAACTCAGAATTTTTCTGTTAAGAGGACATTGTTTTTTGTTTGCTTTTTCTTTTAATGTAGTTTTGTTTGGTTTTGGAGGTGAGGGACGGTTAAGAAAAGTTTACTTATTGTCCTCAAAGTAATGTGAAACATTGCTGAATCAGAAATAACTGAAATTTCAAGTTTGATTTTTGTTTTCTGCCTACTGAAACTTCATAGTCTACCCAACTCTTGTTTCTTAGAACACATGTAACCCCTCTGCCTCTAAGAAGTCATTAGCTATCCCAACCCTGTCCTGGGGCTTGCTACTTTTGTTGCATGTATCAGAGGTGAATAATTATTTTATAGCCCAGAGTAGACTGAAGTTGTTTGCAGGAAACATTGATAATCAAAGGATATGAAATTGAGGACATGGTGATTATTATCAACTAGAACTGCCTATCACACCATGGATTTGTCTCAAAAAGTTGGGTTGTTTGATCACTTGCTTTTGACTGAGAACCAAAAAAATCCCAGCCCTTTGATCAGAAATCTTCTTCCCTAATCCTAGTGACAGGGCCTATCGCTAGCACTCAATGCTAGAAATGTAGTTCACTGATTTGCTTTTCACATAAAAGCTGTAGGGGAACACATCCTGAACTTGTAGTGCTCTTATTCTGGAAGTTTACTGAACCAATGGTTTTGCATTTCTGAGTTTTAAAAGTAAATTACATAAAATAAATCTTGAAAGAAAGAATGTGTAGAAATGTGATGTGTACCATACTTTAAAAATATATCACAGTGGATGGATATGCAAAAAGGCAACTTTAATAAAATGTTAGTGATAGAATCTAGCTAGTAAGTATACAGGTGCTCACTATAAAATTCTTTTAACTTTGCCATATGTTTGAAACTTTTCATGATAGCATATTGAAAAAGATATAAGAAGGTGCACACCTAATGATGAATTTGTGTGCTTAAGAAAATGTCATTGCACAATGATATAAGATTACGTAATTTATGTTGCAGAATTTTCATCTTTAGAAACTTAAAAAGTTGAAAATACTTTTAAGCTTTATAAGCTCTTCAGGGTATCCTCTTACAAATCAAGAGCCACCCTAAAGATAGGAAAACAGACATTAAGGAGAGACTGCAAGGCCATAGTGAAAAGTGCATTGTGTGTCATTGCCATTTTATTATCCAACTAGTAAATAACTGGATTATTTTCCTAATTATATTTAGCCTTAAAATAAAAAAATTGCTAAATATCTGGATATGCATATGACTTAAAACATGGTTTAAAATGCATCAACATATTTGTTGTCCTTATATTTCTTTTTTCACCCAGTAATACTATACCTTTAGAATTGAGCTTGATTGCCGTATGTCACGTTTGCCCATGTCTGACCCAAAACTAAAAATTGCACCCTATGGCTATTTTGTTTCACTATAACATGATCACAGTTGGAGGGAAAAACAACTGTGAATGTCTTTTAAAACGGGGAAAATATATAGTTTTTGAGAAGTGCCAGACTTAACAAGCTCCTCTGTAAGTGACTGAAAGGATAACATTTTCCCTCTAGAAAGTTGATTTCCTCCATATGTAAGAATAATAAAAGATCTGCAAATTGTCTTTGTAATTGGGAGGGTGATTACTTCCTATTTAAAAGATCTGTCAAGGCTCATGTCCTAAACAAGGGGAAGCTCTCAAGCTCTTATTCCAGGCCTTTTGGGAAAGCTACTCCTTCTCCCTTATCTTCTGTTTTCTCTTTTCATTGTTTCTCTGGCTCCCACAGCAGTGGTGTTTATGGTTGTGCTGACACTTTGGGTATTTAAAAAAAGAGAAGGAACATGAGACCAAAAATGATGTCAAAGACCTGAGAAGCTTAATATTATAAGGGAGAGTCAAGAGTAAAGGGGCATATTAAATGCAATAAACAAAACATTCACTCCACCATCTTACCATGCTTGTCACAAGGGACATAAGCAATAACTGTAGCATGAATCTCTACATTTAAAAAACACACAAGCTTTTATCCCTCCAGAAACATAATAAAGGAAGAATAAAGCCCTGACCTAGTCATTTTTCTAAAAAGTAGACTTAAAATGAGTCTTTTCCATGGCAATTTTATGGATCTCACATTTTGTTTCCTTTTTATAATTTAAAAGAAATTCATTCTCATTTCAAAAAGTACTCCCAAGAATAAAGAGAACATATAAATCATGCATAATTCCATCCCCCAGAGAAAGAGACTTTTAATATTTGGTATATATCCTTTCAGGTTTTCTTCTATAAATATATATATCACATAATTATAAAATTTAAAAGAGAGAGATGCAGTTTTTCCCCAAAAGGACTTTGTTCTTACTTTCTTGCTTCACGAATTATCCCCCTCACCTTCTGATATCTACATTTTCACTGTCTTTACTAGTTTCTTCTTGAACTATACACTTCCTCAATACCTTCACACAAGAGCTGGGACAGGGGGAGTATAATAACTTTCCCAGCATTCTTTTCTTGTATTTTTTGTCTTTCCTCTAGCATCATGCTCCCTCTTTTTCTTTCTTTCTTTCTTAACTGTGGTAAGAGCGCTTCACATGAGATCTACTATCTTAAAGTTTTCCCTTTCCCTTTTTATTCAAGCTTTCCTAAGGGAAAATAAGCCCTCTCACTATCTTTACTCCCTTACCGCAAATATATTTATTAGTCTACTCTAAACTTGGTTCTCCTCCTTCCTACACAAATAACCACTCTTCTTTAGCTTCCTTCATTGGGTTCTTTTTTTTTTTTTTTCCTTTTTGGTGCATTTTTTAAATGTAACATACTCCAGATCTCCAGCCTTAATCCTTGTCTGCCTCTATGCTTTCTTGTTTCATGGGTTGTCCTCTCCTGCAATTTTAATTATCTTCAACAATCCATATATCCCACCCTTATCTCTTTTCTAAGATACGACCTGTATATCCAAATTGTTGACTGGATCCTTCCTTGTGGATGAACTTTCCAAAGACACCAGACTCAGCAAATATCTTCTCCTTTCTCTTTTCTCGATTCCTCCTTTCTTTTACTGATACTCTATTCAGTTGATGGCAGCACCATTTAACAGCTGTAATAGTATAAATAACAGCAAAGACACTTTTGGAAATACTTGATACAAACTTGACCACTGAAAGAAGTAATATTTGCATTTATTTTGACATCTGTAGTCAATCACAAATTGATTTGAGACTAATTCATACAATTAGCTCTAAAAAAGAACTACTAGAGAATTTGATAATTAGGAGTTCATTGGTGACTATCAAGAATTCAATTATAGTAAATTGCAAATTGCAACCTGATTGTGATTGGTTTAGAAGTGAAGAGAAAGGAAGGAACTATAACTTGGAAACTCAGACCACTTTTTCAAGTTTGACAGTGAAGAGATAGGAGAGATTAAACGAATGCCTTTAGGGGAAATAAATGTGAGGAAGTCATCTTTTAGGACAGGGAAAACTGAGTGATTTTGCGGGCTGTGGGAATGAAGGTGATAAGAAAAAGGGATTGAAGATAGGGAAAATGAGAAGATAGGAACTGATTACTGACGACCAGGAAGAAGAGAATAGGAAGGTCTCTGTTTCTTTTATCTGTATATTCTTATATAACATTTGCTTTAATAAATTTAGGTCATTCATTGCAATATTAAATAAATAATAGTAAATTTTTTTTGAAATATGTATATGTAATCTTTAACCTTTAGATTTATTTTGACATCTGTAGTTGGGCAAAAATTGCAATTCAGGCTAATTTGTACTGTTAACTAAATCATGTGTTTCTTTTTCCTTTCAAAATTTACTTTATATTCCATTCCTAATGGGTATGAAGAATCCTTTTAATTCAACCTAGACACAATTTGACTAGTATCGTTCAATTAATACTCTTAACTTTTCAATAAAATCTTTTTTAAAAATTGAACATAGCTTGCTTCATTTTTCAGGTCTCTATCCCATTAGATCATGTTCTGGTTTTGTTGCTACTTACTTGCAAAATTGTTCTATATAATACATTCTGTCTGTGGCCATATATTATTTTCCTATATAGTTTTCAAATTTATGGTTTACTTAATTCAAGTGAATAAATCTACATTTCTATTCTACTTTTTTGGAGGACAGTAATAGGATTAAGGAGGGATGGTGGAATGTCTGCAGAGAGAATACGTTAGCTGTTGGGCTCAATGTTCTTAAGAAAACTACAGACCTGATTCAATGATATTTTTAAAAATTATCAGCACTAACAAAGAACTAGATAGTTCTTCCAGTTACTCAGAAAAGATTTAGGTTGTTGTGGGGAAGATGGGAGATACTTTGGGGTTTCAGAGGTTGGAGACTTATCTTGAGCTGAAAGCTTCTTGCAGGGAATGAGGCATTGTCAGTGAATAATGACTATTTCTCTTTCCCCACTTTTCCCACCTCAAAGTCCTCGTCATTTTCTCTCCACTGCACTGATGCTCCCTCCTCAGTTGCACTTGCAGCAGCTGTACACAAAATCAGCTATAAGGAGTCAACATGCTAAAGCTGAGGTGGAAAGGGGCCTGCCCTTACTGCCTCAGTTGAAACCTTCAGCTCCAGTGTCTGCCAAGGGAGGTGGGAGGAGCACAGGAAGTGATTGCCCATGGCTTCTCCTCCCACAGAAGCCCTGCCTCCTCATGCTTGGACAGTGCAGAGGTTAGCTTTCTTTCTCTCTCTAGTTCAGTCCTTTGGCTAATGTGAAAGACCACACAGAAGCCATGGAGTTGCTTTTTGTGCTTGACAAAAGTGTATAGATAGAAGACAGGGATTCCTGGCTGGGAGGAGGGAGGAGAGCTGAAGATCTCTGCCTGGGCTGGCTGATCAAAGCAGTCAAACTGGGAGCTGAGTGCTCGAAAGAGGATTATGCTCGCACTAGAGATAAGCAGTAAGTGAGCAAATAACCATTATGGCTTAGAAAAGGCTTAAACCCCCTGGGGTTATGGGGTGAACTAGAAAATATTGCTTAACTCTAGAGTAAAACTGTAAGAATTCTGACTCTGCGTGTAGCTGTGTGCTATTTGGAGACTATGGGTTTAAGTACAGAATTAGGGCTCTAAATTCTTCCTCCCACTTTTGGAAAATGCCAACTTTTACTTACAGTAGTTTGGGATACAATTTTCTTCCCTGACTTAGCCTCTTCCCAGGAAAATGTACTACTAAATCAGATAAGGAGTTAGGATTAAATTGGAGAAGTGGAATTAGGGATTGGCAGAAATTGCGGTCTTGAATTATGTTCTGTGAATACCGACATTTTTACATCAATTATCAGTGATTTGCTTAATCACAAGAAAGTCTAGGGTGGGGCATTAAATAGGGAAAACGAAGAGCTTTTATGACAAAGAGGCTGAGTAGTCCATATGTGTGGGATGAAATATAAAAATGTATATAATTAATAATACATGTTTTGGGGTGTTTTTTTAAGCATTAAAGTAGAACAGCACTCAGGGAACATAGAAGTGCTTGGATAAAAATTAGTCAGAAAAGAAAAAATTTTCATTTCAAAGACTTTTTGTGCTGGCCAACATTTTCACAATGTTTACAAAGTCAAGACAATGATTCAGGGATACTTCAGTCATTGTCATACATTATAAATACTGTTGCTGGGCAAGATCTGTGGTTCTCTGGTTAGCAAGTTCTGGCAATGAAGCCACAGCCACTGGTACAAAGAATTCTGGGATGTCTGACAGTGAAATGGATGGAAGGACCCACATTCCATCTCTACTTAATGTCCTTTTGTCCAGAAATCGGGTCATGCAAATGAGCTACTTGGTACGTATACAGATCAATATTCGGAAAGATAGTTTTAAATGTTGCGTATTAAAGGGTCTCTGGACAATATTGTATGGCAACCAGTGGACTAAAAGGATGCAAAAGCAAAGTGATAGGAAGGAAATCAGCTTACTTTAAACCAACCTTGCTCTTTTTGTTTTCCATTAATCCTGAAATGGAACCTCAGATGAAGATGAGAATAATAATAGAGAGAAATACTTTGGCCATCTGTTCTGTTCTAAGTGGCTAAATTCATTAATATATGAATGAGAATTCAGATTTTATTTATGCATCCTAATACTTGAAGATTTAGAAATCTCTTTATTACAGAAAAATGCACAAAAATAATAGATATGTTTATTAGGGAGGAAATGTTGAAATCTGGTTTTGAAATATGACAGAGAGACAAACAGACAAGGATCATGTCGCACAGTATAAAACAGATTTATGTCATATTTGCTGAAAGATATAGTTTTTCCCCAATGAGATAGGGATCCTAATATGGCACAGTAGATACAAACATAAGACATATTTTTTAATTCCCTTAATTCTAGTTGATGTATCTAATACCTAAAGGAAGGATTATTTTTAAATAATAACCTTAAACTAAAGCTACATAGTGATTTTTTTTCCTTTCTTTTTCTTACTGATCCTCTACAGAGGTACTTAGACTTCTGAAATTATGAAGAAACATGTCATTTCTGGTATTCCCATCAGTCAGTGCATTGGGAGAATGCAAAAAAAAAAAAGTATTCAAGTTATCTTTCTCCTATAGCACAACAATAAATAGTTTTCTCACATTAGAATGGGGGAAGTAGATGGAAAGTAGTCATTGGGGGGGAGGTGAGGCAGGGAATGACAAAATGCCAATAGGATTATTTTTAAAGATGGCCTGTATTCCTCCATCTTTTTAAACTACTTAGCTTTGAAAATTATTTTATCTTTT
The DNA here is from genome assembly GCA_004027375.1 of Macroglossus sobrinus. Classification (NCBI taxonomy): domain Eukaryota; kingdom Metazoa; phylum Chordata; class Mammalia; order Chiroptera; family Pteropodidae; genus Macroglossus; species Macroglossus sobrinus. Next base: position 765,251 of record PVKZ01000248.1, read on the forward strand.
AAAATTATTTCTGAGTTGTTTTTCTTGTGTTCATTTTCATCTAATTTATAAGCAAATGTAGAAAAATCTAAAGATTTATTGAGTTGTATAAAACTTGTCTTATTCTAAAATATATATATATATATAAGAGATTAAAATAAAACATTTAATAGTTGAAGTCTTAAGCATAGTATTACTAATGCAGTTTCAATCTTTATGAAAAATAAGCTGGGACTCTTGAAGGAATCACTTAAAGTGTTAAAGAATCTTTTCTGAAACTACGGTTGAAGAAAAACATTACAATAGTCATAAAGGACTAAAGGTGTAATTTGGATGAGAGAAACTAAGCAAAAAATATTTAATGAATAATTATAAGCCAGCAGCTTAACTATAAGAGCATTTGCAATTGTCTGTGAGAGACTAACATAAAGAATGCTGTATTATGACTAGTGAACAAAGCTAAGTAGACTTTATCTTTAAAAGGTATTAAGTGGGAATTAAGATTATTAATGGAAAGAAACTGAATGATCATTTAAAATTATTCTTTCACAAGAAAAGTAAAGAAAAAGGATATGGAAAACTAAGCAGTGATGAAGACCTCGAAATAATTGTTGATCAAAACCAGGTAAGTGAATGCTTGCATACATTTTCTGCTATTGCACTATAGATTTTTGACAACTGAAGCCCTTTGAGCCCTCAGCCCTGCCCTAGACACTATAGTAGCCTGTGTAAGGAAGGCCTGCATAACAAAGATAGACTTTGAGAGCAACTAAGCCTCCCTCTGCATCCACTGATTTCTGCATGTCAGCATGTATGTTCTGTATGTAAGAATGATGAAAAACAAAGCAAAACAAGATAAGAGAACTTTTGGAAAATTAAAAGTCACACTTGAAACAAGGAACCAAAACAACAATGATGATTTGTTTAGAAAAAAAAGATTCAAACAAAAACTAGAAAGTATATTATTTTGAAAATAAGAAAAGCTACCATTAGTATAAAACTATGATTTAGGGAGAGGGGGATAAAAGACTTTAAAAACCTGAGAAACTTAAAAAAAATTATATACAAATATACATATATATATATATATATATATATATATATATATATACAAATTTAGTTTCTCAGATACTCTTCAGTAAATTCAGAGATTATTTTTAAAAAACAAAAAGAAGCTTTTTAATATTCTGTAATATCAACTATAATTTGAGGAACATCTATCTTGGGTTTTATATGGGCCCATAAGGTGAAATGAAAACTGCTTAATAGACCATAAACAATGACACACCAGGTAATGGAAGGTATCCAGCTCATGCCACTGAATTGGCATCAGCCCTTAATATCTTAGTTAATTATCAGAGAGACAAGCTAACTGTGCATCTATTTTATGTATAAGAGGCACTGATTCTGAAGGTCATGTAAATGTGGGTAGAGATAAAGAAATAATTTAAAAGGATCTGAGCAGATGAAGAGGTTAAGAAAGAAAGCAGTCAGCAAGTTACAGAAAGGCAGGTTGAACTTGGAAATTTTTCTAATTGTGCAGTTTGTTTTGCATCATAGCGATCACATTAAAGGAGCAATTGTGTATTATTTCAGAAAAAAAGGGAAAAAATAGCAACCAAAAACAATTAACTTAGAGACTTGCTTGTTAGATCTGGAGGTAGCTGAAGTGATCTTCTGGGAAAAACTGGCCAAACAAAGCATCTCCATGGGAGCTGAAGAATGTGCTGATTTTATAGGTTCGCTAGAACTACCTCCGAGTTTTCCTGTCTTATCTTCCCTCTCTGGCTGCCAAGTGAAACTGTGGGGAGATGCGAGAGGTGGGCTGTATTTCTACTTAGTGTCAAATTGTCAGTTTAGTTAATAAGCTAAGTGAGACTAGAGTCCGAGTGCTTCACTGGGCTATTAGTTCTCATTTTAACAGATTAATCGCGTAGGGCATGTGATCTCCATCTCCCACAGATCCTGCCTGTAGACTGGAATTCTCATCAAAAGACTGGACTTACCTGGTAAATGAACTAGTAAGATACAATTGAGCACATATGAGAACAGTCATGCCTATAGATTTTCTATTAAAATGAAAAGTTATTTTTTAATTTATTTTTAATCATATAGAAAGTAAATTCTCACTCTTTTGTACTTCTTTAGTATAATCCTACCCCAAAGCTGCTTTTCTTTTCCTTTATTTTCCCAAAAGCTTCTTTTTTGTTTTAACTAAATCTTGGGATTAATAAAACTATAAAATTATACAATGAGATCTTCGGAGTAGAAAGTCCAAGGGAGTCATTGTTCCTTTTATAGTACCTTTCACAAAATTTATGTTGTTGAGCCTAAATACATTTTATTAATGATTAAGATAAGAGAACCAACTTTTCTGCTTCTTGAGAAAATAACACTTTCCTTTCCTGGATCAAATGAGAAAGAATTGTATTTTCCCAGTCATTGTTTGTCTCTGTAGTTACATTTCCTTCAGTGCCATTGTGCCATTTGGCACCAGTTGGTAGTGAGCCAGCTTTGCTGAATCATTCATGTCAAAACATGTTTCAAAAGATGAATAATTATGAATATGACTTGGCAGTGGTGTTTGCTGTTGGCTATAAGAGTAGTCTTTCATTTGGGGGGAGGTTTTATCTAGTGTCGATGTGAGTAAATCCTAGGTTGAAACGATGACAGTGTTGATACCTGGAAGTAAAATATTTGGTAAAACACCCAAATTAGTGTTTTGTAATACTGAGAAGAATTCCTGCTGAGTTTAAGAAATCAACATTAAAGGTATATGTGTTTTTATGTGACATTTGTTTAATATTACTTCATCTCATACACACACACACACACACACACACACACACATTATATAATATATAGGTTATTTGGGGAGGGATCTTTATATTCAATTTATTCTTCCTATATCTTTTCAGGAACATAGTAGAAATTTGTTAGTCAATCTTTATATAATTGCAAACAGCATTTTCAGTAAATGGTGCCAAAATAAAATCTAAAGAAAATAAATAAAATAGCCAGAGGCTGTGATGAGCAGAAGTCCACTAATCTTATTAAATCTGTCACTCAGAAGCTGTTACTCTACAAATGCTGTGCAAGCTATATGCCATTTTATCAGTCGTGTGATTTGCAAGCCTTATATTTCCATGGAAAGCCCACAGTTTTGCTTATATAAGCAAATTAAAAACAAGCTGCATAGAGTATGTGAATTTTGCTCTCTCTGGCTGCCCACATTCAAAAGGGTAAAAGATGAATTCTGTGTTATTCCTACATAAGAAAAAGTAATTTTGGAACTCCATAAGGTTTTATTTTTAAAAGGTAATAATGTGCTTCTTTCTTCATGAAATTTGATTGGCAAAGTTCATTTCAGATGCATATAAAACATTCCAGAGGATTCTTAGATTAGTGTTGATGTCCTAAAATAATAGATGTCGTATAATATGTGATCACACACATACATGTATAATCATTTAAATATAAATGTATCATATTGACATTGGAGTCCATATTTTCCACCAGAAATCTCTAGAGTTTTTAAATTCCAAGCCTATGAAGGTAATCAAAGGATACATATTGGATTAAAATTTTAATGCCTCTAAAATTCAGACATCTGACATAAAATATATATACTTTTTATTATATGTATCATATAATTACATATACAAACATAGTTACTATATATAAATTGTAATATATTTAATTAATGAATTCTATATTTGGCTTTCTAGAATAAATATTAAAAGAGAAAATTTAAATATATATTTTGGATGATTTTTATTACTTATTGAAATGTTCCCTTCTAATTGGAAGGGGGTGAATCTCATTGAGGGATAGATTTTATATACACATGAATTTCTTTTTGAAGTTATTGAGATTTCAGTTATTGAATTTTAAATTATTAATATTTATTAGTCACCTTAATTCAAGGTTCATGATATGTTAGACCAAGATAGCTTTTTTGTTCTAAAATGTTTTAAATTCTAAAAACATTTAGAGGATGTAACAAAGGCTAACACAAAATTAGAGATTATAATTATATGAAAGATATACTTGCAGACTCAAAAAATTCAAAAATGGATATTACAGTTTGTTGTGGATCTAGTTGTTTATAGGACTCAGAGTTGCAGCCTCCTATTTTTCAATGCAGTGTGCCAAATATCAGCCAGTTTACAAGAGGACCAGATGCACACAGCTCAGAGCAGTGGTTCTCAAACTTTATCCACCTGAGAACCTGTTTGCACAGCTTGTTAGAACACAGGTTGCTGGGCCCCACCCCTAGAATTTCCCATTCTGTACGTCAAGGGTGGGCCCTAAGAATTTGCATTTCTGAGTCTTCAACTCCCACTGCTGGGTCACACTTTAAGGAACACTGGGTCAAAGAGATAATTTTCACAGTTCTATAGGGAAAAAATGTGTGTGTGTGTGTGTGTGTGTGTGTGCGCGTGTGTGTGTTTGTGACTTGTGATAACTTTGACATTGTTTAACTGAGCATTCTTTACCTGGGAATCTAAAACCCAGACTTCATAGAAATCCAACATAATCATGCTAAAAACAAGAAAACCACAATCATTTACAATCAAAGGTGCCTTTAAAGACTCAGATTTCTAGTCTGACTGAATTACACTTAATAGCCTTGTGAATATGAACCTGTCTGAGGTATATTTTCTTATTTATAAAGTAATACTTTATTTTTCCCATCCCTTGAATTTCTCTGAGATAAAATTTGTAAAAGTGCTCTATAAACTGTAAATCATTCTGTCATAGCTGGTCATCACCACCTGAATTAGTCTGCTTCCCCTACCATAACAAAATACCATAGGCTGAGACTTAAATAGCATTTACTTCTCACAGTTCTGGAGGCTAGAAGTCAAAGATCAAGGTGTTGGAATGGTTGATTCTGGTGCAGACTCTCTTCCTGGCTTGTAGATGGGGCTGCCTGCCATCTATATCCCCATATGGCAGAAAGAGAGAGTTCTGGTGTTTTTTCTATTTTCATTAGGGCCCCACCCTGCAGCCTCATTTAACTTTTATCACCTCCTTGCATGCATGCCCCATCTCCAAAGTCATATTGGGAGTTAGAGCTTCAATATATGAATTTGGTGGGGGACAGAAACATTCATTCCACAACACCACCCCACAATTCCAGTTTAGCAAATAGGAATGTTGAGATCTAGAAAGATGAATCACATCTTGACGTCCAGTCCAGTACTCTTTCTGTCACGCCACATCTCTTCACTACAGTTGCCCATTACTGGTCATCCCATATGTGTGTCTTAAGAAGATACTTTGGTTCAGTGCTCTAATTATTATAAAATAACCATCTACTAGGAATTATCACAAGTGGCCAATATTTATTTATTGAACTCTTTTCAGTAAATATTGAAAAAAAAGGGATGCCCTTTTCCACAAACACTTCTTAACTGTTTCCTTTGCTCTTAACTCCCATAGCTTTGCCAACAACAAAAAAATGCTCTTTATAGCAAATGTATACAAAATAAGAGCTCAAAGGTGGTTGTTGACATCTGTTTGCCTTCCCTTACCTACACAGCCCCCTCTACCAAGCATGAGAAGTGTTCTTGGAGAGAGACAACAGGTACTTCTCTTAGCCCAGAACCTTCCTGAGAGTGTCCTACATTTGTAGGCAAAGCCTATGCAGAAAGCAATGGAAATTGGAATTTCTGTGATATTTCTCTGAAGAAAAATAAAAGACCAAGTCTAGCCACTACTTTGTGTTTCCAATAGAATATAAGCATTTGAGTAGGGTTATAATTCTTTCCTGGTAGTCCTCATGGGAATGGATTCTAAAGAGGAAAACACTGGCCAACGTGAAATAAAAATGGAAGAATGAGAAAAATAGATACCCAGCTTCCTTCTGGTACTAACAGAGAGTGTGATCATATCACCATCTAAGCATCTGACCTGAATCTCAGACCCATAAGTAGTAAAAGGTACGGGAGTGATATTTGTCACTGCCTTCTTGTACTCAGCACCATCTGGCCAGTGCTTTCTTTGTCATATCAATGTGATGACTTACTTTAAATATAATTCAGATCTCATTTACCTCTGAGAAAACTTATAAAGCAAGAGACCTTGTCTTGGTGTCATATGTAATGCTCTCCCTTGGTACTTTCTAGTCACCAAAAACAGGCACCTGAAAAGAGACAACCTGAAGATTCTGAAGCAGGATACTCTGAGACACTGACAAGACAAAACACCTTATGCAATTATTGCCCTGATTACACTCACAGCAAACATAGGCTCATTAACATTTTCCTTAGGAAAGATTGATAGATGACAAAGGATTCAATGAAAATAAGCCTTATTTATTCATGATGAGAGAGACTGAAGCTATTCAAATTTGTTATCTATCTGAAATCAACATTGGAGTACACAAAGAATCACCACTACTATAGTCCAATCAATGCCATTTTGTCTGAAAAGCTACTTATCATCAATAAATATTGTACAAGAAAGGTGGAAAGTTTTCCACTAGGTTAAATTACTGGAATAAAAGCATGATCACCCTGTGTTTTATTCCTAAATATTCCCAAGTAATATAAAAATAATGCTGAGTTACTCATAATGTGGGGGTGGGGGGAGAAATTCACAATAATACAAGGTATCTTACTTTACATTTTCCTTGTAAACTCGCAATGGTGAGTTTGTTTTTTAACTTCATGCACTCCAATTTAGTATACCGATTCCCCTAAGCATCACCTGACTCTAGGAAAAACAGAAAGGACAGACCTAATATCTCAATTTTATAGTCTTCTAACAGGTTACTGAGGTCTGAAGGTAGAAGGCCAGAAAATGTAGAGCGTCAATCATAGAATGAAACAGAAGTAGTTTGCAAGACTGCAAGACAAAGCTGAATAGTCTCAGCTTTGCCACTTACTATGCAGAAGGCCTTGGAGTGAGCAATTTAGGTTCTCTGAGTGTCATAATCTGTGAAATGGAATACTACCATCTGGCTCAGATGTCCATTGTGAGGTTAAAATGTGGATGGCCCTCTGGATTGCCTGTGTCCAGCTTAGCCTCCTTTGTTCAGAGCCAAGACTAGAATTCAGAGCCACCTCTGTTTTGTCTCACACTCTTTCCATCAGCAGCTCAAGCTTCCCGAATGATGAGTTGGAAATGGTTGTTGCATTTTGACATTTTCATTTTGCTTATTTTATTTGCTTTACCATTAAGCATTCTGCTTGCCTTCTGTAGGATATTGTCAGATACTCTAGTGCATTTTCAGGGGTGCCGGCTCCTCCGCCACTGCACGTGCTTGGTATTATAAAGATAACAAGGAAGTGACAGTTGTTAAGATCAGGACCTTCACAGTCATGAATCTGAATGAAATCAGGCTATGGCTACATAGTAGCTCTATTACCTTAGAAAAATTAACCAGTGTCTTTGAGCCTCAGGCTGCTCTACTATAAAATAAGGAAAATGTTCTCTACCTCATAAAGTAGTTGAGAGAATTAAATAAGTTCTTATATATAAATGCTTTGCAATGTGAATGACATGTAGTAAGTGCTTTATAAATGGCAGTTTCTGGTGTGGGGTGCGGGGAGAGGAAGAATGGTTTATTTATTAGCTGTAGAATCCCCTTGGATCAACTAGGTACAGAAATGAGGGGAATCGACTATGTGTAAGAAAAATGGGGAGTGAGAGGGACAGTAGCTAATGTCACAAGCTAACCCCACTAGAGGGGGTCAGGACCTGCCAGGTCTACTTAATTATTATCTTTTTGGAAATGTGCTTACCACATATACTAATTATTTAAGAGAAGGATTAATCTGCTGATTTTAAAATGTTTGAAATCAATTTAGAATTTTTATAACAATATGTAGTCAAACAAAACATTATGGGTCTGTATATAACCCTGGAGCTCCAGTTTGTGACCAGTTATACTCATGAAATTCTAAGATCAAAATAGAGCAGGATGTTGACATGGCCTAGGCAGGCCTCTGCTCTCTCTTTGTTTCTCTTTTGCTTTACACCTACTCCTTGAAAACTAACCTAGTTATCAATCTAACCTTAAGACCTCCCCAGGAAGTTCAAGGACCTCAAAAGGGAACCAGTTACAAATGATGTAAAAAATCCTCATTTGATAAAGTGAGTAGAGCAGATATTTACAAACAGACGGTATTGCTGATATTTCCTCCTATTGAAGACTTTACCATTCTCTATTCTTGTCATCTCTGAGTAGCACTGATGAGTAGCAAGCACCCAGCTTTCCTCTACCAATCCATCTTCTCCAATTTTTCAAACAGAAATACAATTCACAGGGCTCAACTAAAAACTATAATCACCAAGAGAGACTTTGAGTTACTACCTCAAGTTCAACAAATACCTGAATGCCTTTATATATCTTTATTTTAAGTTTTTATTGTGCAGCCTAGGCTCATTACATGCAGCATAAAAGAAAAAAAAAAGGTGCTTTCAAGTTGGAAAAATATATAGATGTTAAGTAATCTTCAAATGGCTTTGTTTTTCTTTTAATTTATGGGGGAAAGTGCTGGCGGTATGTTTAGTCTGAGAAAATAAATGCAAAATTGAAATGACATGAGCTGACATACTGAGTGCAAAAATGATGTGATATATAAAAATAACAGTCAGAGACAATAATACTTAAAGTGGACTCAGCCATTTGGAAAAACAACCTGAAGAGAAACCCATTCAACCTTTCACTGTGAAAAGTTTGTCATGATTTTACTGGTGTTTTTTGTTGTTTGTTGGTCATGTTTTTGTTGTTTTAAGTAGGTTCATCTGATCAATATAAAACTATAGACATTAGCGCTGAAAGAAACTTCAGACGATCGTCTAATCCAGAGGTTTTAAACTGTGCTCTGTGGAACCCATTCCCAGACCTTTTGAGTGGAGAGGGGTGATCTTTGTATGCGGTGCCACACTTTAGAGAGCAAGTCAGTCCCTAGGGGTTCAGATAAACTTTGTTTGATTAAATGGTGCTGCTGCTAAATTTAATTATATTGATTCTAATTTAGTCAAAACAAGTTGAGTCTCAGAGTAGAGATGTAGCTTGACAGTGTCACTAAGTTATTTACATCAAAGGAAATATTAGAACTTGGGTCTACAGTCTCTAGTTTTAGGTTCATTCATCTTCCCCTATAACTGCATTTCTAAATAAGCTTTCTTCCAAACTCTCTCATGTTGATAAAGCTAAACATACCAGTCAAGCCAGAAAAAAGTCACTTGAGAGATGTGTGTATTTCAAGTGTGCAGCTAAATCTGTTATATTTGTCTGATAGATTTTTATGAAAGGCTGTTTATATGAGATGCTGCCTAATTCTTCATAAAGAGGTTCTCACAAACTTTGTGACAACTTCCCAGTATGTATCAGGGTATAGATATTAATGATTTTAAAAGTGAAATTTGAATCTCCTAAAACATGCCTAATGAAATTAGCAGTGTTTCCTCCACATTGAAGCTGATGGTTTTTCTCCACCTGGATCAGTATATCATCTCCCTCTAAATCGGCTGTGGGGATTATAAACTGTGTCCACAGTTCAGCATCTAGCTTCCAAGTCCACCTATTTGGTAGTGAGCTGCCAGCAGTTTTGTCTAATGAACCCTGCAGATGAACCCACTGATCAGTGATTGAATCAGTGTCTATTGTCACAAGGGCTTCAAATCAGTTTGGGTAGCAATATTTATACTGAAATTATTTGTTACAAATTTAGATCTGATAAATAAAAATGACAAGGGAACAGATGGACCATACAAAAAAATTTCCATTTTATAATAGTTAAACAGCAAAGAGAGTTTAGAGAGTAATTTCTCTTCCTTCTCTGACTTTGGACCTAGAAGCCCGTGCCTTGTCATTGCCCTGACCTTGTTATTTCTGTGGTTGTGCTTTTATTTCTCTACCATCCAGATTTTGCAGTGTCTTTTTCTTTCTACTCAACCCACTCTGATTCCTTCCTCTGGAATGTGTCTCTTATTCTGACACTACGTATATAAGATTTGACATAAATGCAGTTCTTGCAAACCTGCCTTTTTTAATGCTTCATTGCTTCCTTCCCTTTCTCCAAAACAGCTCTATAATTCTGTCATTTCCATGTTTAGTCATTAATTTTTCACATGGCCTACCCCCAGTCAGAGTGAGTACCACTTCCTTCCCATCTCGTGATCTAGATAAAATAAATGCACACATAAATGACCATTCAATACAATTGTTATTTATTCCTCATCATAGTATTTTTGGGCCAAATGATCTCATTCTTGAAATATATGAATAAGTGACTTATTAAAAAAATGGTGAGACAATGTACCATCTCGGCTTTGTGCTAGATGTTCTGAATAGGAAAAAAACATCCATTCATCACTTTTTTTTCTAACAAAATTATCTCATTTATATAATTTGTGAATGATTAATGAAATCTTATTGTAGAAAAACACTAAACATGGAAATAGTTTCCTTACAGTCAAAGTGTCCAGTTATCACTTCTCCACATTCTCAGCTTCTATCATCAAACTTTAAATGTGCCCCTGAAATTGCTGCACTAATATTTGTGATCTATGGGAAAAAAGAGTGATGGCGCATCAGTCGATGGAGTTTTTTTTAATGAAATTGTTAAAATAAATTAACAAACAGGCTTAGTTATTCTTAAATTTTTAAACTCAAGCTCACAAACAGGCTTAGTTATTCTTAAATTTTTAAACTAAAGATATAAAACCTTGAAAACAAAATAGGAAGCAATATGTTTTTCACTAAATGAATGCGCAATCTTATCCTTTCACCCAGACTTCAAGGCATTTGTTTTAAAATCATGCCCTGTGGGTTATGAACCACAGTAGTCATATAAGACATGCCCCATGGACCCCATCACTGCTTGGCCTAGTGTCAGCCACAAGTAGTAGGCATCCAAGATATGTAGAGAACTGATTCTTCTTACTATCTCCCAAATAAAATGCAAATGCCTCAGTTAAGCTTCCAAGCCATGCATGGTTCAGCCCCTGATACCCTGTTATCCTCATCCAATGCCACCTCGACTTCATGCCTCATTAATACTGAACAAGTCGAAGCACTCTCTGTTAAGAGAATAGATCACTCTGCTGTGAGAATGTCACTCTGATAGCTGCCTAGAAGGCCTGACCTTTTTTCTCAGGGTGAAGTCCCTACTGAACTATTCGGTAAAGCTAGTTCATCCCAAGTTGTTGGTAGAAAAAGTAGTGTTAGAATCGATACTCTACCACCTCTTCAAACTTTCACTAGACACTACTCTGCTTCTCCATGCTCTTTATGCTTCTGCATCCTCCCAAAAGCAGCACTCCAGCTTTACTCCATGAGCCTTTCCTGCTATTGCTCAAGGACTGTAAGTCACCCTTGGGGTTCCTTCACCTTGATTATTATACCATGAGTATGAGTGCACAAAATCCTCCTCAGAAACTTTGAATAAAATAAAAAGTATCACCTATGCTCCCAAAGAACTCTTCATTTTGCATATTCTCTCATTTTTGCATAGTCATCAGCATAATTTTAAATTTTTGCATAGTTGCAGTCAGTATGCACTTAATGTTATATCTGCTTCTTTATGTAACATTATGCCAAACTTCTTTTTCACATTGTTATTTAGTTTTTATAAATGTCATTTTAATGGTCACTTTTTATTAAATCAGGGTAATCTTTGGGCATTTTTTCCCACAACTTTCCCTGGCTTGTGCAGTGACCATTCAAATCTTTCCCTTCTTTCAGGATACAAGTTATCACCTTAAAAAGGAAAAAAAGGGATTGCAAGAAAACTGTGTACATTATTATGATTAGACATATATGAATTTACTATGAATCATGCATGATGTTTATGGGAATTTACACAGTGTCATCTTTTCATATCCCTGCTGCACCTTTAAATATCACTGTAGATGCCACCACGTGTGTGTTGCACTTCTCTCATAAAACCTCAGGTTTAAATCACTTTCTATGTGGCAGTTTTATGGGATTCTGCTTCCTGAGGCTGACCATAGCCAAATCGCAAACATGGATTTGCATCAATTTGGTTTGCATGAATGTTTAAGTTTGCTGAGAAGGGAAGTTGACTGTATATTATTAGAGCCATGAATAACTTGAGATATAATTTACTTTGGTACAATATGCATTGAGGACACAGATGCATGGACCCGCTAGGATATTCATATGCCAAAAAGACATATAGACTTAAAGACTCATCTTGAATTCTAAAGAGCTTATATAGAGGGTGTACCACTAATTGAGTTGTGGAATTAAATCATATGATCTCTTTATATTGAAAGGCATGAAAAAAGAAATAATTGTGAATGCATTTTAGAATATAGTCTTTGGAAGCATTCTAGATTTTAAAATTTTTGCTAGTATTCCAAAATGTAAAACTCTTACATTAATAAAGATTCAAAAAGTTTAGGAAGTTATTAAGTTCATTAGCAGAGCTGAAATACAAGTGAGAATGCTAGGATTCAAGCTCCTGTCTCTGCCAATGACTTTCTGTTTGAACTTGAACAAATGTTTAAGCCTTAACTTCCCTATCAGCAAATGGATAATAATATTTTACCTAACTCTATCTCACAAGAATTCTGGAAGAATTTCATAAAGAAAATTAAAAACAAAAACAAACAAACAAAATAACCTTCTGAGCCATTTAAAAGGATTATTTCCTGTAAATAGATCCAAAATGGTATCATCTGTAAGAAAACCACTCACTAATGTCCTGGGGTTATGAATCAACCTCTTAGGTTAAAGAGCAATTTAAAAATGAAATCCCTTGTATTAAAATGAACACAACCACAATTGCTACTTTTAAATCAGTAATACATGGGGAGGGAGGCCAAGTGTGACTTAATTTTATGAATTTACAAGTGATAAAATTACATTGCATTTTTTTAATGAGTCTTTTAAATTTTTTCTCTAATCATAATGAGAGAAGACATAGATGTTTTTATTTTTATGTTTTCAATTGCCTTTAAAAGATTATAAATAGATACTTTTAAAGAAATAACATTTGTTTTTTCATTACCAATGATTCTATTTTTTTTTAATGAACTAATTTTTTTTCCCTGGGAAAACAAACCTTATGCTGAGGCTTCTAAACTTTATTTTGTAGTAGATAAATTGCTTATTCCAAGTAAAAACAACATATCTAATATCTGTCCCCCAAGACTAGAAAAAGACCACCCAGGTGAATATTAATACCTAAGTCTTCTTTTTTTAAAAAAAATTGACACTTGTAGAATCTATAATCAGTCTTTAGCAGAAAAGTCACATAACATCTCTCAAAACACAAAGAAACCAAAATAGCTTCAGCAAGATGCCAAAGAAAAGGAGAACTCCTGTCACAAAGTAAGTTGACATTTAGAACCTCTCTGTATCACTTGGAAGAGAATTAGGCCCTCCATCAATAAGCTGTCTTCTGAACAATTATTTCAGGGTACACCAGTGCAAAAGGTTAGCAACCATAAATGAGTTCATATTATTCTTCTTTATTTAGAAATCTGCTTCTGACATTACAAGGGAGGCCCCTAGTCAGCTTTCTCAGAACTTCCAGCCTATCAGGAAAGAAAACTTACCAAAAACATATATAAGGTTTAAAGTTCATGGTTAGGCCAGATTTGGGGATGGGATTGTAGGGTGCAGAGAAATTTAGGCAAATCAGCTTGTACAAAGGTCATTTTAAACACATGCAAAAGTGCTGTAGATGAGGTTAATGGAGTTTGATGGATCAAACGTTAAACTTCAACTGTCCAATTTAGTTACATTATAGGCAGGAGTATGAGAGAGGTAGAATAAAGGGAATTATCATTGTTGAGCACCTACTATGTGCTAGACAATTTAAGAGCTATTATTATTATGTCAGTTTTTCAGAATGGGAAAACAAAATAAGACTAAGGGTTGAGAAACCTGAAAAGAGTCGCATAACTAATAAAGCAGCAAAGATGGAATGGAAATAAACTCTACCTCCGAAGCCCATGCTCTTTCTGCCAACTGCCTTCCCACAAGCTGTCAAGAAAATTAAACTGCACTGCATTTTGTTTGATTTAAAGATACAGTCATTAGTTACTGTATATTGCCTAGTTCTCATGGGAGTTTTAAAAAAGGGCCATTTATTGGAGAAGGAAAAAAGTCATAGATAGCAAACCAAAGCCCCTGCTGTTCACCTACTGTGGAATTACCAGTCTTTTCCTAGGGATTCTTTGGTTGAAACTGAGTACAGAAGAATCAAAGTGGGCAGGCAAAGGGTTCTCTTGAAACACAAGAAATAAATAAAAATGAAGAATGTAGTGTCCTGTTTTCTAGTTTGCACACAGCTATGTCCATATTTTACTCATAATTGGCCTAAAGATAAATTGTACTGGAAAAATGGCTCATTGCATCAGGTTTTTTTTCTATTCTGGGCCCAAAGTTTCCTATATTCATGGCAGATTTTTTTCCACTGCAAGTTAATTCCTGAGCTTGTTTTTATAGAACTTAACTAGTAAAGCTATCCAAGGCAGGTGCAAAACAAAACAAAAAAAAAAATCTGTTTGGAACTTAAGAAGCAGCAGAGTTTCCCAGTAGCCAGATGAAATCACCCCTTACATCCCTTCTGGGATTTGTAGAATTAACAATGTTGGAAAATACAAGAGTTAAAATTTTTCATAATTTTTCTAGAAGACTAAAATAGATTAAGGGGGTTACTTGAGCAAAATATTTCACCAATGGGGATATTTTGAGTCCCTTGCTCACTTCTAGCTCCATTAGTCACCAAACATTTTCTTTCTCACCATGTTCATGTCGGTTGACCGTGGATTCTCTTTCCAGCTCTTCCACTTCACTCGTGATTTACTGCATGTTGTCCTTTGAGTCTCTTCCACAGAGGAGCTCTGTCTTTGCTCTTTTAATTTTGGCAGAATAGATTTCCTAACATCATTCCACCATTTTCATCCTGAGTCATGGGGAGGCCCCCAGAGCTCATAGTCTCTTCATCACTGAAGATGGGTCATTTAGAGACATTTCTTATAGCACTGTGGAAGCCAACTTAAAGACACTTATAAATGAGACAGCCTTCTTGCTCCTCAAATTAAAACCAAATGAAATCTTTTAATGTTAAATAGAACAAGAATTTTTATTAAACGATGTAAACCTCCTTGATTACACCTGCATACAAATAGATTGAATGGCATCAGCAGCAGAATCTTTAAAGAAAAATAACTATGCATAGCTTATTTAAGCCACTTTGTTTCACTGCTTTTAATTTCATCATCATCATCATCATCATCGTCATTGTCATTGTCACTATCATCATCACAAATTGTTGAACACCCACTGCGGACCATGTGGCATAAACATTGTTTCTGTTCTACAGAAATATATGCTTTCTATATATTTACAAAATTAATGCTTAAACAAAGTGGCTTTTAAAGAACAGTAGTTTATTTCTCTCTCACTTAAAAGAAGTCTGGAGTTATATATATAGGGCTGGTACAGGAGCTCTCCAAAGTCATCAGGAATGCAGACTTCTTCCCTCTCTCTGCTCTGCTATACTTTGTAAGAGGGCCTACTCCTCTTATTCCAAAATGGCTACTGAATTCCCATACATCATCTCTGAGTTCCAGGAAGCAGGAAAAGAGAAAGGTGGGGAGAAAATACTAGAAAACATCTCTTCCTCCTTTTTTTTTTAATCTCCTCTTCCTTTTTTTTTATACACCTCTCCTTTTGAGGAGACTTCCCAGAAGTTCCACAGAGTTTGTTGCTGTTGTTTTTTGTTTGTTTGTTTGTTTTTTTGCTTACATATAATTGCCCAGCACTTAGTCATATGGTCATCAGCTGGCTACTGAAGAGGGGTAACTGCTATGAAATATAGAGTCATTTATTCTACATGGTAATATGTTCACCTAAAAAGCATGTTACTAAGAAAGAAATATCATAAGCATACATCACACATTTTTCAGATTTTTCTTAATTTTTTTACAAAATCACAAAGCCTAATATTGTTTAATTAAGGTATATAGGGGAACAGGAAGAACTCTTTTTAGGAACTATGCAAAGTATCTGTAATATCATCTTCCACATTTAGCAGTGCAAAAGGGAATAGAGTCATGCATATTCTAAAATAAGAAGAAGCCAACAGTACCTGGATTTTGTGGGATTAATAATTCTAGTGCAGTGTGATACCCTTTGACACTGAGCCTCACACATATACCTCCAACACCCATTTTGCTCAAGCCCCTTTTTCCTGTTTCCCTGTTTCAGAATGCTCACAAATTCCATCTCAGCCTTTCCTCTTTCATCACTCACTTGTCAGGAGTTCTTTAATCTCCCCTGCACTAATATTTCACTTGCTTTGACCCTGAGGGACACACAGTGTCAGTGAGCACCACATTGTCATGATCTTTCTTTTGTTTCCTACATATTTTAGTGTATATTTTCAACTAGATTCTCAATGCCTCAACAACTAAGTTCATTCTTTACTCCTGCATTAGCCCCAGTAGCATTCACGGAGGTGTAGTGTATGTAACAGGCCCTCAGTACATGCTATTAGAGCAAGTAAAGATGTGAGAAGTAGGAAGGAGGGATTATTTTTAAAAGGCTGCCCTAATTATCCAGCAAGTTTGACTCTGAGGCATGCTGAGAACCCAGCACCACAGGGCAGTGGGAAGGGAACTAAAGCTAACCTGACCATAAAAAAGCTGGGCAGAGCAATGTAACTGTCATTAATGGAGAAAGTTCAAACAGCAATAAGATTTCAGACAGCACTCTGCTTCAGCCAGTTTCACAATACCAAGGAATCAGTCTATTTACAGCAGCCCCTCAGCAAAGGTTGATGATTCAAGAAAGAAGACTGACAAATGGTAGATGAGGTGTCAGGGTCTCAACTAAGATAAGGACTGGGTCCCAGAGCAACTGAACGTGAAACCCAGTTGTACAACATTGCCAGCCCTTATGAGGGTTTATTCATCTTTATGCTCTCAGCACCTGGCACTCTCCTACTCATAGTAGTTTTTTAATAAATACTCGTCCCTCTAGATCCCTCGCCCAAGACCCAAAGACTACCCTGACTTCATCTGCTGGTGGAATGAAACCACCAATCCGGCCTGCCTTTGAGGATTGGATATATCTCACCTCACATGAGGAAGGTAGCGTGTGAGAGTGGGCAGAAGGCCTCCTGTCCCCACTCAGGTTCTTTATCTGTGCTTGAGAATAAAACATGATAGATATTTCACGCTGTGGGCAGCAGTCTAGCATTAACACACGCAATTTTGTGTGCTGTTCTACCAGATGCATTATATAAAAGTAGAGACTTCATGGGATCTAAATTTTAAAAATAGCAATTGGTTGACCTTTCATTTTTTAAAAAAGGGAGACAATTTTGAAAAGGGAAGTGATTCCCGTATTATAGAATACCTACAACTTTAAAATCATGCTGACAGTGCTTATACTGACATGAAAAAAAAAATGCTTACGATATATTAAGCAAAACACAAAGGCAACACAAAAATTTGGAAAGATCCAACTGTGTTAAAACATGCTTAGCAAAAAACGACTCTAAGGAAACATTCTAAAATATTAACAGTAATTATCTCTGGAGGCTGGAATAGTAAGTGATTTTTAAACTACTTTTTTGTTCTTTTCAGCTCTGTATTTTGATATTCATTAATTATTCCATAAAACTATTTTTAAGAATAAAGTGCTATAAGACTGACTAAAAGTTAATGGTAATGAGGAAGACCTATACAATTACTCAGACTAGAAATAATGCTGCTGCAGACATTGGCTACAAATGGAGCCATATGTTTCATCTAAGTAGAGGAAACACAATGGAATTAAAACCGGGAAAGCTAGTCAGAGGATCTGCTTACTGTGGTGTGGACTTTAATTAAATACTATTAAGGTCTCTTCTCATGAATGTAGATACACTGATCAGTTGTGTTTAAAATCAACATTTGCAACAATGCTCTGAAAAGCTTAGTTGCAAGTTTACATAACTATGTTAAAAGTAAATTTTAACAATGAGTATTAATTAATAGTTTTAGCAGCTTCAGATTAATAAACAAGTCCCCTGCTTCCACAGAGAGAACATCTGAGGTAGGCGGGCATTCCTTTTGTTTATCTCATACTTTGTCTTTTCAGCAGCTGTGAGGCTGCAGGATCTGGGAGAAGCAAAGAAACATAGCCTGCACCTACCCAGTTTTAAAAGTGATAGTATCATTTATAACTTTCCTGAATTGAATTGGTAGCTCCTGCAGGGAAGAAATTTTGCTGAGCTCTAATTCTTTCCTTGGTTCCACACACCTAATTGTATTTCTCCCGTGCTGTGCTTCTATTTGTCTCCTCATTCATCTTCTCTGGTGAGATGACACTCTGTCAGTACTTATTTCCAAATTCTAATTTTCCCCCCTCGTAATTTCTCAGAGCTTTGCTACCAAGTCAAACAGGAGAGAGAGAAGCTAAACTGTTTGGGGCTGATGCTCCAGATAAAGACCAAACAGAAAGTAAAATCCTACTGGGAGGAAGACAATTTGCAAGATAAGGATTGCATCAGCGTTCTGTCTGCCACTTCTTTTGGAAACTTTCATCATTTTATGACTTTAGGAGGTGTCTGTTCCTCAAATACAAAGACCATAATATGAAATTGTGGACAGAACCTCCAGGTCTCTGGCTCTGAAGTATAAACCCATGAAATTCATTTATAATTAAGGAAAGTCAAACACATTTTTATTTATTTATGGATGTTAATCTTTTAATTAAGAAAAGGCATCTAATTAATAACAATGTTCTAAATAATAAATCTAATCTCTGTTCTCACCACTCACTTTTTCCCCCTTTACAAAATAACTCTTTGATTAAAACATTTAAAATATGGCTATTGTAAAAAAATGGAAACTACAGACAGGAAAGAATGGTTTTTACTTCATATGAGTACAATCTTGATATTGTTTCTGCTTTGTTATGGATAATCAAACCATTGTATAAGCCTTTCAAACAAACCTGGGTTTTAATCTTAACTCTGCTACTTTCTAGCTGTGATTATAGATGTTCCTTAATCTACCTAAAACTCTTCTTTAGCTGGAAAATGAGGATAGTAATACCTGCCTCATGCAGTTGGTGTGAGAATTTGAAATAACGTATCCTTGGAGTGTAGTAGATGATCAGTAAATGACAACTATAATAATAATTATTACTACTACCTTTTAAGTTTAAGAATTTAGGTTGAAAAATTTTTAATTATTTTCTAATGCTTAAGGACTTCAGTCTTGCTTCTAATAGAAGACTATGCCAAGTCTGTGGAACTGAGAAAGGCCACCACCTGGGTTCTCAGATAAGTGTGGTTTCTCAATGCCTCAGTAAGAAATTTGCCATACCTGCCCTGCCCATTAGTTTGTGAGAGGCTCCATTTGTTTGAAAATTACCCAGGTCTCATGTAATGTGAAACCCCACACAGCCAGTGCATCCCATGGCTACTAACTTTGGCCCACAGAGTTACTAATAAATACATGTCACATATTTCTCTTTCTGTCAATGCAAAAATCTTTATAAGTCCCAGCTCTATTTTACACCATTTGGAGGTAGGCCCTTGGTGTGCAGGAGAGCCCGAGCCAGCAAATGCTGCCTCCACTAATGGAAGGTTTTTCTGTCACTGTGGTTGGTGGTGCTCAGCAATAGTGCACACTGCACAAACTGAGGACTTTTTCAAAAGATTGGTGCTTGAGTCCAACTCCCAGGGATTCTGCTTTAATTGTCCTGGAGTTGGGCTTAGCTCTGGTTCACCTCACCCCAAGCTTCTGCATTTCCAGTAGTCATCGAAACCATGTTACTGACTCTGCTCAGAGTAAGAGACTATGTGTGCTTTACAGATGGGTTGTTCTGTTTGTTTGTTTTTTTTTTCTTACTAGTCTCATCTTCTTAGTCTCATCATCACTTTTATTCCAATGTAATGCCCCACCTAACTTCTTCATCTCTGATAATATTTTTTGCTTTCGTCTCCATATTTGACCTGTAAACAAGGAATTTCAGTGATGAGACAGGACTGTTATGCAGTAAATTCGTATGTCTCAAGTCCTTGCTCTGTGCCCAGCAGTGCTCTAGGCACTCTATTTCATTTCTTCTTCACAGCAGGTGGGAGCAGCCCCTGAGGAAACTGATGCTTGTTTCTCACAGATGTTAGTTCACTTACACTGTATTATACACCAGCAAGAGCCTAAATTCAAATTCAGTTCAGTCAGATTTCAAAACATTTCCTCTTTATGCTCACCATGGGTCATGAAATTAGAGGTTGGGAAAGAGGGAAGATCACAGAAAGGAGTGAAATTTGGTGTCAGGCATCAGGGAAAGGTAAGGAGTGTGGCAAACTAGAGAATGAATATCCCAACAAGAATATTTGAATGCAAAACACTTCAACACTGCAGGTCAGCATGACACATCTAGGTATACACTGAATCTGGCTTACAGGCTACCAGCTTGTTAAGCTTTTTTTTTTTCCCAACTTTGGAAAATACCACAGTCATACAATTTCCCTCTGCAACCACACAGAGGAAACAGAAAATATCCTGTGTAAACCTGAGTGGGATAACTGAGGCTAATGAGTGAAAGTAAAAGGAGGGGATTCTGCTCTGGTATTTGACAGATCTTCCTATCAGAGGAGCTCCCCAGAGGAGCGGGGTGCCCTGCAGCACTAAGCTCTGAACAAAGATGGGGCTCAGAGCTGAGAAAACACTACACAGAAGGTGCAGTTCTCCCAAAGATTTCCTGAGCCGCTAGTGTATGCCATGTACTGTGCTGGGCATTGTCTGAGCTGTCAAAACGCAGGACTCTGTGGAGGCTGCAGGTGGCTAGCCCGGCATCATGTGAAAACGTTTATATACATTATTTCTTTAATCTTTGTCACAACCTTGAGAGGTAATTGCCATTTATCCCAGTTAAAAGATGCAGATATTGAGACTTAGAGCAACTGAGAAAGTTGTTCAAGGGCATAACATAGTGAGTGAAAAGAGAGAGGACTTTAACTATAATTAAAAGTCTGTGCTCTTAATGGCTGTGCCAAATATCCTCCCTCAGTAGGTCCCAGCTTGGAACCCTGAGTCATCACTCAGGAAGTCTATTCCAGCCATGATGTCCTAGTATTCAAGCTTTAGCCCATTGCACACTTTCCAAACCTTAGCAAGAAAGAGCAACCTAAGCGCTCCATCCCACCGGCCCCTTCCTGGTTACTGGCAATGTGGTGTGGGACCTGAAGTTAACTTGGTTCCATGCACTTGGATCACAAGGGAACCAGTTGCAAATTGTATTAAATGTTTCACTCAATTGTGTCTAAAGCAGGCTATAAGACGTGAGTTGTTCTGAGTGCTAGCACAACACAGCTTTCCTCATTTCAAATATGACTTTGAGGTCATCATTACCACACTCAATCAAGAAATAAGTATACTGAGAGGCAACCTTGCATTGTGAAGAGGACAGAGAAAGAGAGCTTAAGAGATCTGAGTTTAAGTCCTGATTCTGCCACTTACTAGTTTTGTAATCTTGCATTTCACTTCATTTCAGTGAGTTTCTGTTTCTGCACATATAGAAATGGGGCTTGCAGATTGTTATCAGGAAGCACATTGGTGCATCATAGGTGCTCAATAAGTGTTTTTGTTCCTTCCTTGAACAAAAATAGAAAAGCTGCTAAAAATCAGCATAAATCAGAATCTTACAAAATTTACAAGAATCGTTTACAAACTCAATATAGCAGTAACGTAATATGGTCATTCTAAGGAGCATAAGTTAGTTTTGTAAAAAGAAATGTATTAAGCTGAAAAAAAAGAGGAGGGATGAGAAAGGGAAACTGATATTTATTAAGTTCCTGGTACATGATAGGCCATGCTAAACCTTTCCAGGCTTTTCACTTAATCCTCATAACAACCCTGTTATGTCATCTGTGAATAATAAATTGTTCTTACTGTGATTTGAGTGGCTATAAGTTCACAGATGTTTTTGGTCATTATAATTTCTTTGTGAGGATGTATTCTTCTGGAAAGTTTTTTGAGAGTCCCATTGAAATTAAGCATCTCTTGCTCTATATTTGAGTTACGCAGTTTTACCAAGGAGCCCTGTCTGGTCCTGTTTCCTTCTGCTCTACCCCAGGGAATCTGAATAGTTGATGTAGAAAGGAAAAAAGGAGGTGGAGTAGAATTGGTAGAATTAAGTATTGTGTGTAGAATTGTGACTGAGCCCTTCAAGAGACCTTTGTCTGACTTAGGCATCTAAGAATTCAAGCCTTGTTTTTCTTTCTCATATATAATGACAGCAGCAGGCTACAGATGTCACATGCTTTGCATGCACTGCCTCATCTGTCTTTTTGTGATTCTCCACGTTGTAGAAGAAACACTACTTACAGAATTCAAATTGCATTCAGCTTCCCAGAGAATTAGCTTCCAATGGGTAGAAACCGAGTTTCCACATCTAAATACAATAGCAAGGAATCTGACTAATTGAACATGAGTTTCTGTTCTCCTCACAATAATTTACTGCAGGCTAATTGTTACACATTGAAATACTTTGAATAAATAAATTAAAAGGCAGTTTTTTATCTTCGTTGATCCAATTCATTAGATGATTTCATTTTGGGAAATGAGGAAGTAAATGTGATTCATTGTGGAACAAATGAGCAATTCACTCATTTATGCAAGAAATAAGTATTGTCTTAGATATCTTTGTGCTAGAAGAGAGAACAGTTTGTTTCCCCACTGTATGGGTGACCACTGTGTATACCATGAGTGCTCATGCAGTGCAAATGTTTATAGTAGAGCTAACTTAATATAAGAGATATTGCTTTAAGTCCAGGGCAAACTTTTGTACCATCAGTAAAAAAATTGAACATGGTTCTAAAACCATATTTAAGTTTTAAAAAATCAACTTTTGCGTATTGCTTTATTTTTGCTGGTACTTTGGTATATGTTATATTATTCGATTGTTATGCAACAATTCTGAAGTCAGTATTATTATTATTATCCTCATTTCAAAGATGAGAAAACTGAAGTTCAGAAGACATTAGCTCATTGCTCGAGGACACACAGATTATAAGTACCAGAGTCAGAATTGGTACCCAGGCCTCCTCTTACCAAAATGTTATGTTATTTTTACTATGTCCACTATAAAGGACAAAATGGGGAGAGAAAGGCAATGTCAGCCTGAAAGCTGTGCCCTTTGGTTGGTCTAGCTCCTATCACCACAGAAGACAGCCTGCCTCGAGGGTCTAAGGCAGGGTGTGGTATCTGGGAGGCTCAGTTGGGAGCTGAGCCTTATCTTTGCCTGTCATCTTCAGTGTGCACACCCCAGGGAAGGCAGGAGCTTGGGAAGAAACCGTCTATCTCGTGGGCTTGGGCAGAGAGGGAGAGAGTAGGTGCACCATGAGGCAGGTGAAGACCAGAAGAGTCAAAAGGGAGGAATGCTGGGGGCCTTGGCCACTTGCCAAGAGGGAACAGTCAGAAGATTCCTTGGGGTTCTGTTATTGCTCTGACAAATACAGACACACCTCACTCCCAAACAGCCCTGAGATGTGCACTGTATTGAGTGTGGCCCTCCTCAGGCTCCAGATGCAAAGTATTCCGAAACAGTCAAAATATAACAAGCATCGCCACAGAAAGGAGCCCTCAGAGGAAAAATGCAGCCCTAAATTCCAGCCCTTCCCTGTTTGGAGAAACATGGAAAGGCTGTCACAGTTTTTTTCAATCTGATGGCCACTTTCTAGGAGAATTCCGTAGAGTAATAGATGTATTTCCTGCGACAGTTTTTCCTTGAGGTTGTAAAGGGCAGAGTGAACCTTAAATCCAGGACCTCTTCCTCCTGTTGACATTTTTTAATTAACTGATAAATAATCTTACTTTCAAAGGGAGAGATGTCTGATTTCTATAGCTAGTATGAACTATATCAAAAAGTTTTTGTTTTTGTTTCTTTTGTTTTGTTTTGTCAATTTTTGTAACTTCCCTGACACCCCACTCTTCCCCATCAAATCGATTAGTGTTGTGGTGAAGAACTTGAACTTTGGCGCTTTACAAACCAGAGTTCAAATCCAGCTAAGCCATTTAACTCTGATTTATGAGCCAATAACTTCTCCCATCATCAGTTACTCCATTTGTAAAATGGGGAAACTACTACCAACCTGACAGGGCTTTTGTGAGAATTACATGAATATTGAGTGTTAAATGCACACCAGAATATTATTTTAGTGAAATAAGTCAAGCACAAAGGGAGAAACATTGTGTGATTACATATCTAAAGTACCTAGTCAGATTCATAGACAGAGAAAGTAGAATGATGGTGCCAGGGGCTGGAGGGGGATGGGTGTTAGCGTTTAATGGGTACAGAGTTTCAGTCCAGGGAGATGAGAAAGTTGTGGTGAAGATGGACAGTGGGTTGCACGACAATGAAAATCTACATAATGACACTGAAAAATGGCTAAAATAGTAAGTTTTAGTGATCATATTTACCACAATAAAATAAATAACTAAATAAGTTTTTAATGTTTATAATAATACTTGACATATCATAAGTAATAAATAAACGGTGCTTCTAATCCTGTGGCCTTCCCTTTGCTTACTTCTATCGTATGCCACTTCTCACACTGTGGCGCATAGTAATTACTCATTAAATTATTTGAGGGAAAAAGAAGATTGCTAACTACCCTTTCCCTGCTGTCTTTTTACATCTGAAAACCTTTAAGCACAGTAGTAGTAGGTCACTTCTTTCTCTTGGGTGCTAGAAGATTATTATTTGGCCTGAGTTCACACTAATATACAAATACATTCATTTCTTTAATCGTCAATAAATGATGGGGAAATTTCTCTAAATTGGATCTCTGAGGATTGAATCCATGCTGTCTTAAGGAGTTATATCTTTCTCTAAAAATATAGCAGAACAAAAATGGTTCATAAGGTGGTGATTCTTCTAGAGGAAAATGAAGACTACATAGAGTTTATTCATCTGAATATAACTGGAGCCCCGCCCAATCCAACCTATGTGCAGTGTCATTTCAAAGAAAGAGCCAGATGACATAGCTTTAAAGAACACTGTGGGTCATTAATGAAGTTTCCTGACAGTGGTGACTGAGGGGGGTCCCACAGCACCCCACCTAAGAAGCCTCTCAAAAGCCTTCTGTAGATCTCTTTCCTTCTCATTAAACTTCCCCACTCACAGAACTGCTAAAATCAATCTTCCTCCTCTCTCTATTTCTCTCCCCGTTCCTTTCTGTCCCTCCTCCTCCTCCTTATTCTTATCCATCACTGCTTGTCCCTGCCCAAAGTTCATGTTCTTTGGACATGACTGTTCTCTCTGTACACAGCCCCTAGGAAGTATGATCGTGTCCCTTGCTATGACTGGACCCATCAAGAATTTGCATGTGCATCATCTCCCATCCAGAATTCTGATGAATAAAATTAAAATTCTGTGAAATGCTGAGGAGTCCCAACACCAAGCATTTATAAGGTGTGCTCATGGAGAACTACAGGCATACCTCAGAGATAGTGCGGGTTTGGTTCTGGACCACCACGATAAAGCGAGTATTGCATTAAAGCAAGTTGTAACATTTTTTGCTGGGGGACAGTCTTGCCTTCACTTTGTGAGAAAAAAAAAATGCTACGTATATGAAGTGCAATAGAGCAAAGCACAATAAAACAAGATATGCCTGTATTTGGCTATGATCATGCCACTCTTTTTTTTTTTTTGTCCACCCTCATTTTTATAGGATGGTAAGTTGGCAAAATGACATGAACTCCTCCTCTGAGTGCTTCCCAAATTCTTTCAGCTTTCTACCACTCAGAACTTGCTCTTCTCAGGCCACTCTCCAAGAAGACTTGAGTATTTCAGACCTGCCTGGTCACACAGAGAGAATCAAAGGCAGTAAGTGGCCCTCAGCCCTAGCCTCCACTTTTTTCAGACTTCTTTTGAAGCTTTAATTACCCAAGATATAATTTTTTTTTTACTCTATTCTGAACTCTCTGGAATATCTTGCTTTTAGTTTAAGGCTTTAAGAATGACCATCAACACAGATTACTGAGTCCTACCTTCAGAGCTTCTACTTCTGTAGAGAATTTACATTTCTAACAGGTTTTGGGGTGATACCAGTGTTTCTGATTTAGGGACCACACTTTGGGAACTACTGGACTAAAGATTTCAAGAAGTCTTTGCTTCACTTTACTTCACTTTCTAGTAAGAAGTATTCATCCCGTTTTTCAGGTTGATCTCTCCTGGTTTTCTTTTTTAAGTATCCTTATTTCTAAGGAAGCTTATTTGACCAAAAATGATTTTCCTAAAACCTCTGCACTCATAAAAAGAAGGCCATGTAGGAAGCTTAATTTTCAAGACAAGGAAACTGAAGCATAATTCTTAGGTGCATTGAATTTCCCAGAGGAATTTAAATGACACCAGGTCATAAGGCAGAGTTCTAACAGCATAAGGCATTCTGGTCCCCAGTCCACATTCACCAAGCCAGGCCATTCATTTGCAGTTCACATTTTATGATTCCTATGATTAAAACACTTCTGACAATTGCTGCATCAGAACTTAACCTGTAATGTAGTAGGTGACTATGCACTGAACCACAGGAATCTAATGGTTTTAGACAGGCCGACACTGGTCTCAACCTGCACTAGCAGCAGTCACAGGTTCCAGAGCATTTACAAGGTGCAGCTCACTCCACAAATCAGTTTCTGAAATGCAACAATCTCTCCTACAAACTTGAAACCCTTGAAGAAATAAATTTGATCTTTTAGCCTATTCACCCCCTCTTTGGGGCATGTCTACTTTGAAAGCCTCCTTTCCCCCACTTAAAGTATTCACCTTTTCATTGTGTTGATCTGTGACATTTCCCCCTAACCACCTATTTTGTGTGGCTATGCTAATGAACCTTTAATGCCAGTCCCAGTGGATGCAGACGGTTTTATTAAACACACTATTTCCCTTACCCGCCAAAGTGTTAAACGATGGTTTAGAGTTTTGAATTCATCATGCTGATCTAATTATATCAGACAGCTCTGCTGAATCTCCAGAGTAACTAGATTTGAAGGCCTTTAGTGCATATGCACAATTTAGAAAGGATTAGCAGATTAAATATCTTCTAACCCCTCATCCATCCAAGTTAGGATGAGCAGGTTCCTTCTCTAATATCTGTACTCCATTGAACTTAATGGAGAAAAATGGAAGTCGGCCCACATTTTAATAGGTAAAATAAGGGATTTTCTAGATATTGTAAGCAGTTTCATCTCTATGGAACTTTGCTTTATAGAGGGTTTGCCCTTGTTTTATACATTCACCTCTGCAGAGTTCATCTTAAAAAGTTACCTCTTCAGAGTCAATCTTCATGATGTTTAGTAAGATTTCTGATGCCATAATTATGTGATGATGGTGATAGCAGTGGAAATGGTGGATGTGAGAGTGGTGTCAGAGTTGATGGTGGTGGCAGAGGTGGTGGCTAAGCTAGTGGATGAGATGGGGGAGGTTGTGGCAGGGGTAGAAGAGGTGCTGGTGTTGGTGCTGCTGCTCGGTCCTGGATGTAGTCAAGAGGAACCAAGCAAAGTTAGAACCAGTAGATACCACCCTACTTTTCAGATGAAGAAACTGAAGCCCAGAAAGGAGACAGCATTATCGTTTCACACAAGAAAAACCTTACCTTGCTGCCTCCTTCCTGTGCCAAATTCACAAAAATCAGGTATTTAGAAACACTGAGGACACCCTGCTTCCCCAAGCCAAAGAGCTAACCTGATTTCCACATCATCTGGTTATATGCGTCTTATAGCCACTGCAAGGGGAACCCCAGAGCCTAGATTCCGTGCAGCTGGGACTTGCAGCTGGAACTGGTGAACATGTTGAGCTTTCCTGGAGAAAATAGAATTGAGGTGATTATTATATGATGGCTACATGAAAGGAAACCAGGGCTGATAGATTGTAAGTGCTCTTGCAGGCAAAACTGTCAAGTGCTTAAAAAATGCTATTTGATTTTTAAATACACTGTTTTAAACTAGTTTTAGATTCACAGAAAAGTACAAAGATAATGCAGAGAGTCCTCATATACTCTGCCTTCACTTGCTCCTATTGTTAGCATCTCACATTACTATGGTACATTTGTCACAACTAATGAACCAACATTGGTTCTTAGGTACATTACTGTTAACAAGACTCCATACTTATTTTGAATTGCATTAGTATTTCCCCAAATATAAAAGAAAATGAACTTTTTAATATTGCAACATGGTAAATGCCATCACACAAGATTGCTTGAAGCTTCCTGAAGGTAGGATCTACTTTTATACGTTTGTTTATATTTCTTTTAGCACTTTGTATTTATTAGGGGCACAATAAACATGTCAGCTGATTAGATGACTATAATATTCCACGATTCTATTTTGGTATACAGCAATGCACTAGCCTCACTCATCCAGTGATGGTTTTATACACCTGGAATGTAACTGAGTAATGGAAAATTCAGGCTGTCATGCTAGCTGTCAAGTATATTCCACCTACTTTTATTTTCAGAAAGCCTAGCCCAACACAAGTCGCAGTGCTGAAGACAGCGTATATAGCCATAGAGCAAAGGTTAAGCTGTTCAAGGCAACCTCAGAGAGAGCACAAGAGAGAAAGACTGGTAGGTCAAGAACCCCATAAATCCCTGCTCATTCTGATCCATCTCCTTGGTGACTAAGCTCTCAGAGAAGCACATGACTCCTGTCTCTTCTCCTGTCAAAGGCACCTACACATAACTATGTCCAGCCTCCTAGCAAAGGCCTAATTCTTTGGTAGTCAAACTTCCTTGGCAAATTGAAGGTTTTCCTGAAAGTTAACGGAGCAAAATTAGGTTATCTAAAAGTGACAAAAAGGGGGAAATCATTATATCCTAAGCTTAAATTAGAAACTAAAAGTAGCTTATTTTGATTCAATAGTAATAGCTAACAGTACTGTTCTAAGTGGTTTATTAACTTACTTTATCCTTCAAGAACCTAAAGGTAGATTACCTCTTACACAGACAAAAACCCTTCCTCTCCTTTCTACACCACATGTTTAAATGAATAGGTGAATCCCATCTGAATAACATTAGCATCTTTTATCCTAAAAAATGGTGAAGAGCTTTGCCAGAACCTTGAAAATTTTGGCAGGAGAAAAATATCAGCAATAAGGAACTATTCAGCCCAAACCTATCACCATCACTACCCTATTGCCATCTCTCTTTTATACACACACACACACACACACACACACACACACACACACACACACGTACATCCATTCACACAAAGGAAGAGAGAAAGTATAAAGTGGGCTCCCATGATAACTTTCAAAATAATTTGTACTGACTGCCTTAAACTTTAATAGGGAAAGAATCAGTAAGTTAACTTTTTTAAAAGATGCATTTCCTCTGATTAAAGTAATGAATAACAGAAAATACATACAGTTTAAAAGAAAGCAAAAATGACCCATAAGCATTTCCCAAAGATAGCCATTACTATTTTGTTGTACTTCCTCCAAATCTTTTTTCTATGCATTTATGGTTTTTCTTAGTTGAAATCACATTGCATATACACTTTGATTCTGCTTTTTTCACATAACATTATACACTATCATTTCCCATGTTATTATAAATTCTCCAAAAGTATCATTTTGGGCGACTACAGTTGCATATTTTATATTGTAAGTTATGGTTAATGTAAATCCTCTCACCTCAGTAGCTCTCACAGCTCCCCTGACTCTACACACATAACCTTTTTCAAAAAGAATTCTGATATAATGACAAAATCATACAGGACTTCTCATAAGTTTGGTTTCTCTTCTGGGTTTGACTCATGGTCAGATTATTTATCTTGAAACCTGGTCCTTTGCTATCCAACGTGCCTTAAAATTGACATTTGACCATCTGTCATAGGGAGGAACTTAAACGTAATCACTCTTTAAGAGACCGAACTAGTTGAAAAAAATGTTTTTAAAAATTGGATCAAATGCTACTAGATAAGACAGTATTTTAGAATTGGTAGTTTCCAAACATTGGAGTGTTAGTGTTGAGCCCTTCTGTGTACTCAGCAGAAACCCACACTATCAGAGTAGTAAATGAAATACAAACTGATACTAGAGCCATAATAATATTTTTTGTTAATTAATTTTTGATTTGCTCCATGTTGTGTCAAGGAGAATAGAGTGGAGAGAATATAGACTTTGAAATTAGATGTAATCGAAGTCAAAGTTCAGACACTCCATTCGGCAATTTTATTTTTACTAGGCAATTTATTTAACCTCTGAGACTCAGAGACCTCATTCTTCTAATAAAGATCATAGAGCCCATCTCATTGTGTCATCTCTGCTAAGGATTAATTGAGAAAATTTGTGTGAAGTTTCTTGAAAGTGCCTCGTAGATAACAGAGGCTTCATAGATGCCAATTCTCACTGCCCTTCCTTCTCCTTAAATAGCCCAGTTTACCCAACAGACATTTATCTTAATTCCTGGTTTAGTACACACATCCTTTCCAATCTTCTTCTTATGTATATACATAGATCCTGCCATATCTGCTTGCACAAAAAAAGTGCTGTATGTAAATGCAAATTTTACTCTATGCAAATACACATAGGATAACTTCCAGAGTAGCAGCTATTCATATGCCTGAATTGTATGCCAACCTGCTCAGTGTGGATAGGGTTGGTGCAGACTGGATGTGAAAGCAAGCTGGCCAGGGCATCTGCTATGGTCATCAATTGCCAGGCTGGATTTGGCAGATCTGCCAGGCTGGTCTGGGAGGATACTTCCTTCCTATTTTGTGTCTCATTGTGTCCTTCTAAGTACTGGGACAACCTTCCCAGAAAGTGAAGTGCTGCTGCTCTTCTTCCATCAGACATGTCAGAATTGGCCACAATTCCAATTCTCAGCTGTCAGAAAATATAGGGGATAAATGGAATCCAAAGTAATGCTACTCATTACTACTCATTTCAGGTTGACCATAAGGACCAACTAGAAGCTTATTATAAATATAGATTCATTAGCTCCCTGCACACCTCCTGAATCAGAATCTCTAGGGATGGGGCTCATTGGGGGCTCACAAAAGTTTAGTATAAAGTGGAACTACATTCAACAGATGTGTTTTAAGCACTGCCACTCCCCACCTCGCTCACTTGACACCAGACACACAGACTTCTGCTACACCTTGGAACAGGAAGAGGAAAAGTAAAGTCTTCAACATACTTAACTAGAACTGTTAAAATTCTATCTGCATTTTATCAAAGTTACTAATTCCAAATTTCAGACTATTTTCCAATTTTAGTTTAAAAATTATTTTGATTTTTAGTAATAGATGTTTCACTGGTGTTGAAATTCGTTTTCTCTGAAAAGGGAATTGTGCATTGCTCCACTGCCTCCAGTTACTTAATCTAGAACAAGCTCCTCAAAGCGCCAATATTAGCAGCATCAGCTAGTGTAGTAGGTGACATAGAAGGCACATGTGCGTGTAGCAGTTACACAGCAGGTGGGTGTCATCATTGCCATGACCAGCCATAAATTTCCTGGTAACAAGAGTCACTGTGTATGTGAGCAGGAAGAACACACATGGCCCAGGAACAGCTGTCACTGCTAGAAACAATACAAGATGTATGTTGATAAAAGTCTGAAGTCATGAGTTATTTCATCAAAACTGTCTTTAAAATAAAAAGTTAAAACATAAAGGGAGCAGACATTAACCTTTATTTTTTCCAGTTGGGAATAAAAATCAAGTCAAACTGTACTTGAAACCTCATCACTTACAGCTTTTAAAATCTCTTCAATTTATTTGCCTAGTGTTCATTCCTCAGAATATCATAAAGCAGAATTTGGCTTTACCAAAACATACTTGGTTTCATTTTATTTAAAATATGAAGACGGATCTTTTGGAGTTTTCTTCCTTTCTAATTTTAAAGCTTATACCTGCTCATGTATAAAACTCAAGCAAACATAAAAAGCAAAAAGAGGCAGCTCAGATTCACCATCCTAAAGTAATTACTTCACATTTTGAGGATTATTCTCACACAAGCCTCCCTATAATCACTCATGCACACACACACACTTTTACATAAATGTGATCATACTATACCGGAGGTTTCAAACCCTATTTTCCCTTATCTCCTCATGTCCTAGATATCTTTCTATCAAGAAATATGAATGTGATTTATATTTTTAATAAATGGGAGAAGGGAGGTAGATAGGGTAAAATGAGTCAAATACGTGGTGACAGAAAGAAATCTAACTATAGGAGGTGATCATACAATGTAAATATATATTACTGATAAAATGTACAGCTGAAATTTACCAGATTCTGTTAACCAATGTCACCATTAAAAAAAAAAAGTTTGATTCCATTAGGAAACTACCCTCCAAAAAGACTATGTCAATTTTCCTCTCATTGACAGTAAACTAGTTGTTATTTTCCTGGACTCCAGCCAAAACAGTGTCACTGTGTTTAATCCTTGCTAAACTGACAAAAATCTCATTTTTATTTGTATTTATTTTTTTAAAGTCTCATTTTTATTTCTATTTATTTCATTGCAAGTGAAGTTAGAGAAAATTGAGTTTAAGGAATGTGAACTTAACTGACTATTTCAGGACTCCTCTGGTTAGCATTTGAGTTAATTGGACATGCTGTATCCAAGGAATTTTTCATTTATAAGCTTGGAAATGAAGCTTCTTTGAACTTGAGAAAATCACATAGTAAGTTTCTTTTTTTAAAAAAAAAAAGATAAGAATAATTTAAATACATCAGAGCATACAGATTCAGGGATCTTATCATTTTAAAAGATATTAATAATACTGCAAAAAATATTTGGGGAACAAGTCATCCTTTCCAATTTGGTTCTATCATTATAAATAATTGCCAAAAGTAATTTCAAAAGTAGACCGGAAAAAAATAATAGGAAGCCTAGGCTCTGTGCTAGGTTTGCCACCAACCAACTTGGAGACCTTATAAAATTGACTTCAATTCTGTTGACCTCAGCTTCCTCCTCCAAAAAAAATAAAAGGGGTTGAATAGATGTTCCTTGAGGTCTTTACAGCCTACATTGTGTTGATGATTTGCATCCTAAGGACAGAAGCTTTGCTAAACACTTTATTGACAAATATCTAACCCTGGCATTAATTCAACTAAACTTCCCATCTAGAACATGACAGTAGATATTCAACTTAAATCTTGATCAAATGTAAATAATACATTTTTATTTTGGTAACATTTAATAATCTGGATAGTCCAAAGAGAAAATTTTTTTTTTATTTTTGTAGGTATGTATGTGTGTATGTGTTTACATTCATTCATTTCTCAAACATTCAATGAGCACATAATATCTTACAGGCTAGTGCTGAAGTTACAAGAATAAATAAGACAAAAATTTCCTTTTTCAAGGAGCTCAAGGTCTAGTGAGGAAATGGAAAAATAAGCAAACAGGTGTTGTCTGAAAGAAAATTTTAAGTTGTGTTTAACTGATACTATTCCTTTCTCAAAATTCGCATTTGTATGATGTGGCATTTCCCTTTTCCTCCATTTCACTGCACAGATGAAAACGATGAAAAGTTTGAGCAAGCATAAAATGTCTTTTTGGGGAAAAAAGTAAATAAAGTAAAAGTTCAGGCCTCTTTTTAGAGTTAAATTATGTGCTTCGAATAACATATACTAACATTTCCTCTTATTTTAACTGCTCAAATATAATTTTAAACAACCTAGACAGCATTTACCATATTTCAAATTCAAAGATGGTTATTTGGTCTTAAAAAGTTAGAGAAGGACCTGCCAACAAAGGCAGGACAGGTCTCAGGAGAGGAGCCCATCCATATGAGGCTCATGTAGGAAAGTAAAGCACCAAGTCCACAGGTACCACAAGATAGTAATGGACAGCTTCCTAGGTTCCAACAGTGGGCAGAGTCTTGCCTTGCTGAACCCACAATGAATTTTATCAGCATCCCAGGACAGTGGCATTTGGCAACTGGGAAGTTATTTCATAAATAACGGACCCAGGTACAAGCCTAGGATTCAGCTGAATGTTAAGCTGCTAGGAAAAAATTAAAACTGTCTAGAAAAAGAAGGTTGTAAAAGGCCATTGATAACAGAAAACAAAAATTAAAGGAGAAACTTGATGTTATAAACTAGTCCAACAGTTCTCAAACTTCATCATGCATCCAAATCATCCAGAGAGCTTGTTAGAACTCAGATTACTAGACCCCACCCCCCAGAATGTCTGGATTCAGTAGGTTAGGGTGGGGTCAAGGATCTGTTTGTTTTTTTTTTTTAACAAGTTCCCAGGTGATGCTGATGCTTCTGCTCTGGGCCTTGGACCATACTTTGAGAACCAATAATAGGGCAGACTGAGAACTCGCTCAAGGCTGAGAAACTCGGGCATAGAATAGAAACACAGTTTTCCAAATGTGGGTTCTAAATAGAAGCCTGTGGAGCCTGTGATTTTAGCCATAGTTGTGTCCTGATCTGATGATCAGTGAGAGTGATGGGGGCAGCAAGGTGAGTATTCATTCATTGGGTTCTTGGACAAAGCAACAAAGTGGGCAGAGGCAGGATGATGGAAGCTGAAGATGTGATTGGTTCAGGAATAGACAGCATAAGCGGAGGTTGAGGAACACTCACGATCACGGTCGTGAGGAGCAGGGAGAGGCAGAGGAGAAGATTGGATAGGAACTGGCTGCATTGTCCACGAGGACCCATCATCTCCGAACAGAGGGCTGTTGCTTAATGCAAATATAAGCCTGTTCATGAAGATTTGAGGAGTACATCTCTGTATAAAATCTGCTCCAAAATGTTGGGTTTAACCATTTGAAATTACTAATTTTTAATAGCTTTTTGACTCACAAAAAAATGGTAATTTCATGAGGTTCACCCTAAAACAGGATTATGAACCGAAAATAAATGCAAAATTCTTTATATTTAACTCAGATCTTTATTTAAAATAAGGAATCAACTCTTAGCTTTTCCATATTTAGATTTAAGCACTTTGAGGATTTTTCCACTGCAAATTTTCCATCCTTGAAATCACTTTCCCAGAGCCAGCGCCAACTCAGATCTGCTGCCCCCTGCTGTCAGCTAGGCAAGCAACCTGATTTTAACTGCATTTGGACGCCAGAGCTATTCTTTTAAAATATTCAGGCTTTTCGAACATGTTATTTAGGATTATCCCATGTTTCGAATAATCCTTGCCACTACTTTTCTCCATTATAAGATTATTAAGATTCAGTGGGATAAGTTATTATCATGTGAGCCCTACCAGAATGACATATTTCCCTTTGGGTTATAACCTAACAGTCAAAAAAGAAGGATAGGATTATAGTCAGAACCTCAATAACTCATACTAACGACAAGGACAACTGCTTACAGATTTCAGCATCAGGCTAACGAGAATGTAGTGAAGGGCGATAAAATAAAGGGGCTTGGAGCCTGAATCTTGGTGATTTTGCTGGAGCAAGTTTATGTTTAATTATCTTCAATAAAAATTGGGGTTTCTGCTCTGGTGGTTTTGTTCTCCATGTGATAAAACTGAGTGAGTTTAAGCCAACTTCAGTCTTTTTCCAAGTGCTTCTCTGTAACATCAAAAGGGACTGCTGGGTTTTTATAAGAATTGCTGACTTTTAGATCTAGCACAGAAAGAACCATGTGCTGCCTGTGTTAAGTGATGGTTGATTTCAGAAAATGAAGGAAAGTGCTTAAAATTCAATTCAGAACCATTGAAAAGTCAAAATACATGATTGTTTAAATGCCACCCACCATTTGTTCTTAATTGTTTTTAGAAGCCACTCTACCCACCAGAATGGGAAAAGTGTGTGTCACTGTGAGGCCCTCGCCCTGCCTCACTCCCCTATTTACAGATGGCTCTTTTCTCTTCTGGAAATGAGCCTTGGATAAACCAATGGTCCAAAAAGGAGTGATGTGGGTGCTCCCAGCTGGATCACAGGCTGCAAATTGAGAATGACTATGCCAATTATAGTTGGAATTTATTTTGGCAAATATTATTGAACATCCTCTGTAATTAAGTAGCCTCTGGAGACCCAGGAACAAATAAGTTCCATCCAAAGGCTCACAGCTTAGATTCCCATAAGTGCACATAGGTTGGTTTTACTCAGCTATGACTGAAGTAAGGGCAATTGCTGGCTGAAACTTTTTTCCTCCCAATCCTCCCAAATTGTTCTTTATATGTATGTTCATAAGTATATTCCATGAACATTTGCTACACTTTACACCTATTTCTCACAAGATGAAGATCAAAATCGTTAACTTGGCTCATAAGGTCCAGCCCAGAGCTACCCAAATTATCTTTGCTAAAGGGCCAGTTTTCTTTTGTTTTATTTTTTTAATGTCCAATCTGTTGAGGACCAGTGCTTTAATCAATACAATAAAGACTATTACTCAGATAAATTAAATGAAAATAAAAAGTCATACAAAATGCAAACCTAACTTTTTTATTATTAGATTTAACGAACAAAATTACTTCATGAAATCGCTATAAAAATTTCTGAACACATACTTTCAATTTTTATAATTATTGCAATATATTAACAGGCAGTTCACAGATCTGCACAGCACACTTTGAGAAATGGTCTAGCCCCTGCCTCCTCCTTCCTATCATTCTGCAGGCAGCCACATTGGCCTGCTTCCCCTTTTTAGACTGTGCTACCCTCCTCGCACTGGCGGGATTGTCTTCTCTACCCAGAAATCTTCCGACAACCTTCAGCTCTCAAGTCACATGTCTCTCTATCCTGACATCTGGACTTAGTCAGGGTCCCTATTCTTTGTTCTCATTGCACCATGTACCTCTCCTTATCACACTTGTCACCACTGAGAACATGTAAGCTCCATGAATGGAGTGCTGACATTAGTCTTATTCACCAAGTATCCCAAATGCCTAGTACAGTTCGTGAGACATTCCAAATGTTCGATACATATTTGGTCAATTAATAGATAATTAAAATATAACAAGTGCATATCATTCATATCCCCAT
Organism: Macroglossus sobrinus; assembly: GCA_004027375.1. Taxonomy (NCBI): domain Eukaryota; kingdom Metazoa; phylum Chordata; class Mammalia; order Chiroptera; family Pteropodidae; genus Macroglossus; species Macroglossus sobrinus. The sequence continues at coordinate 802,150 of PVKZ01000248.1, forward strand.
CTTAACATGAGAGCTGAGCTACAGAGCTACAGAGAGTTTAAGCAATCTGCCCCAAATTTCCAAACACATATATATATATTTAACACTAAAACCCAGATCTGCCAACTTCCATACCACGGCTTTTTTATGACACATACTAAAATGGGACATTACACAGACACGGAAAGCTGTTTTAGATGATAGCATTTCTATGAGTTGAGACCTTGTTTTCAATATTATCCCATTTCCGAAACTATCCAAGAAGTGTGTACAGCCAAACAAAATTTTATTTTATAATCCATCTATTTATTCCACAGTTATTTATTGAACACCTACCATGTGCCAGGCACTACTCTGAGTTCTGTAGATGCAGCAGCAAATGAGAAAGCCCAGGCTCTGCTGAAGAGAGCCTCAATCTAGTGGAAGAGACAGCAGCAAACACTTAGAAAAATACCCATAATTGCTAAGTCCTATGAAGAGAACAAGCACAAAATAAAGGGATAGTAGAGGTGCTATTTTTGATAATGTAATCAGGGGCTACTCTAAGGAGGCGATACTTGAGCTGAGACCTGAACATGAAAAGGAGCCACAGGGTTCTGGTGAAAGGCAAAAGGGACTGTGATTGCAAAGCCTTCGCGTGGTAATGAGTCTAGTTCTGTTCCCAGAACAGCATATGTGACAGGAGCACAGTGAATGAGCAAGAGAGGGTCTAATTCAAGGTTGGAAAGGTGGATGGGTGCCAGTCGTGGTTTGCTGGGACAGGGGATAGTGACATGACATGATTTTTGCCTTTTCAAAGGACTACGTTGATTGTTAGGAAGAATATTTTGGAGGGGAAGGGACAGGTGGAAGCTGGACATCGGCTAGTTCAATAGTCCGTGTGAAAGATGAGGGCAGGGCGGCAGCATTAGTGGTGTTAAGAAGTAGTCAGAGTCAAGATTTATTTTGAAGGTAGAGTTGACCAAACTTGCTAATGGATTAGCTTTTGGAGGTAAAAGAGAGAACTAGGGATAATTGCTAGGTTTTTGACCTGAGCAACTGTGTGAAAACAAAAATGTTGGAGACTTGGGAGGAACATTTGAAGGGTGGAGATTGGTTTGAAATCGAGAGTAAAACCATGTGTGGAATAAATGGCACATGGTATAGACTACAGAGAGAAAACAGCTTTCAGTATAATCTACGAGAAGCCTCATGACGCTGACTTTTTAAAAATAATTTTATCTGTGCTAATATTTTGTATTATAATTTTATTATTATGTCAGAGATTTGGCCAGAATATTAGATAAAATAATAAAATTAAGTAATTGGAAATTAATATTCCAATAGAGTATTGGTATAGTTTTTTGTTTATTTCTGTCTTACCTAAAATTGGAATAATTTTCCTAAATTTAGGAATAGCAAGTTAAGATTACTCCTTGAAAATATGTAGCACTATTTTCAAGATTATTTATATGATAGCAATATTATAATGGTAAAAATGGAAAATAATCTAAATAGTCATTAATAAGACACTATATAGATACATTAAGGTATACCCTTTCAATTGAATATTATGCAAATATAACAAAAATGAAGAAATTATCTATGTACTGATAGAGAAAATCCTTTAACATGTATTAAGTGGTAAAAGCAAAGTACAGAATAATTGGTGTAGTATGTAACTTCTTGTCATTAAAAGGATGGGAAAATAAAAATAGTATCTTTGTTTGCTTGTATAAATATAACAAACTCTAGAAGGATACACACAATGATTACTAATGAATGAACACATTATCGATGGATAAATTAGGAATATAGGGAATAAGAATGTGAGAAATATTTTCCACTGGGTACCTTTAAAAAATTTTTTTTATTGTTGAGTCATGTAACATCTATTCAAAATATTAAATTTAAAAAAAGAAACATAACATTAGGCAGAGTTCAAATAATGACCAGGGTTATTATTGAAAGCATTGCTGCCAATGATAATTTTTTAGCAAGGTGCTTCCTCTGGGTTCTGAGCATTCTCCCTGAGGAAGGGGAAGATGAATTTCTTTTTTATCATTATTATTAAATTTATTAGGATGACATTGGTTAATAAAATTATATAGTTTTCAAGTGTAAATGCATTATCTGTATATTGTATTGTGTGTTCACCACCCAAAGTCAAATCTCCTTTCGTCACCACATATTTGACCCCTTTTACTTTTATCTACCTTCCCTCCTCCCACTTTTTCTCTGGTAACCACAAAACTATTGTCAGTGTCTATGAGTTTTTGTTTGTCTGTCTTGTTCATTTGTTGTGTTCAGTTTTATATCACGTATGTGTAAAATCATATGGTTCTCAACTTTTTCTTTGTGACATTTCATTTAGCATGATTATCTCAAGATCAATCCATGTTATCACAAATGGCAGCATGGGTCTGTACACACACATACACACACACACACACACACACACACACACACACAGACATACACACGCAACCCCCACATCTTCTTTCTGCAATTCTTCTGTCAAAGGCCACGTCTATTGTTTCCAAGTCTTGGCCACCATGAATAATGATGCAGTGAACATCGGGGTGCATATATCTTTACAAATAAATGTTTTCAACTTTTGTAGATACCTAAGAGAGAGTTGCTGGGTCATTTGGTCTAATGTGAACTCTTTCTTCTACTGGCTTTTCCAATCCTTACCTCTCAGATTCTGCTCATATCCTTCCAACTCCAGTAACAAAGAGCCAGAATGTCTGGCTTCTAAGATGAAAGTGATAAAGAGGTCATCCTATTATATTTGCTGATTTCTTTCTTCTAACTTTGCCAACTTTAGCGTCTTACAGCCCTTTTTCTTTTATTCATTTATTCAACAAATATCGATTGAGTGTCTCCTATGTGCTATGTACTGCACTATATCCTAAAATACAAAAACTAATCTAATTTTGTATTGATCCTCAATATTTTTAAAGTATAAGGTGGCAAGGCAATAACGAACCTCTTTGTAGGTGGGGTTACTTTCATGATCCCAAGAGATAAGTCACTGGCCTGAAATCACAGTACTTAATAAGAGCAGGATATGCATTTGCCAGCTGGGTCTAGGAGGCAGAATCCACTTGCTTTCATTTCTTTCTAAGTGATAATGATTAAATTTCACTTTGGGGAAAGGTAAGACAGCTTGTCTCTTTTCTCACAGTGCCTGCTTGTCTACTGTGATAGGAGTATGAATGAATATGTTATTTCAGCTTTGTACTTAGGTTTGAAAACATTAATTCACCCATTCATTCATTTATTTATTGCAAAGATATCAATCTCTTTCCAGAGGGAATGCATGATAGTAGAAGCTGATAGAGGTATTAAGATGACTCAGATTTGAGCCCTGTCTCAAGAAAGTGACATCTAGATGTGCAGTAATGGCATGTTCATAAACAACTACACAGCAGGTATCAGCTATGCTGGCAAGGTAACAGGAAGACTTTCAGAGCCCAAGGCAAAGGTCACTCTGGTATAGTCTGAGTCAGACCTACCCCAGTAAAAATGAAGCCCGTGAAAACCTCCTAGTATCTCTCGATTATGTATCTTAGTTTGGTGGCTTTTCTGTCTTTCAAATATATAGATAACTCTAATGCTATTCAAATATATAGATAACTCTAATGATAGTTTTGATATTCACTGCCCACTTGAACATAATGTCTCCTGATTAGAAATAAATGTAGCCCACTTTTCTCAAGTAAACAATGTCAAAAACTCCATTAGTCCTGTCACACAGATTAAAAACAACTAAAACTACATTAAAAATAACAGCCAACACTTTTTAAATACTTACTGTGTTTACTTTACAAATAATTCTTACATCAAACTTACAAGTTAGACACTGTGACTACTGAGCTCATTATACAGATGAGGAGATTGAGGCTTAAAGAGATTCTTATCTATAGTCACACAGCTACTAAATGGTAGAGCCAGGAGTTCAATCACTTAGATCTGGCTGATTCCAAACTCATGATCTTAATCACTATGCCAGTGGTTTTCAAATGCTAGCATCAGAATTATTGGGAAAGCTTGTTAAAACATAGTGTAATGACTCCACCCCTAAAGTTTCTAATTCAGTGTGTTGAGAGTAGGATCCAAGAATTTGAATTTTTAACAAGTTCCCAGGTGAGGCTGATGCCACTGGTACAGGTGCTGCATTTTGAGAACCACTGCACTCTGCCACATTTCTACCAGTGGCAGTTTTCCCAGTGTTCTATGGGGGAACTTGAACCCAATCTCACTGAATAGATATTTATGCCAATTCTCTCTTTATTGGAATAATAAAATATTCACTTGAAGTTTTTGAACATACTGACTCACAGAGAATTTAAAGCAAATAACCAATATATTAAATTTCTTAATTAAATAATTCATTTCCTATAAAATGAATATGGAATTCTTTTTTCATTAAGGGCAAAGTTGATCTTCTTACATGAATTCTGAAGCTTTTTAAATTAGTTGAATAGCATTCTTATTACCAGATTTTAATAGTTTCAGTGAATATTTTGTCCTTCAAGCAGAGGTATGATATGAAAAAGCAAAACAGAGAAACTCTCAGATTCTAAAGGCAGCAACTGGACAATCCAGAGAAGGAGATATCGCTTCCATATCTTTGCTAAGTGCTCATCAATAGATGAATGGATAAAGAAGTGACACATATATACAATGGAATATTATTGAGCCATAAAAAATGAATGAATTCCTGCCATCTGCAATGACATGGATGGACCCAGAGGGTATTATGATAAGTGAAATAAGTTAGACAGAGAAAGACAAATACTATATGGCTTCACTTATATGTGGAATTTTAAAAAACAAAATAAATGAAAAATAAACACACTCATAGATACAGAAAACATTTCGATGGTTGCCAGATGGGAGGGAGGTTGGGAGGATGGTAAGTAAGGGGAAGGGATTAAAATCATTAATTAGTAGTTACAAAATAGTCATGGGGATGTAAAATATAGTATAGGAAATATAGTCAACAATATTGTAATAACTATGTATGGTGTCAGATGGATGCCAGATTTATCAGGGTGATCACTTTGTAAGTTATATAAATGTTTAATCACTAATCACCTGAAAGTAATATAATATTGTATATTAACTGTAATTGAAAAATTAAATATATATATTAAAATAGATTTAAATAAATAAATAAATAAATAGAGGGTATTTTCCTGGCACACCTAAGTAAAGGAAGAGATATTTACCTTACATCCCACTGCTGTTTCTTCCTATAGTGTCCTGTGCTTTTCCTTGATAGAATATCACACTTGAAAATATTTGTGTAATATTGCTCCTTCTTTTTAAACTATAAGGATCACATCTGTCTGTCTTGTTTAGCACTATCCCCACCTCCCCCCGGTATAGTACCTGGCAATATTTGTTGACTAGATGTCTGACTGGTTTCTAATCCATAATCTTACAGGCAACAGTTCATAATCACAGCAGTTACAGATCTGCCTAGCTAGCTCCAGAGAGGACTTTCTACAGAATATACAATAAGTACTCATATATTGTAGGGGATCGAGGAGGAAGAATCGCATGCACATGCCATAAAACAGAAGCTTTTGTTCCCCATTCCTAAGCCTTTTCCTGGAGCATTTCTCTGAGATGTCTTCTTTCTATTAAATGACTTCTGGGCTAACATAATTTTTAAAATACACATTGCTTAAGGAAAGCTACAGTTTAATGAAGCAAAATATAAAAATATTCTATGAACCCAATCCAGCTGTGTGTATATTTCCTGCCAAAAGATGTAGGAGTTGGTGTAGTAGGGGATGTGCGTGAATGTGACTGTAAATGGATGTCTAGAGGCCCAGATAGATTGCAAGCTGTATCATAAGGAACCAGTGACTGTGTTATCATTGCCATGCTTCAGGTGGCACAGTAGCCATCCCTACCCTTGTACACCAAGATACAGAATGCTAACTGAATCATCTCTCTCAGATTCATGGCTCACATTTGTCTCTCTTCACTGTCATTGTGGTTGTGATGATACCTGGTGGATGTCATCAAAGTACTGAAATAACAGTACTGAAAGAACAATCATAAAGATTGAGGGGAGAGATAGTAATAATTTTAGATGGACTCCAAGCAGATAATTTAACAGAATACATTTGGAATTTAGTTCAAATCTGAATTGCCAGGATCAGACAGATGAGTGCCACCTGTGCAGACTGAGACCTTAAATAAATGCCTACATTCTACGAATTCCTTAAGCTCATATTCATTTGACATGATGATGTTCATTGGATTATACTCAAGTGTGATACTATTGGATCAATGTGGAAAGACATAGAAAGACACAACCTAAAAGAATGTGTTCATTATTATGCCTCCATTAAAGATATTTTGAGGACATTATTTATTAAATTATTTAATACCCTCTCTTAAAGTAGAATTCTCTAGGAAAGGAGATTTCTTTTTAGAAGAGCTGTATATGTCCAGAGAAATTGGTTTGTTTTCTGTCTCAAAGAAACTAGGAATTGTATTACTGATTGGGATTCAGTCTTCCTAGTTACTAATAAATATCTTAGGAAAATGGGACTCATCGTATTTATTTTTGTACTGGTCTTACTTTTGACTCTATATTATGCTACCATCATCTTCTCCTTTGGTATATACATGTATATTATGTGTTTTTCTTTATTTTATTAATTTAGAAAGCTAACATAGCCATTTATGTAGCAAAGTGCAAATAAATTCATTGAAAATTACTTTCTGATCATCTATTAAGTGTGAAGAACCCTTCTAGGAAATGGTGATTCCATAGTGAACAAAACTGATGTGCTTCCCATCTATACTCTGGAACTAAAGTTTGCAAAAACATTAAAAGTTTATTAAATTATGTCTTGAGACTAGATATATATCCTCCCAAAGCTCTTGGGAAAAATTACTTAACCTCTTTGAACATTTCTCCTTTTTATTAAACTTATGCAAAATAATACCTTCATTTTGTAAGATTTTTATGAAAATTAAATTAGATCAAACATGTAATATATGCCTGTCACATGACAGGTTTTCTATTAATGCCTTTTCTTTTTCCCACTCAAAACCATGATAAGATTTGTTTGAAGGCTTCTGATTTAAATTCTGCATTAGAAAAATGGATATTTCAGATACTCTGTTAAAGCTAAGGGAATGGATGCTTAAAAATAAATTTCAATTTATAAAAGACCAACCTGACTAAATCAAAAGGAGGCTGAGAAAGAAATGAAGGTGGAGGGGTGTTAAGTGAGGTTCCCTCTTTAAAAAAAAAAGGATTCAGAAAGAAGCTATCTGAAGGAGAGATAGCTGGTTCTGATTAGGAAGAGAGAGATGACAGAAAAATATTATAAAAGTTCTACCCAGATCAGAAGCTTGGGGCTCCCTCTTTCCTATCTATTCTCAGGTTGCCTCCAGAGAATAATTTCAGGAACAGGGAACCAAAGGAGGGCAGTTCTTTGTTCTTTTTTTCTGTAGACATGTTGTCAAGTCTCTCTCCTAGAGAGTTAAGAAAGACAAGTACTTCTAACACTTAACTATCTTTAAAAAGTTATTTGTTGTTTGTTTTTTATCTTTTTTTCATTTTAAAGATAGAAAGTTGAATAAGTGCCTACTAAGTTTTCTTTCCTATTCATCACAGAAATATGATGCACATAGGTCCCAACCATGAATTCTTGTTCAAGGAACAGCCACCACTCACCCAGTGTCAATCTATCCTATTTCCAAACAAATTACTCAAGAGTAAATAAACATTCTCCTAAATGCTGACCCTGCAACTTCTATATGTAAGTAGCATGGAGGCTAAGTTCCATCTAGCATGACTCAATGGTCCCTGCAAAAGATCCCCATAATTGTCCACCAAAATAAAGACATATCCCCTGATTGTTCTGGCTGGGAAGTTTTCACAAGCTTAAAAACTGTTTCCAGTTAGCTCATACTTATCAAGTACCTGGAGGGAGGCCACTTGCTTTTGTAGTGGTAAGGTCTTGAGCTTCACAGCTAAACAAATCCAGATTAAATCCCACCATTGCCACCTTAACCTTCAGCATTATTAAAGGAAGCATTAGGACTTAATTTGCTGGAATGTTTTAAGAATTCTGTTTGATCTCCAACATAAAGAGTTGGGCAAAGTGCCTTGTTACTTCTCTGACCTTGCCTCGCCTTTGTGCTGTGGTGTACCAAAAAGACAATCCAGGATGTATAGATGTAAAGCCACGAGCACACAGAATGAGCTGGTACTAGATCGAGTCCTGGTATCTGTGGAATGCACTTCCAAACCTATGGATGGTCTTGAGCTGGCCTGAAATATAGCATACATTAGAGAGTTAAGCAGGATTTGAAGACCCTGAAAAAATTCTCAAATGTTTTCATTTCGTAGGACCCCTTTTCATTTCTGGTATCTGTGGATAAGTCTCATGAGTACACACAAATATATACCAATTGTACATTGAACTTCTATCATTTAAAAATGGTGATGTCTTTTGTCTTACCCAAGAGGAGTGAGAGATGAAAGAGAAAGGAGCAAGGAAGAAAAACAAGGGAAATAATGTCCATCAAATACCCACAAATGTTCACTCCTTTTTTCTTTCACAACAGTACTGTAAAGTAGATATTGTCATTCCCGTTTTAACAAATGACAACAGAGAAGTTCACAAAGAAAAGTTATACCCTCATAAGTGGGAGTGCTGGGATTTAAACGTAGGCTTTCTGTCTCTTGGTCCAGAAGGTAGAAGGTGAGTTTCATTATGAACCAACCACTTCAATGACGCTAAAAACTCTGCTGCACCATGGTGTCTTTTAACATAAAGGTATCCAGTGCAGTATAAAAAGAAAGAGCATGAGTTTGGGAGTTGAACATGCCTGTGCCCAAATCCTGGCTCTCACCTTACCTACCAGCTTTGTGACCTGTGTAACAATTAGAACTTATCTAAATATGGCTGCATTGAATCCATAGGCTTTTGTCCAGGAAATTCTCAAGTATCATTAAGTAGAACCTCATAGTAGTAGAGGGCAAGACTAAGAGTGTGAGCCCCAGTATTACACAGGCATAGCTTCTCGTCCCAGTTTTAACAAGAGAAAATAAAGCATAGTAGTTAAAAGCACAGACCCTGAGAATAGGCTCTGGGCTCCTGTTCCAGCTCTGACAGTAATTCTTCCAACTTAACTCTCTCTGTCTCAGTTTCTTCATCTGTATACACCTTAAAGAGCTGTTGTGATTCAGATACAATAAAATATATTTAAAGGATTCAGCACAGCACCTGGTACATTTTAGATACCCAATAAGTAATTGTCATTATTGCTATTACTATTACTAGGTGCTTGTCTCTGGGCAAGTTATTCGCTCTGAACTTCAGGTACCTGTAAAGTGAGGATAATCATATCAGCTTCAAAGAGGTGTTTGCGAGTATTCAGTTTAAAACTGTAACATCCTTAATGCCATTTTGGTAGTAACTTTTATTAGCTAGGTGCTCTGATGTTCATCTCTTCTTTGAACCACGATATTCTTCAAATAAGTTTATAATTCTGAGTAGTTTCCTTAGAAGAAATTGTTGTATTCATTGTTATATTTCAAATAAAGAACTGTTTTATTCTTGGAGGCTTTTAAGTGGAGAGAGTATCTAATACACACAGCCATCTTTTCCAGGGGTGACTCTATGACACTCTCTCTGTGCCTCCTTCCGTCTCATATTGTTTAGGAAATTGCTTAACTCAGAAAGTCAAAAAATGATCTCTACCTTCCTCCAGGCAGAACACATTATCACAATATTTCCACATAAAACATCACTGCAGTTTTCAACTTTTTCTAATAATCTTCAATAACTGAGTGACTTTTCTGCGTATCTCTCAATACTCAATTTGTGTTGGTTTCAATATCACTGAACATGGACACACTAGTCCTTCCTTAAGGCATTTTTGATTAAAGTTATAGTTTCTTCTTTTTCATTTGTTTAATCTTTTTTGCCAGCTGGGTCCCCCTAAATCTTAGGATCAAGATGAGATTGACTCAAAGCACTCCAGCACTGTGAAATTCAACAACTTTCCATCCCAGTACCACTTCACAAGATTTCTGCAAATTTTCAGGATGCTAAGTTCTCTGGCTTTGAGCACCTGCTTCACCTTTTGTGGGTTTTTTCAATTCATTCAACAAATATTTGAGTACTTACTCTGTACCAGGCACCATCGTAGACTCTTCATATTTGACACCGAGCAAAACATACAAAGTCACTTCTCTGTGTTCTCTCTCTTTTCCATACCTTGTCAGTATGAATGTGGTACCTGGCTCCATCCTCAATTACAAGCAAAAAACTGAATCTTACAGAAGGCATTTGTATCTCCAGTAGCTATCATTGAAGGTTTAGGAACATAAGTGGAGGGGGTGGGGTCGAGGAAAAAACAAAATTGCCACCAAAAAAATTTTTAATTATTTAGTTTCTTAGCCAATCTTCTTACTTTCCTTTCTTCCTCTTCCAAATTGGTACTATGTTTTAATCAATAGTAAATGTGATTTCCTCTATAAAGGGCATTGCAGAAAATGTGAAAAGAGCCCTTGGATGAGCCATAAACTCATAATAGCCTTTCCCTTAGCTACTGAAGATACTGAAAGGCTTTAAATTCTTAGCCAGGAGCCATCGGCATTCTTAGTCTTGCCTGGAATGTTGGTGGAGAGTGCTGGGAAGGAGGTGGTTTCATGCCACTGCAACCAAGGTTTGAAAGAAAGCTCAAGAAGTCTTAGGCAGTCAAGAATATATTATCATCTATCTATCTATACCTACCATACCTATCTATCTATACCTACTTTCCTTCCTTCCTCCTCCTTCCTTCCTTTAATAGCCTTCATTTAACATCTCTGTACCCTCAAGACACTGTGCTCATGGCAATACAAAACATAGACTCAGTGCCCAACTTCAAGGAGATCACAGTTTAGACTTCAACAAACTAAAGATGGTGATGGAGCTGGATCTGAAAGTAGACATGGAATTCAACAGGTAGAGATTAGGAGACTGAAATTCCAAATTAGAGAAACAGCCTTTGCAGATATACAGAAACTTGCATTCATACAGTTTTAACTGACATAGTGAGTGGTACAGAAGAGCTGGTGAATGATGAGTTTCAGGAAGAGAAGCGATGGAATAAGATTCTGCAGACTTAAGCAGAGATTCAGGCACCAAGAACCCCTTTCTTCAAGAACATTCCATGATGCCAAACAACTCTTAGACTGTCTTCTGTGAAAGTTAGACACCTTTTAGGAAAACTGACATCCTAAAAGCTATACTTGCACTTAATGAGACATCAACTTTATGTAACCTAGGTTAGCCAAAGGAAAGATCCAGTCCATGTATTTTTGTCAGCCTTTGCTCTTGCCTCTGCAGTCACAAATATTATATAAAGAGAAATCATATTTATAAAAGATCCCAGATTCCTGAAATATCTAATTCATTGTTCATTTTTAAGAAGGGGAAAGATATAAAAACCTAAATATATTTTAAACTATTAATTTATTTTAAAATAAATTTAATTTTAATTTTATTTATTATGTATTATTACTAATTTATTTCAAAGTAAAACTATAAACTTTTACAGAATTTAAACTAAAAACAAATAAGTAAAATTCTATAGTGCTAATTAAAAGAGACATAAATAGAGAGTAAGTACTGTAATAGAGGAATTCAGGTTAAATTCTTGAAAAATCTGTCACTGTTTTCTGTGACATTGTTTTACTGTTGTAACTAAAACCATTGTGAAATTAAAATTTCCAAATTAAAAAAATACATTTCTATTTTCTATAAAAATCTTATCTAAGAATCTAAGCATTTTTTTTAATGAGGGGAAAAAATGTAAACAATTTTATTTTCACTTTTCAAAGAAAAGGTCAAAGTAACTCTAAGCCTACTGGAAGAATATTTTTTAAATTGTTGGAAAGGTCATACAGGAAAAAATATTTCTGGAATTTCTAATTCTTGACTTAAATATGGAAAGTTCAAAAGAGTAGGGATTTATTACTGAAATATAAAATCTCTTAAAACATATTTGCAATGAGTTCTTTACAAATACTTATTGTAGATTATGCTGGTGAATAAATTAGGCATTATATAGATATAGATAGTAGATATATATATTTAGGTATAACAAAACATGTATGTTATAACTAAAAGTAACTAATCTGTGATTAACTAGGTGAACAAACAGAAAATACAGAAATAAACCTTTAGAATAACTGATTTTCTATGATTCTAATGGTAACACTTAGAGAAAAGCAGCATTTAAATGTAAGATGTTAAAAAGAGGTCTTTGTGTTTTAAGGTCTAATGAAATTACTACAAGGTTTCAATTAACAAGAACACTCAGAGACATTCAAGTGTTTTAATTAATTGAAATTTTTTATCTCATCAAGACCGACTAAAAGGGGAGGGGAACCTCCGTTTAGTGGCAGACCTTTCTAAAATATATTAATGCTTCAATCTATATTACTAAATGCATATGTTCTGTACCTAATTCTTTCTCTGAAGAATGGGGATATTATAGGCCTCAGGGCTATTACTCAGTGCATCTTTCCTCACTGAATGGTCCCAGATGCAGTTGTCAGAGATGAGGCTGAATATATCCTGACTGTAGGACATAACTTGGAATCTTTAGAATCCTTCAGATGAGCTTATTTGCTTGTACATTATTTTTCATTCCAGACATTAAATTTCCTGGAAAAATTAATTGAGGATACAGGTTTATTAGGTTTTTGTTATACTATACCTGAACAGATTATAAGTAGCTAGAAGGGAATCATGTGGCTAATGTGGAAGAGGGGAGAGTAATTATACATTTTCATAAAAATAAATTTTGATAGGAATAAACCATTTTGAGTTTCTATAATTCATTGTTTATAGAAATAGCTTAGGTGCAGGACCTAAGACCACTTATTTTCCTAGGAATATGTGATTAATAAAAATTGGCATATGTTAATTTGGGACCAACTAGGATCTTAAAGTTAAGGAAATTATTTTTTTCCAAACATACAACATATATCTAGAATTAATATCAACTTCAGTTTACCTAATGAAATATCAATATCATGTAGTTGCTTTTATCTTTGAAACTAAAAGACCATAATGCATTATTTAGCAGGTTAAAATAAGTTCAGGCCACTTCTCTTTTAAATGTTAATATAATCTCTTTTGATATATATCTGAGAGCTAGGAGGAAAACAGGGAATAGCAGAGAATCCATTTTCAGAAGACTGAGAAAAACTTTATGAGCAACTTAAAATCAATATTATCAAATTACTCTTCTGCCTATACATAATGACTTGGTACACAGATTATGGATATATTTACAATATAGAAAGTATAGGCCATCTGCCTGAAGCCAAGTATAGAAGTGACCCAGTACCTCTGTGGACTTCATGACAATCCACTAAACTATCCTAATCCTTCAGAATTAGGAGCAAGATATGAATGTGGTGCCTATTTATATCTATCAGACAAACCAATGAACTAATTAGTAGAAATATATATTTTTTAGAACTGCTGGAAACATTTCAACAATCTTAAGGTCCTCTTGAATTCTTGCTTAGACTTTGAAAGTTGAAGGTTATTTTTTTATTGTTAATTTTATAACTTTGGTTGAATAGATTTTCTAATATAGCTCTATATTTGTCAATTATAGAGTACATAAAGCAGTCTGTGAATTCATTAGCAAGTTTATGGTGGCTTGGAGTTTTGCAACTACTACTTGAATGGGCCATATCCAGACTTGCCTTAGATTTCTATTATTAGGAGTTCATTAACCTTTTCATTTCATTGTACTGTAGCACTATCAAACTATTCTTTCAAAATAATTCCAAATACATATGAAAGATAATGTACTCAGCTAGTAGGATTTTGCTAATTTACATAATTATTAGAGCATATTGAATGCTCACTTTTACATATATTATCTATTTGATGATCACAAAAATTCTGCAAAGTCAATAAAGCAGATATAAGTACTATTTTCACTATCCTGCTTAGAAAAAACTAAGTTGGCTGCCTAAGATCACACACAAGAATAGAAAATGTTGTTTCTGAGTGTCAGACCCTGGATTTTCAACTTTATGTCCAATGTTCTTTCAACATAGACCCCACCTAACTAACCTCACTAACCACATGTATGTAAAGACAAGTCCTTTCCATCTATTTCCTCTCCTCTCCTCCCCTTCCTTCTCCTCAACTCTCCTCTCCTTTCCCTCTCTCTCATAGATCAGTGTATTCCTTGACAACTTGCAGATGATCGTTTGGCCAATGAAATAATATCCAAGAAAGGCAAAACTTGACATCTATTTCCTTCCCCTTCAATTTTTTTGAAGGAGACCCTCCGAAAGAAAGAAAGAAAGAAAGAAAGAAAGAAAGAAAGAAAGAAAGAAAGAAAGAAAGAAAGAAAGAAAGAAAGAAAGAAAGAAAGAAAGAAAGAAAGAAAGAAATATTATAGGTAGTGGAACATGAGTCTTGGCACAATTCAGACACTGGCTCCAAAAACCACTAGAATCCCGACTAGCCTATCTGATTGTCCTCCCAGCCCCCCCTTACCCTCCCGTAGGGGAGAGAATTGAGTGCTTGTTTCTTTTTTTTTAATAAACACTTAAATCGTAGTGTCAAGAGCAAATAGCATAACATCTATTGATATTATAATAGTGTCCTACAGATTTAGAATTAATCAGGAATGTGATTATAGCCAAATGTAAAATGTACTTCTACATAATTTGCATAACAATATAAATGCAAGTTACAGATTTATGGTAATTAGAATAGGAAAAACTGGCTTTATTTAAAATATTCAGGCACTCCAGAGGTCCTGATTCATTTAGAATTCCCTATGACATCATCCTGAGGCGACATCTTCACACAGAACAGTCTAGATTGTATCTGTCAGCCAGAGAGAAGCTGTAAACTGTGCCCCCCAAAAGCTGCAGAGATATTAACAAGAACTTTTGAAAAATAAAACTATTTGAGTTACATGATTACTTCCCAATTGTTCTATTTTTCCATTGTTCTATTTTTATGTACATAACGATTATATATTTTACCTGATATATATATTAACAAATTGAAGTCTCTAAAATATATATATAATTTAATGAACTTTTAGTTTATTAGTTTAGATATTTTACTAGGGCTTCCATAACAAAGTACCGCAAATTTGGTGGCTTAAACAATAGAAATTTATTTTCTCACAGTTCTGGAGGCTGAAAGCTTAAGATCAAGGTGTTGGCAGGATTGACTTCTTCTGAGACCTTTCTCCTTGGCTTATAGATAGCTGTCTTCTCCCTGTATCGTCACATGGTTTTCTTTCTGTGCCCTAATTTCTTCTTCCTATAAGAACACCAGTCACATTGGGTTAAGGCCCACACTAATGACCTCGTTTTAATTTAATTACCGCTTTAATAAAGACCTTATATCTAAATACAGTCACATATAAGATACTGGTGTTTAGGCTTCCAAGACATGACTTTGGGGGTACTTAACAGTTACCAATCCCAACTCATTAGAAACTGATTTCTCATTCTCTACTAGTGACTAAATTCAGCATCCAAGTGTTGCTTCTGATCCTTGATTTGTGTGCCTTAATAGTTCCTTTTGATTTGGGTCATCCCAACTCTGATCTCTGTTTGTTGGCTGCAGAGAGTCAGACTTCCTTTTAATTTGCCAATAAATAAGGACTCTTATGCCTACTGTGACTATTCCTTGCCTCTGTTGCAGTTATTGAAGTTTCTTTACTCTTCTCACATCTATTTTTTCAGTTGTTTACCTCTCTTATGTTCCCTGTGACTTTTAAACTCAAGTTCATTACAGTATTTTCTATAATAGCCAAAAACTAGAAACAAACTAAATATCTATCAACAGTTAATATATAAACTATGGTATATTCAGATAATGGAATGCTATGCAGTGGTGAGAATGTATAACCATTGCTACTTACTCCATGGATAAATCTCACAAACATAATTTTGCATCTTTTGCTGCCTACCTTATAAGGACAATTAAGCCATAGAGTCCATGGTCAGTAACAGTCCATAGTCAACTAATATTTATTGAATACCTACCATGGGCCAGGCATTGTGGAAAGAGCTTTCATAGATACTCTTTTATAATTCTCACAAATTTATGAAGCAGATATTTCTATTTCTAGGTAAAACAGAGGCTTAAAGAGGATAGTTTATAAAAGGCAAAGCTGGGTTTGAAACTCGTCTTCTGATTTCAGTCCTTGTGTTGGTACCAACAATGTGGCCATCCTTCTTTCTCCTCCACTGCCCGTAAAGGCTGCACTGGTCCCGTTAGCTGGTAATCACCTTAACCACACCTGGTCACACTAACTGAGCTCTCAGTTCCTAGGTCTCTCAGTATGTCCCTTAACTCCTCTCCACAAGATGAGAGAGACTGTTTATTCCCTTTCAAGGAACCAGGAGGCATTAAGAGGGAGCGAATCTGCACATTTCTGTTGACCCCAGAGGACTACCAAGATAAACTAGAATGTGATCCAGAGTTTTAGAACAGGAATTCCCAAAGCTTCAAGCTTCTTTCTTGGAGCTGTTTCAAGGAAGCCAGACAGATGGAGTACCTTAGCTGCAGACTATCTTGGCTAGTAGGTTTGACCTAGTTTCTGGAATTTACTTTTCCTGAGTTACATCAACAAAACTGGGGCATTTCATGACTGGGGAACGAGCTGGTAAAAACATTTGCAACTGCCAGGAAATGAGGAAAGCCACAAAACAGGCTATTGAATAGTCAAGTTCCAAGCCATAACTCTTGTTCATAAATTAGTAATAGAATTTGCATGAAATATTCATAAAGGAGATGAGTTCCAGTTCACTAGTTAATTGTCCTCTAGAATAAAAAATAGACACAGTGTATTTCTACCTTATGACATCTGGTTGAATTCACTGTCTCACATCAATAATTTGGTAACAGTATATTTAACACATGGTCTTTCCATCTCTTGAAGACAGGGAGTCGATCTCTTTACTGTAAAATAATTAACCATAACACGTAAAGGCCTCTGATTTTGTATGTGGATGAAATTGTTTCTTGTGATTTGTTTTTTGACTTGGTATATATATTTTATTTAGGAGAGCAAGAAGTTGGGGGATACATGTAATCACTTATGTGTAAAAGAGTTTCACAGTTAATTATATCAATCCAAGGGAAATTTTACATGGTCTTATAGGGATTCATGTTTACTTTGGAATTTATGTTTCCACAATCATAGAAAATGTGGAAGAGATAGAAATGATAAAGAAATTGAATTTCTGTGCATGGATCCTTCCAAGTTTTCTTACCACCAACCTTCAACAGTCCAAAATCTTGTGTACTACACCAACTTGCCTACTTTCATACATTTAGAAACCAAAACTCAAGACCAATTCTCCTTCTTCCTCCCAGAAAGATGCTGTCTCTCCCCGCTCCACACCCAAAACACCGTTAATTAAGCATAATTTAAGCAACTAACCACAGTGGTGTTGAATGATTCTCACAACATTTTGCTTTCTCTTGAGTGTTGGGACATCCATCCATTTATGCAAGTAAGATACAGTAGTCTGGAGAACTTGTAGTTGGGAGAAATGTTTTAAAAAGAGAAAAACAACAGAGTAATCTTTAACTGTGCAGTTTAGTCGTGTTACTCTTTCTTTAAAATAATCCCCCCAAATGGGCCTGTTTTGTAAATCATCTGAAATATTATTGAAAATAACAGTAGTAATTCTTTAATTAGGATTATACTTTTTGGTTACATATTTTATACAATCATCTAAGCCCTCTCAAAATATTTGGGATTTATCCTCTTAACATCTCATCTATATTTACTTCTTAATTATCAAATATGTATTAAAATGTCATCATCAATATAAGGCTAAACAAGGTCAAGGGAAAATAATTTTTTAATCCAGATCACCAGGTATCAAAAGTTATTTACATGAGCATATTAAAGAAGCTCAATATTAAGATAAAAAATAGATTTCAAGTAATTTAGAGCTACATTAATCAAAGTAAACCTGATAGTAAAACTTCACTAATTAAAAACTGGTAACAAATGAATGAGAACCGAGTGATGTTACTTTAAAGTTTGTCAAGAAAGCTTGCTAAGCAAATGGTAAGTAAGCCTCAGAGACACAGTGAGAGCAATGTGGGGATATGTTTAATTTTCTCAAAAGAATAAACAAACAGTAAATTGTGGACAGATGCATCTTACTAATAAAAAAGAAAGTTTATCTCTCCTTCAGAGCAAATTTTAAACATCTTTACTTGGCAAGACTTTATTAATTCAAAAACATTTTTATTTAGATGCTTAAAACTTTTATTTATGCAAAAAACTAATTAAGACTTTTATCTAATTCAGAATCACCTCTGTCAAAGTTGGCCATATTTTGTGATTTCAGTATCTTAAATAATTTAGAAAAGCTATTCAATATTTGTATTTATTAAGTAAACTTGAGTGTCTGTTTAGTGCTCAGAGAGAACTATACCAAATAATATAAAATGGTTCAAAAGAAATAAACACAATCTTTGCTCTCCTGAGGCAGTTTCATTGATGAGACATGGCAAAAGGACATTTTATAAAAATAAAGACACGGTCCCTGGGAGGAGCTTAATCTTCATGCACGACTCAGAAATTTGGAGTACTGGGCAAGTCTGTTCCTCAAATGGCCCACTGCATATTGAAAACAATTGGCAAGGAGTGCTTTACTTCCACTCTGGTCATAGAGTGCTGACTTTTAAAATAAAAGTAGAGACACAATTTGAATCAACTTCAGAAGTGCTCTTGGATGGTAACAAACACGCCCTGAGGCAGGAGAGAATGAAGTGCTGAAGCCTGCTATTTGACGGACAGATTACATTTTAAGAGTCACATCAATTTTACACACCAGTGTTTACTGCCTCAGGCCTAAATGGTCCAAGTTTTCTGAGCATGTCTTAAGAACTACAAGATGAAAGCTACTATTGGGCACTCAATAGATTTGTGGGTACAGTTTTTCCCCTTATCCACAGGAACCCTAGTCCCCCAGTGGATACCTGCAAACCTCAGATAGTACCAACCTTTAAATATACTAGGATTTTTCCTGTACATACATACCTTTTCACTTAAAGGAAGCACTTGACAGCTTCTCTTTGGCATATCCAAATTGCCTATATCACTACTCTTGCCATTTTCACTTTGAGGCCATTTTCAAGTAAAATAAGAGTCACTTGAACTCAAGCACTGAGATACTGTGACAGTCAGTCTGATAACTGAGACAGCTAAGTGATTAACAAGCAGGTAGCCAGTGTGGACACACTGGACAAAGGGCTGATTCACATCCCAAGTGGGGCAGATTGGGGTGGCAGAAAATTTCATCATGCCACTCAGAATGTAGTACAATTTAAAATTTACAAGTCGTTTATTTCTATAATTTTCTATTTAATGTTTTTATACTGCGGTTAATCGTAGGCAACCAAAATCGCGCAACGTGAAATCATGGGTGAGGGGACTGCTGCTCTGTTAGAAAACCCCTGAATCCTAACAAAAATAGTGAGAGTAGCAGCAGTGGCAAAGGGGTCTGTGAGGGCAGGAACAGCCTTGATGGAAGGGGGAAGCAGGTAGTAAGGAAAGCAAGCTGCTGCCAAAACAGACCACCTAGAGATGACAGAGAGATCAGCTCCAGGGGCAATATAGCAGCCACACGGGGACAGAACCCAGAGTCAACTTAAGCACTAGGCACAGTGGACACAGTTTATAAGGTCCAAGATGCTTTTAAGAGCCCATAAAAATGTTTTTAAGTTTAATCTCTCTTAAAATTAGAACCCCCCCACCACCAAATAACTATTATAATAATGAATGTCCTTTCATTAACAATAAATCCAGTCTGGATTATATTTGTCTTTATACCAATCCAGTCAGAGAATACAATGTTTAGCATTTTTTATGGAGGAAGGGACCCAGGAAGGCAAAAGTGCTAGTGCCCAAGGAAGTCATAATGTCCCCCCGGCACCAATCATTCAGGTAAAGAAAAGTAAGTGTGCCCATGGTGGGCTTGGACTCCCAGAAACTTTCACTAAGGGAGGGTTAAAGTTAAAGACCATAGAGATTGTTCTTCAGTCTGGAAGGGTATGATGACAAGTGCTGATTCACATATAAACTGAAGGCATAAGAGTTATTAGTAGACTGTAATTCGAGTCGCTCTTTATTCATCTCAGAAGGCTTCCTACAAAAGGTGATGGCTTAGAGATGAGTACACAAAAAGACAATGCTGGAGAGGAAAATAAGAGATAGTAAAGGAAAGACACATGGAAGATCAGTTGGCAGTCCTCTTTTTCAATGCCCTGTGCCCTTATTTTAAATAGGCACCAGTTTCTTCACTGCAACTTTACTACCAATATTAAGGAATCTGAAATCACAATATTCCCAGCAAACACAAATCACTGAACCAATGGTGAATTTATTATGATTTGTTATTTGCACATAAGAATCACTAGTTCAATAAGAACTCTGTTCAATGCTTCCTAATTGTTAATATCTACATCTGTGCTTCCTTTGGGGTGTTTAGAAATAAGGATGCCCAGTATGCCCATATTTAGTTGTAGCTGTGCCACTTTTTAAATTTACAAAACGTGCTCTTGAGAGGAAAATGAGTTAAAGGTAACTGAGATAGAATCAGCATGGTCTAAACCCTTCTCTATGTCAGAAGAAATCTACAGTGAGCTGGGGAAGGACACAGCATGGTAGACAGGGGTCGCCAGTGTTCAGAGGAGACTGGGAAACATTGCTCTGACATTTTCTTGTGCTGGTGTTTGAAGAGAGCATGATGCTTACTGTGATATTTACCTTCCTGAGTAAAAGAAGGTTATCGTGGCTCTGCACATGAGAGACAAAAAGAGAAAAGCTATCAGAAATTAGTATTTCTGTGACGTTTCCTGCAGGTTTTTTTAAGTTCAGGGTCCAGAATTTATGAGATATCTAATTTTTTAGCCTATGCAAAACCAAATATCATTTCATTTCGAACCAAGTTGTCAAAATGTTATAGATGGCAGGTACTTGCTTATATGTATGTATATATGAAGAAATATATTCAATACATTCATATTTGTAAGCTTCTTAAAAAAACATTCATCCTAAAAAACTGTTTAATCTCCAGTTTTGTAAGGATAAAATTTGGGGAAAAATGCATGAAAATGTCAGGCTTGTTATTTTTATTTTTTTTACATCTGTTTTTTCTCAAATTTTGGCAACAGCATGTATTAATTTTTGTAATCAGAATAAAAGAAAGACTTTTTAATTACTGTAGTAGATAATTTATGGTTACCAGCGATTCTACTATGGCAGCCTTTTACTTTTTCCCTAATTTAATATATCTCGATATCTTCTGTATAGTATCTCTAGTAAAAAGGCCCTGGATAATCACTGATAGATTATTGCTGATAGATAAAAAAATATATATTATTTTAATTACAAAACTTCATATAGCCATATTAGAATTTATAACTATAAAATTGCTTATGAATGGACTATGTAACCATGGAAATGTATACTTTAAGTATTACATGCACCCAAAATAGATTTCAGAAAAATCTTAGTAAAGATGGCATTTAATAGCATTAAGTTAACATTTAATCAGAATCAGAAAAATGTTAAAACTTATATAAGATCTACAGAATAAAAAGTGTGAGACATGAAATGCTTAGGTTAGTTTACCACAAAGATAAGATAAACAGAAACATTTTGCTAGAATTGTGCTTATGAGTGAAGTTATGGGTGGCTCATTCTTATTGATCATTGCAGATTGAGGAAAATATTTCTCAAAAATGTTTACTTGATCCAGATTGTGTCATTATACTGAGAAATGGTGGCTGCCCAAAGCTCGGATATAAACAACCTACTTTTATGACAGTCAGTGAGGGCAATCAGTGAGGGCTGAGTGGAAGCCAGAAGAAATAACAGTGTGTAGAAAAGGACCCACACAGGCTGGAAGGCAGACCTGGATTCCCATCCTGGCTCGGCTACATGCTAGCTTTGGGGCTTTGGCCAAATCACTCCATCTCTGAGCCTCAACATCCTGAGCTACCCAGCAAAGATAATTTGTATCCCACAGAGCTCTCATGCAATCAAATAAGAAAAAACATGTGAAATACCTAACAGAGTGCCCAGCGCATAGTATCTTCCCCAGATAATTTAGTTCCCTTCTTTGTGAGACAGGCCTGGAGCCAACACCTCCTCATCTGAAGACATCTGGATACTAAGCTGGATACAGCTTAGTATCCAGCCAGAGAAGATCCTGTGACTTCCAATACTTTTTACTGAGTTTCTTGTATACCATATTTAAAAAAGAAAGGAAGTGAGCAAAAACTGGGTTTTCTTAATAATGTTAGTGTTGCCTGCAGTACTACTGCCTGTGTTTCATTTATTTATGCCTGGGTCTTATAATAGACGTTAATAAAAGATTGTTCTCAAGAATGTTTTTTAGAAAAGCTATAATTTTATATGTTTCATTGGTGAGGAAATAAAATAATAAAAGAAACAAAGAGAAATATCAAAGAAATTTCTACAGCAAACCATTGAGAAAAACAGAGGTTACCTCTTATGCTAATTTTGTTTTTAAAACAAACAAAAATATCTTAAAGTCAATGAGGAAGTGAGGAAAGGTAATTTTGAAGTATTATTTGAAAAAAAATAGGCTGAAATAATTGCTAGAGGTTGTCAACTTGTAAAGTCCTACTATTCTTTTCTGCTGCTAAGAATGACATAAATCTTATTGTAATCTAAATCCACTTATATGCTTACGTGTATGTTCAGTGAATATTTTATTTTTGCTGTCTTTAGGTCATTTCAGATAATAGATTAATATTTATTCTTCAATGTGGTTGCGTTTAGATATTGAGCTTGAAGTCTGGATAATTATGCACTATAGTTCTTACAATGGTTTAAGCCATTAACTTCAAAAAAAGGAAAAAACCTGTACGGTTGTATTACTGTCAGCCCTGTAGAGCCGCTGACAAGCAAAGTTGTATTGTTTTCTGAATTGCCAAATCAATTATCAGCAGGCTTCTGAATTTTAGAAATGTTATCCCAGAAGATAAATGGACAAGTCAGAAGTAACACAGTTTGGTTTTAAGATACCAGGTGGAGGTGGCAATATATTCCGGGGAAATCTTGCTTTGATGTATGAGCGTATTCCCTTGATTTGGCAGTGGCTTTAGAACTGTCTCTGGGACCACGGAGATGTCGTTGTGGCAGAGGTTCCTGCTCTATTCTCGGATCGCGCCACACTTGTAAAAGTGAGGTTTACGGGGTAATAACTCACAAGCTAAAAGCTATAAAGAAAAAAATTTGCTAGCAGGCACTAACATGGGTGTCATGACTCTTTTCAGGTAGTAGGTGTAACCTTGAAGAAAAAGTGGCACTGTCTTCAAAAAAGTGACCTGACCCTGGCTTTGGTGGGTTTTTCTGCAAGAAATAAAAAGCACCGCATGTGATAATTATACATCCTTTCTAGCTGACCACTGCTTTGTTCTAGAGTTCAGCATGAAAGGACTAATTTTTGTTTTGTTTTGTTTTTGTTTTAGTGAAATGGCATGTCCGTTGCTAATTCTAGCTATTATAGTTGCACATGTGAAAAATATCTATATGTAGTTTATGGATTGGTAGCATTTCAAATAAATAGTATATTGGCATATTGACCTGAAATTTTTTGAGATGCTTATCAATTGACATTTTTTCTTAGCTCAAGAAAAGAGTCTGAATTATTATTTTTTAAAAAAATTATACCTATAACATTAGATTTATTCTTTTAAGTATATTAGAAATTTAAATATAAGCATGCCACTTTGTTTATTGCTGTATTATTAGAACTTCTTGGAGCATGGAAAGAATTTTTCACAAATGATTTTGCTCTTTTGAAAAACATAAGCTGCAAAACTATTTGGTAAACTATATTTAATCTGTAAATGAGTGTAGCTTATAAAAGTATACTAAGTTTATAGTGTGCAATGTTTCATCCAAATAATTTTTATGTTTTGAAAAAATGTAAAATAGCTTAATAGTGCCATAATAAATCTTTTCCCAGAATTGAAAATTATATGCATCTCTATTTTAGGAAGTTCACATTGCATCATTAAAGAAAAAACCTAGGATCATTAAGCACCCCATTTTTTTATGCAGTGAATCATTATTTTCCTTTATTCTTCCAGTCAGTTATGTTAAGGATTGTGGTCATATAAACTTTTCATAACATATATGATAATTACTACTGTTATACCTGGTGAATAAAATCTCTAGTAGTTGATATTCCATCATGGAAATAACACATTATCACTCAATATTGCTAGTTCGTAAGTCAAAACAAACCAAAGAAACAAAACTTTCAGCATTGCAGAGATTCACACATTTTAAAATCTAGAAACTCTAAAGTTTTTCTTTTACATTTTAGAGAGGCAATGCCTGAGAAAATGGACAATGTTTTGCTTCCTAGCGTAAAACTACCTTCTAAATACTTAAAGCCCTGTGCAAGCTCATAATAATAATGTAATTCTATCCTTTTTTGTTGCATAGAAATTATCAGGATTTATTAACCTTTGGAGTTAATATTGACCCTAGTTCTTAATTCCCTTTGAGACATCAGACCCCTTTATGTCCATTTCTGTTTCTTTGCTTATATCTCTGTATGCTACATCTGTATTTTAAGTACATTTTCAACACAGTTATTCGTGTGTGCTCTTATTATAAATTATTTTCTACAGAAAGGCTCTGCCCAGGGACCTAAGAAAATGAAAATTTTTGCTTTTAATGTGTTTAAAGATTTAATTTTTACATAGTATAAGATGTTTCTAATTGGATTAGGAAAGTGATATTTTGTCTCATTTTTTCCGTTATGCCATTTCTACTCTCAAAAACTTAATAATTTGGTAAACCAAAAAGACAGAAAGTCATATCCCTTTATAGTCCATAATTCTGCTTTTATGAGACAAAAAATGTAGAGAGATATAGATATCTGTAACTATATCTGCATCTATCAGTGCCTCACTTATTAATCATCCTTTATTTACATTTGGATTTACCAGATTCTCCAATTAAAAAGCATTCTAAAATTGTATTAAAATTCTCGAGTCTCAAAACATTGAGAATTACAAGGTTTTTTTCATAGCATCTCTACAAAATAAACAAGCTGGGTGACTTCCTGTGGATGTTAGGCCACTGAAGAATTTTTAGAGGTTTTATGACACTTATTCTTTTTCTGCCCAATTCCCAGACTCCAGAGACTACCTATCAAGTCCTCTGTGGGAGTCAGACCTTGATTTTAATTCTTGTCCCAGATTTTGTCATGGAAAACTTTTAGGGATTACATAGGAATAATTTGTAAATGAGCATAACAGGCAATCCATAATGTTTTTCAATTGCTAAAAACTATTTTAAAAATATGTTCGTGTCACATAGATTGCCTTAGAATGTATTATACACATAAAATACTATGTTAAAATTAAATATAATATGTCAGCTGTAAAGGTGAAAAAGTAGCTAACTAAAAGTTCACAAATAACCTTGTTTCAGATTTTGTGTGTTTTCTCCTCAGCCAAAAGCCTCAAGATTCACTTGCAGCAGCCTACCTCTTCATTTATATTGGATTGCTCTTTAAACATTAGAATATCTTGTAATAAACAATAAGTTAAAGATTTCTCCTGACACAAGTCATTGTTGATTTCACTGTTATAGGGAAAAGGCTCTAGGGCGGCAGATAAGGCTGTTGCCATGGTGATGAAGGAGATACCGAGGGAGGAGTCTGCTGAAGAAAAGCCCCTCCTTACTATGACATCACAGGTGGGAAGACCCATAGGGTTCCTGTAGGAAGCTGACATATGTTAATAAATCAGACATTGTGATTTTTAACTAGAAAAAAAGCATTAACTTGAACCAATTTTTTTAAAAAACACAGTTTCAATGAAACAATTATAGAATATAAAATGAAAGCCAAAATTGCTAACAAAAAAAGGAAAATTCCATCATTTAGTTATTTGTTTGTGATATTAATTTTCATTACTCAACTTCAGTTAAAGAAAATGTACGTGCAAGGAAAACATGTTGCTTCTTTATAAAGGAGTCTTGTTAACAACTTTGGGAAAGAAATAACAAGCTAATGGTACATTTGAAAAACAACAAAAAAAATCAAATTCCTATGAATAAGTACAAGTTATATTGTATACATATGTCAGTTTACCAGTAGAATATCTAAATTTTCTTAAATGTTAAATATCTTTATGTTGTGACTATGCATACGACATATATGTCTTTACATATTTATGTGGATAACTAATTTACAGGAATGAGCCAGAAGTCCCTGAGTCCCCCTGCAGAAAATGGCATCTGTGACCCTCTTATACTTAGTTACCTTGACAACAAAAATATCAACTCTATTATAAACACATGAGGGCCATTTTCAGCATTTATTATAACAAATATAGAAAAAAGTTTGTATTTCTATGCAAAGACATGCTGAAACTGTGAATCCTATATGTCCTCAGGGACTTTTGAAACACCCTGTAAAATCCACATAAATATGTATAATATATTCATCACCACTCTGTGGATCTATCAGTTTTAAATTCTTAAGTGAAAAATCTTTTTACTTGCATTATTTACTTAAATTATTTTATAATTTAGATTAGATTGTTATCTTAAACATTTCTTTTTTTCCATAATGCAATAGTAAATGCCGTGATTCAGTTCCAATTATATGAACATGTCTAGAATTAGAAAAATGTCCATTTACAGTCCTCATGAAAGGCATTTATATCAAAAGCTAAATTATGGCAACTTATTTTAAGAATATCATCAGATCACATCCCCAGCTGCTGCCACCATGTGTGGTTTTATTTTACTCTAAACACTGTGTTGTAAGTAATGAAAATTATAGCAACATATAACATCAAAAATGAATATTTTAAAAGTTATTAATGATTCCCAGGATTTGGAGATACATTTTATGTTATGAGTTTTTATCCATAAGGAAGAGATGCTACTTCCCTATTACATATAGTAGTAGTTGGAAGGAAATTTGCTTGATATTTATCAAGTTCGCCATTCTTTACATAATTTACACAGCAAAACATATACAGTTTTACATTGATCTCCTGCCCTTTGTAGAATCCATGTCCAAAATAATCAGTCCCAAGTTTCTCAGATGAATGTTAAGGGGAGTGAGAACCACTTAAAGTTCTCTGCTAAGGACAGAGCCATGTACATCAGTAGATAAGACCTATCCAGATTTCTGATTGGCATAGTTGTGCTACAACATATCATTTCAGGGCATCACAATTTAGCACAGGCTCCAGTCTCCAAAATTCTTTATCCCCAAAAACTATGCATTGCTACATGCTTCCTAGTAATCCTTTTCAAATGTCCAAAATTATCATTACCCCCTAAGCTTGAATTTAAAATTTAATGCAAAATAATAGTTTTGATTTTTTAATTTAGAAAAGAAATTGTGATTATTACCATTTTCTCATATTCAGAACATTTGTCTGTAGCAAGCTTCTTCTTTAATCCCTGTCTAATGTTGCATTAACTATTCTTGAGGTATTAGTTATAATTTTACTGCATGGAAATTAATGCTTTCTATGATGCATCATATTCTTGTTGCATACTGGCTAGTTTATGAATCAGCAAACAGAGTTCTGATTCATAAAATGTAATGCACCTGTTGTGTTGATAATTTTATGGAATTAATTCAGTGACAGCTCTGATACAATTATTTCTCAGTCATATGCAGTTTTATTAGTTGATATACTTTTTCCACTATACACAAATGGCTTCTTCCCTGCTATGCACCAGTGGCGTGCACAAGCCAAAAAAGCAGCAGAATGATCTGAAAAAGTGAGTACTTCTCATGGCAACCACAGCATCCAATCTATGTACCATACCACATTCTTACTCGTGGTCCTGTGTGAATGTGTTAGTGTCTTGAAACGTGTTTGTCCCAGTGTCCCCTGTAAAGCCCCTTATGACATAGTGCTACATATTGCTGAATACATTGACTCATCTTCATCACTGGTATGTCAATGCCAGTTGCTCATTCATAGATTCCAGATATGTCTGAAGCTAATTGCTGCTTTCTCAATAATGTCCGTGAGATGATCATAATAGATAAAATATAGAACAAGTCCTTGAAACCCTGAATCTCTAATTTGTTTAGCAACTGTTCATTTAATAGATTGTAAGCAGAGAATAGTTCACATTGAATATTTTTTATATTATGTGATTATTACGATCACTTTCAGAGGAAGTTAGCCAAACATATTCCAGTAAATTCATTTATAGTACATTGAACAAATTGAACAAAACAGAAGAGTTGGCCAGGTGACCTGAGCTCAGATGAACCCCCAAGAATTGCTTTTTTTGTTTAACCTAATTATTAATTCTGTATTGAAACAATATGTCAAGCACTTCATAGAAGCTCAAGTTCATGCTGTCCTAAACTAACAATTTAAGTCAAACAGTATGTAAACAAATGTACATTAATGAAAGGATTGAAAGGAAGATAAGTCTTGTGAATTATCAAGTCTTTGAGGAAAAAATATCTCTAGACCTGTGCTGTTCAATACAGTGGCCACCAGACTCTCGTGGCTGTTGAGCTCACTTTGTCACTACCCTAAACTGAGATGTGCTATAAGTAGAACATACAGACCAGATTTTGAAGATTTAGTTCAACGAGTTATAATGTAAACTAGATTATTAATAATTTTTATATTGATTACATGTTTAAATGATAATACTTTGGACATATTGAGCTAAATAAAATGTACTGTTAAAATTATTTTCACCTGTTTCTTTTCACTTTTTTAAGTAGCTACTAGAAAATTTAAAACTACCTGACTCTCATTATATTTCTATTGAACAGCACTGCTCTAAACTGTAATAGTATAAATAAACTCAGTTTGAGGGTAGAAGGGAAAATTGTGCCAAAGATCAATTATAGTATAGAAAAGAAGTTATTCTGTATGAGAATGAAATGACTTTAGCAAGTATTTTTCTCTCACAAAGAACCTTCAGAAATTTTTATTTTAACCACATCTCCTGGTACTTTTTTTTTTAGCAAGGTATATCCTATTCATTTTTTGTTTTAGAGCACAGTCTTAAAACTATGAGTTCCAAACCTCTTCTTGTTACAGGATTTTTTTTTTTTTTTTGCAAACTCAGTCTTTGTTTTTCTATCTGTCCCTGCCCCTTATACCTCAATATTGATTTAATTTTTGTGTCTGATACAGAAAAAAAGAGTAATGTCCTTGATTGGAAAAACATTCTCAAGGCTACTAAATATAGCATCGTTTCAGTTTTTATTACTAACCTGAGACAATTACTTTAAGTATGTTCTTTTGCCTGCCTTAGTATTACTACTACTCAACCTATAAACAGTAATATCTGTTACCTTTTCCCATGAATAAATTTGCATTTTATAAATCTAACTATCCTGTCAGTTTGTCTATATTTAGATCAAGTCAAAGAGCTGAAAGTCATCACATAGTTATTCTCTACAGGAAGATCAATATAGTATAGGAAATGGAGTGGAGGGGGGTGAGTACAGAACTTAGTATTATTAATTCATAAGAAATTAATTCTGTCCAGTTTCAGAGTAACCATGACAAAGTTCCCAAAGTTTGAATACTTAAGGAATGCAGAGTAAAGATTTAGCAGTTGTTTTGTCTTTTCAATGGCTTGAGTCGATTAATTTAGTTTTGATATGGTCACTATATTGATGGGCATTACACAAATTTCTAACCTTGAATAAGACTAATAAAGCCATAAACAAATAGCCCAATTACAAGATTATGAACAAAACTACTTAACAAATGATGCATTCTTTGAATCAGCATTTTGAAATATGTATGCATAAAAAGCATATTTGTGTTTTTATGTATACAGAAACAAAACAATCTTAATTTTTTCTATTATCTAGATGAGGTAAAAACATGATATATTATTATAATTTTTTTAAATCAACATTAGAAATATATTTGTCAGCTTTTTTTTAACTTTTGTTTCAATGTTTTAACTGTTAAAATTATTCTTTAAGTACTAAAATATTTAAAAATAAAGAGACTATTTTACTTTAAACTAAAACAATCATCCATCTAAAGTATAAAATTATGCAACAATGGGCTATTATCCTTAGCAGACCTTATTTTATTGCCTAAAATGTATTTTGGTTTGGAGTTAATTCTTAGTGATATAAGTTATCACAAATCTGTAGCTCCATATTTTTTAATGACCTAAACAATATATTGGTTAAAAATTAACTTAGATTTAAGTCACAAAACAAGCATATACTGGAGCTTAAGTAACAGGAAGTATTTAAAAGAAAAATACTCAGTCTATGGCCATGCCACCCTGAATGTGCCCAATCTTGTCTGATCTGGGAAGCTAAGCAGGCTTGGGCCTGATTAGTATTTGAATGGGAGGCCACCTAGGAAGACCAGGTGCTATATGTGTAAATAAAAAACATAAGGGATTGTAAGCTGACAAGGTCCTTGCAATTGTGAGGTCAACCAAAGGTTGCCTCTCCTAAGAAAATAAAAATTTTAAAAGAATAAAATAAAAGCAAAATACTCTCCTTTCATCTTGGTTAAATATTCCCCTGTATCTTAGATCATATAATTTATTTTTTTAACATTGAAATTAGACAGATTCAAGCTGAACTGAGGCAATTGCATTTTTAGACAAGGTTTTAAAATAGACAATGATTCATTAAAGCTGAATGATATTGTCTACATTTTGTTCAACACAAAACTCAGTATTATATAAAATAAGAACCAGTTTGGTCCTGTGGTGGCGAATATTAGCTGCATCAGCTGACCACTCTAAGTCATAAGTAAATCAAAGGCATTTGACTGAATATTTTATTACAACCTATGACTACAAGGAAGGCATAAAGGTCCAATAGTCTTGAATTCTGAGTGACACAAGTTCTCACCTGTCTTCTTCTGCTGTTTCCTTTTGTTTCCATGTCCATTGACCATGAAAGGGTTTTCCCTCAAAATCTTCGATTTAAAATCCCTGAGTGAGGTAGTAGTGTTATGCCTTGAAGTGCCTCCCATTTGCATTGGTCCATGTCCTTCCAGGGGTGACGTGGAACAGGCCTATACCATTATTTCAATTTTTCTCATTAAGCATGCATTCTACATTCTTGACTTTTTGGTAGAGGCCTTGCATTAGAAAATATTTATTTAGGTATTATTTAGGGACTATTTCTTTATGTTTCCAAACATTTAAATGATGTGATCCTTGGGGGAAATGGATTTAGATTGGAGGTTTAAAACCTGTCAGGAAATTGGTTAACATTTCTGAGAACCACTGGCCTCTCTATGAGTTGATCAAATCCAGTATGAAATTGAGGCTTCCCGTGCAATCATTCTTTTGTACAATTCACTGTTCAGACTGTATAAAATCAGTCAACGTTTATTAAACTGCTACTATGAGATAAAAAATTAATTAGATAAGGTCTAATAAAGAGATCATAGTCTAATCATAGACTATAAAGAGATCATAGTCTAATAGGAGGACAACAGGTAAAACTAAGCTTATAAAACTGGGTAAAGCATGGGAACGTGGAGATGCTGCCTGGTGCTGAAGAAGGCCACCAGACACTGTGCCAGTAGAATGAGATCCCGAAAGGAAAATAAGAATGAATCACCATTAGAAAGGCCTTGAACTGATCTAACTATTGCGAAGAGGACGAAGGAGGATAAGAAATGAAATTTTAAAATGTAGACAAAGTGAGACAAATGCCTTAGCAACTGTTTAAGTGTGTCATTTTAACTCAGTTATGATAAATCTGGGCCAAAACTGCAATAACTCCAACTCAGTTATTCGAAAAAATATTAGAAACCTTTTGACTCATCTTTTATTATTTTTATAACATCAATGTACTCTGTACCCAAAAGATAAAATGAGGTAAGTTCATAGAGTATTTTGAAACCAAAGTAAGTAATTCCAAAAGAAAATCAATAAGCAGTATCCTACCAATGAATAAGAAGAGAATAAATGGCATATAATTTGGAAGTAAAGCTCAGGGAAACTCTTGGGAGATTCAGTTCAGTCTGCAACTTTCCTTTATTACCTAACAGATTTACCTATTCTCAAGTCACCATAGTAAAACCATAAACTTGTTTGAAAATGAGGAGGGGGGCATGTGAAAAGCTATTCTTATCTATACACATAAAAATAAAATGGGACTGAAAGTGGCTAAATTAATGTTCCCTAAATTCAGCCAACTGAAGATACAATTCAAAATTGGACTATTTGAGATATATCTTTTTATACTTTCAGTTTCTGCAAAGTCACTGTCCCATTTGGTAGCCATTTATTGAACTCCTCTTATATGAAGACATTCTGTTCAAAGTTGTAAAGGATATAAATATGAGTAAGTCATAGCCTCTGACCTCAGAGCTTATAGAAAAGATTTCTTTATACTATCTCTTAATTCATCTTCCCTATCTTAATCATAACCAAAAAACTCTCAGTTCCCAAATTACCTTTTTATGCTCTCTGAAATCCTGCCCTTTATCTTCTTCACCTCTGAGATCTGCCACTATTCCCTACTCCAATCCCAGCATTTTCCAACAGCTTAACTGTGCTTCAGAAAGTAGTTTATTTCCTCTTTGATTGGTATCTATGGAAGAAAGCCACAGAAGCACTTGGTTATGGGAACTGGGAAGACATAATAACTCCATCAGTCCAGGTGTGATGTATGGTCAAAAACAAGACAGTCAATTTGGAAGAGACACAGACCTTAAGAGGGAGAGGATTAGAAGACTGGAGAAGCCATGCCTTAGTCCCAGGTTCTGTAGGGTCTCTTGGAACAACCTCCTCTTTGGTATTCCTTTTCTCCTGTGCTGAGAAAATCTGAGAATGCTAGAGATGCTTTCTCCAGAAAATAAGTCTGAAGTCTGAATGAGGAGAGAGACTAAAAAAAAAAAAAATCCTATTACTTTTGATAAAGTAGTCTTACCTAAAAGGACAGGCCTGTCAATTAGTTGTGGTTTTTTCCCTTTGTTTTTCCATTGATATTTTTTTGTGGATAAATATCTTAACTTTCTAGAATTCTTTCATCAAATTTAGATAACTTTTCAGTGTTTACAACTAAAAGTATGTACAGAAATCTGGTCTGGTCTTCTCAAACCATAGGTAATTTATGCCTGTTCCACACATCTATTCACAGAGCTTTGATTTAGGAATACATTTTTAGTTCTTTTTTTTTTTTAACAAAGGAATTTAATTGTATCCAAAGTAAGGAAAAAAGTTTATGGGACTTTTGTGGACTAATTTATACTTATCTTTACATAATACTTGATCTTAAAATTATGATTAAGAGAATAACTAAAGTATTATTAGTTATCTATCAATAGAACCAGACTTCCTCAGAGAAATAATGGCTATCAAAAAGATAGTTATGACATCACACATACATATATATGCTTTAAAGTTACGGTTATTTTGGTCGTATTTAGTCTTTGCACCTTATACACTTTAACCAATACATCTATGAGACCTAGAACCAGGAACCAAGTAATCAAAATGCACTGCTTAGTAAATGCAAGCCTGTTACACTAACTTCTATGAGTACAGTGTGGTGCCATATTTGATGGTGACCTTCATCCTCCATGAATGTTTATAGTACAGCAGAATCCAGATCTCATCTGGAATGAGAATGACACAGCTTGGAGGTAAGCGCTGTTGCTAAGTCAGGACCACATTACTATAATGATAATCACACTAGATGGGTTCATTACTCTAAGAACATATGGTTAAAAAGGCAAGTTCTATGAGGAAACATACATTAATATACATTAATGTAAAGGCAAGTTCTATGAGGAAATATACATATGGTTAAAAAGGCAAGTTCTATGAGGAAATATACATTAATGTATGAGTCCTTCGTTTACATACACAAAGTTTTTACATGAACTAACTATAAATAAAATACAAGTCTTAATAAATTAATCATGTTTTCAGAAAAAGTGTATTGTGACTTTTATGGACTCAGAAGAGCTCACAGAATCACTGATGTTTAATCATTTCTTTATTTTCTAGTATACTACATTCTGTACCAGTACTCTCAAATACATTTCCAGATAATAAAATTTACTTTTATTTCAGAAAATATAAGAAATCACTTCTCAACTCAAATAGACCATGACATTTACAAAAATTCAAATATATTTTATCCCAGAAACATGAAAGACTCATAGTCCCTCAACATTAAAAAGTATTTCAATATAAATAAGATGAGTGATACCCAATGATGTTCAAATTCAGAAAACAATATGTAAAGGGACTCAGACTTTTACTCACAGGTAAAGAGAGCATCCCCCCCAAAAAAGGTTAAGACCAAAATAGACCTTGGATAATTTGACTTAAAAATTGAAGAAATTTCTTTCACTGTATCTTAAATACTAAAAGAAAATACATTCTCGATGCTTATTCCTCTATAACATCCACAAATTAATATGTGTGAAAATCAAGTGACCAATTCTATGTCAAAATCTTAAACTCTAGCAAAGATATGAGGTTTATCTATGTTTAGGTAATAGGAAGAACATGCAAAAGTACCAAATGTGCCCTGGTTTTTAGTCCCCAAATGATCACTAAATGTTTTCATATTCTTCCTTTAGCAATTGCATTTTTTCTTCCCATATTTATAATTATTTAGGTATTTTGCCATCTTCCATAAGCTTTAAGCTATTATACCACGAACACTGTGTTAAAGAAATAATGAAGTTAAAATGATTAGTAACATAAAATATTTTGATTCGATAATACTCCAAAACACTTTATTTGTTATTTTATGTCTCTTAAAATACAGCCTTGCAAATAAGTATTTAAAATTCTAGAGATTTTAATGTGTTTTTTTTCTTAAAAGTAGAAAATTAGATGGCCATGCCTATTTTAAGGAAGGCCAATATAAAAATTTGTGAAAACTACAACAGATAATTTGAGAATTAACTACTTGTGTATCATAAGTGTACTTTTTCCCTTAATAATAGAAACAGGACTTAAGGAAGCTGAAATTCAAGAGGTACAGAATAACCAAAAGTAAATAATTGGCTGCCATTGATAATTAGAGACCTACTAAAAATCAAACTGAAAGGTTTCTGAAATTAGAGAAGAAACCAATGGGAAAATATAATTGAATTTACAGAAATCTATTTCACATATAGATTTTCTCAAAAATATCTACTGGATATGCAGTTAATACAGTTAATATAACAATATTTTGTACTCTATCAAAAAACTATTTGTTATGCATTACAAAAGCATTCCAAGAAAACATTAAAAAAAGGTGTGTGTCGGTAGATAACTTGAGCTTTTAAAGAGAGAAAAGAGAGCATTTATCCCCACACACGGGTCTGTGTGTGTGTAGTTACTACATAACACTAACCACTGTTCCAGGTCTCAGTATTGTCCAAGTAGAGAAAGGGATTGGCCCTTAGGAACAATGATTTAATAAGTGTCATTTTCTACATATTGAAATTATAAAATACTTCTAAAAGTGTTCTAGGAGAAAAAAGGCTTGAGCTTTAAAAATTAAAGTTGGCTGCATCGAAAATATGTTGACAGTGCTAAAAGCCTCATTCCCCATCCCTCAGTATTTTTTTCTTCCTTGCCCCTACCCTATTATTTATTGATTTATTTTTTTATAGGCTTGCTATTTTCATTTTGTTGCAAGGCTGCATTTTAATTCTTCTGATTGTGCAGTCTAACAAAGCCTTTGACACCTTTGTTCATTTGTTCTCAGCTGGTGAATGAACAGCAAGAAAGCAGACCCCTCCTGAGTCCCTCCATCGATGACTTTCTCTGTGAAACCAAATCGGAGGCAATAGCAAGGCCAGTAACGTCCAACACAGCTGGTAATTCTTTTATTTTTAACTGATCCTCTAGTAGAGTTAATTTTTACTACAGTAAAACGCATATTTCTTTCTACAATGCATTTTAAGTGGAGAGTAATGTTTGCAACCAAATAAAACTTTAGAACATATATTATTCAATATGAGCCAATAAATCACTTTACATTATACTATAAGAACTACATGTATATTACCCAGACAATTTTACTGAACATTAGCATACCACTATTGTCAATGAATCACTTTTCTATGCATATTTTCATATTTACATCTTCTCATCTCAAGTCACATCACATTAGGAAATCTTCAAAACAAAAGCATCAATTTCAGTGTAAGGTTTTTCAAGTTCTGGCTGGAAATACTTTGTATGACAAAAGTCTGGTAAAGTAAAAATAAAGGCAGCCCCTTCAAGTGGATTAAAATGATAATTAAAATGTCCTAGAGTCTTGGGATATTATAGAGCTAATTTCATTTTTCTGTCATGTAATTGTGTTACTTGCTTCCTCTTGCAACGATTTATTTCGACATTCTGATTAAACATACTCAAACAGTAAACAATCATCTGTATAAAGTCTAATAAATATTTATCCAACCAGTGAATGCAGGATGCCACTGGTATGAATGACCCTCTGCACATTCCATTTTTTACTGATACTAAAGCTAAGTTGCTTAGGTAGGGCCCACCCAGAGAAAACAACGTAAGATTGGACTCAAAAGCTAATTTTCACCTCCTATATCAGAGATAGCCTTTCTGCATTGATTTTATTCAATCAACATTCACATTCAAAGGCATGTTGTTCAGATAAGAATGAATAAATGATCTTCAGAATCAGAGGACAAAGGTTATGTTGGATCGAGGGAGAGAAATTAATGGAGAGAGGAGATGATAATCACATACTGTCTTGTTAACTTCGTTCCATTTCCCCATCACGTCCTCAGCTTGCTGTTTGTTGCCTGGCACATTTTTGTTATACTTTGAAGTAAGTGAAGAAAATCACAGGGAAGGACATTGTGATTTTTTTAAAAAATGCTAAAAATTACAACAACAAGAGTAACTAATTCAAGATAGATGCACTTTTCTGTGGGAGTATAGTTCGCAGTCTCTGGGGTCAGAGTTTGTGATTTCAAACCTTAGCTCTGCCACCGAGAAGCTCTGTGTCCTTGGGCAAGTTGCTTAACTAGTTGGTTTTCTCATCTATCTAATAATAGTAATAAGAGTAATAGTAATACTAATAGTATTTTTATATCTCATATATTACTTAAGAAGATTAAATGAAACAATCTAGGTAAGCGCTTAATGTCATATAAACCTCCACAGGTGTTACCATTACTGTTAGCAACCAAGTGAAAAACACTATATCCAACACTTCCCTTTTCAAGTGCATTAACTTTGTATCACACCAAAGCCATCATTTTCTAAATACAACTATCACTTTGAGTAATCAAACAAATAAAATTGTTCTTGTTACATTTTAGTCAGTAAATTAAGCAAATTTAGATACTATTAGAACAGTTTCATCCTCTTTATCTATGAAACTGGGACTCTCCCCTTCAAAACTGGAGAGCTACCCATAGAAGAATACAGGGGAGCCTTGTGCTTTTAATTGCAGAAAAAAAATCAGTGAGAACTGGATGCCTTGAGAAGTTCCCACTGTTCTAGAAAAAGCTATAAAGCATAGAATTCTCAGATCTTGATTCCAATACCCTCTGAACTTCCCAGTTCTAAATGATGCTAAAACCGAGTCACTTGGGGAGGCCCACCAGAAAAAGTTATGTTAATAATTGACTCAGAGGCTACTTTCACCTTGGCTTTTCTAACATGAAACTGAAGCTCACCCCTTATAAACTGGAGAACTATCCGCCAGAAGAAAGCAGAAAGAACTGTGACATATTGGAGGAAAAAAATATGTAATTTCTTGCGATCCCAATACCTACATTATTACCTCTGTATTAGTTTCCCAGGAATACTATGGTACTATGGCAAAATACCACAAACTGAGTAAATTAAACAATAGAAATGTATTGTCTCACAATTCTGGAAGCTAAAAGTCCAAAATCAAGGTGTCATCAGGGCCATTCTCCCTCTGAAGGTGCTTGAGAAGAATTTATTCTAGGCCTCTCTTAGTTTCTGGTAGTTCTTTGGCTTGTGGCAGCATAAATTCAATCTTCACATGACATTCTTCCTGTGTGTGTGTCTGTCTCTGTATTCAAATTTCCCCTTTTCATAAGGATACCAGTCATATTGGAACAAGGGCCGACTCATCTTAATTGATTGCATCTTCAATAAACCTATTTCCAAATGAAGTTACATTCTGAGGTACTGAGGGTTAAGACTTCAATATATGAGTTTAGAGAGGACACAATTCATAATATCTTCCAAAGTAGAGGGTCAGAAAAAAAACAGCATTTTGAAGCTATGCATTTTTCTTTTCTCAGCCTCAGCATTCAGTGCATCTGGGTTACACAGATTTTTATCCTTAAGGAAGGCTCTCATTTGATAGTATGTTTTTTAATCTTGAAAGTATATCTCAAGGCAGAAACACTATATTTTTAATCACTAAAATATGTAGTTCTTTTTAAAAATTATTACAAAACCCACAATTTATATATCAATTTGCAATATAATTTACATCATGACATATCTTTAAACAGGAAAAGTTTTAGCATTCAAGCACCTTGGAAAGAATTCTAATTTGGTCCAATAATTTTATAATTAAGGATGCTGGGCAGAAAATTGAGTTATCATTTTCTGTTCAAATGTCTAATAAAAAATAGTATTTTTAAATGGAACATTGTCATTTTATGAAATAGAATGAAATTACATTGAGAAATCAAGACAGTCATTGAGTATTATCTATTACATTCCAGGCCTTATGTACATATTTACAGTTAAGGGATGGATATTAAACAATCTTGGAGTAAAATATGGAGAAATCCTGCTTCAAGTTTGTACCAAGTCAATCAAGCATAAATTTGAAGAACTTTATATTTAGATGAGAGGCATTTATACTTGGCATTTTCTGCCAATGAAAAAAAATAAAACCAGTGTGCCACCATCTTGACATTTACTTAAATGTTTAAGGAATGTAGTTCTTATATATATTACCACAAAGTGAACAATATCGGAAATATTTATCTTTTCTAAAGTCAGTCAAATGTTTTTTTTCTCTACCAACCCGTAAAAAAAAACATATTAATCATCTGCCTCATAAAAGTTCTAAATTATAATTTTTGTCCTATTTCAATTATTTTTTGACTTTGTTTTTACACTAGCATTAATTTTCAATTATTCAGTGATAACTTCAAGTTAATCAAATAAGGACGTTTTCCCTTTTTTTGCCATTGACATCCTAAGTTATTTTTAATTCATTTGTAATCTAGATAGATAGCTAATTCCTTGACCTTCTCAAATTATATTCATAGATTGTAGGTAGACCAAGATCATTGTTAATATCCTTGGTTTTGAAATGGCAAATAAATATATATTACAAACAGATACATATAT
Source organism: Macroglossus sobrinus (assembly GCA_004027375.1). Taxonomy (NCBI): domain Eukaryota; kingdom Metazoa; phylum Chordata; class Mammalia; order Chiroptera; family Pteropodidae; genus Macroglossus; species Macroglossus sobrinus. Next base: position 841,513 of record PVKZ01000248.1, read on the forward strand.
CAAATGTTCTAAAAGTAATAGATATTTTAAGATGGCAATTATAGGACAAATAATTACTAAAAATTTCCAGCAATAAATTGTAATCTCCCAAAAAAGTCTAATATATATCAAAGTACAAGAAAGACTCTCTTCTAAAGAGCAAGAAAAACAGGGGTCCTTGAACCTAATTCAATATCTTAACTGCAAAATAAGTGTAATATTTGCACAATACATTTTTATTAAGTCCAAGTAGCCATGAACCAAATGGCATTCCTCTAGAGACAATTTAGGAATTTGAGAAGTAGCTTTAATTACAAATTTCAACAAAAGGCAAAAGTTGATTGAATTATTTAAGTCTAATTTAAGTCTATTTCTCATCATGGTAAAATTCTTCCTAAAAAATCATTGCTTTATAGCCATTATATGAAATACTATCTTTTCTGGGATGCCAGGGTAGCTTAAAAAACAGAACAGAGATCCCATCTGCCTTTTGTGACACATTTCTGTGACTGCAACAGTCAAGGCTGTGCCATGATCAGACCTGTTTAAATGTTTCATGTAGATTTATTCCTTTAGAGAAATTTCCTAAAAATCTGGGTCTTGTCATACTGTAGTGGTGTGAATTGCTTTGTGCTTATCATAGAAATATCAAATCAGGGCTTCATAATAGGTACTTTTTTTTCTAACTGTTTAAAGCATCCTCACCTCCTGGGGCCCAAGTAATCCAGTATTCATAAACATCTTCAGTTCCTTGTGGGAGCCTTCCAGTTTAGTAAATTGTGATCATCACTCAGGTCTCCTTGAGATAGATGGAAACAAATACTTACATAATATATTCCATCTTCTATCTTCAGGAAATTCCACCTGATGAAATTAAGTTATTCCCCACCCCACCCCACCCCTCAGAAAGTTTCTGAAATTGCCAACTCTTTAAATTATGTCTCAAACTACCCAACCTGCCAAATAACTGGGACCTAAATAAAAAACAATGAAATCATCATCAATAGAGTCAGCAAATGGCCTTCAAGTCCAAAGAAAGGTATAAAGAGGAATAGGGGAGAACCTGGGCCTGGGAATGACAGAACTTATGTTTGAACACTGGTGTGAACAAGGTCTTACCAGCTATATTAGGTTCCTATTTCTGTTGTAACAAACTACCACACATTTAGTGGCTTAAAACAACACAAATTTATTATCTTACAATTCTGAAATTCAGCAGCCCTAAAATCAAAGTATAGGCAGGGCTGCATTCCTCCTAGAGGCTCTGAAAGAGAATTCATTTCCTTACTTTTTTTAGCTTCTGCAGGGTACCTGGAATTCTTTGGCTTGTGGTCCCTTCTTCCATCTCCAAAGCCAACAACAGCATAACATCTTCAAATATTTTTCTCTTTCTCTCTATTTCTCTCTCTCTCTCTCTCTCTCTCCATACACACATGCACACACACACACACACACACACACACACACACACTTTTACATACATATTTTCACATCCACTATAAGAGGTATTACCTTAATTTAAACACACAGATTCTGGGATTTAAACTTTCATGTGCCTAAGAAAATCTTTTAAATAGGATTAAGAAAAGTCATAGAGCAGATACCCCCTTCCAAGCCAAGGTATGCTATCTTTGAAGCCCATGTGGAACAGTGAGACCCTTTATTTTTAAGTCTTAAGTACACACACACACACACACACACACACACACACACACACACACACTAAAATGTAATTTGTCTTCTGCCAAAAAGTGAAAGCCTCCATTCATCCTTCTATGCTTTTGGAATTGTGTTCCTTGGGGATTCTCTCAGTTTCAAAGCGTTCCATACAACCCTCAGCTGGGTAACAAATAAGGCCCATTGTGTATGCCAAGCATTTGTTTCCCATTTGCTGGGAAAAGAACAAAGGAAAAGAGAGCTCAGAACAAACAGGAAGTGCTGAGGACAGTTTGGAGGGGGAAGGAATGATACTGAGCCAAGTGTGAATTCTCAATTCACTCTTTTAGTAATTCACTTATTCTGGATGGTGAGAAGCCAATATAGAATTAAATTAATACTCACTAGTTATTATTTGTTACAAATGTGCTTCCTATATACAAGTAGACAAGTCCTGTATAATTTGCTTCTAAAAGAAGTGTAGGAGCAAGTGACTAATTCCTAATTGTTTGTACAATTAGTAAAAAGACATATACGGCATTCAGAGACTGTTATCCACTTCCTTCTGTTATAAAGAAATCATGGTAGGCCTAGAACACCTGCCAACATAACAGTGGCCTGAAAATTTCTGTTTAAACATTCAGATGGGAAATGTGTGGCATCCTCGTCTATCTTGGCTGTGTGACATGCTTAAATTGTAGACATCAAGCCAGGTGGCTGTGCTCTGAAAGCCATTTCTTTCCCCCCACATTCAAGTACTCACTAGCCACAGAACATTCCTCACATCTCAGAGCATCTTAGCATTGGAAAGTGGCTCCCATCTTCTCAGGAAGACTCATATGAGATAAACTGACACTTTCAGGCCATTTTATGATAAATTTACTTTATAACATCCTCTATAAAACCAATATCATTATATTATCCTCCATTTTACTACCAGTGGTTTTTCCGCTTTCTGTCAGTGTATGGATATGCTTCTTGGCTGAAATAGAAAGAAGTAGGGAAAAGAGATCAACAAAAAGGAAAAGAAAAGCATCAATAGTTGATGCTTAACTATTGTATCCCTGGCATTTTACACATCTGGTTTGCAAATTAGAAAAATTTAACCTTGTATCATACCTAAAAGACAGACTATTAATTCCACATTTTTCAGATAAGGAAACTGAAACTTGGAGAGGTCAAGAAACTTACTCCAAGTTGCACAGCTAAGCAGTGGTAGAGCCAGGTCTTTCCACTTCACCATCAACAGCCAACCACTCTGCTTTGCAACTGAAATCAGGAAACCAGGATCATTGAGATTAAAGCTTGACTCACTATCCTAAGGATCCCACAGGGCTGCTGAGCTCAGGAGAACTGACGGTGAAGTACTAAAAAAAAAAATCCTGATTGTGAGCTCAGTTGAGCCCCAAACCTGCCTTGAGTGCAAGACGGAAGCAGATGGAAGAGAGTTGAAACATAAACAAAAATCCCTACCAAGAGAAAAAGCTGGGAGATGTAGTCATTGTAGACAGTGCCAGGAAGGGTTAATTAACACAGAAAATGCTCTGTCACTCTGGTGCCTTTCCTAAACTAGCTGGGTGAAGAGATCCTAGTCCAGGAAGCCGCCGGGCCAGTTCAAAAGCCATCCTCTCAGCTGCTGAAGCTGGCAGAGAGGTAGGGCTGGAAGGACCTTCACTAACTGGAAATTTCCATTTCTCAAAAAGAGCTAGTCTAACACTGGTTACTTGCATTGTAAGAGAAAGAAGAATGGAGAGTTTCAAAGCTTGCCTTTTTAATTCTCATTTACCTTGTTTGCATTTGAACAGATTATTCCGTCTGCCTTCATTACAGTATAATACAGTATAATCAACCTGCTAAGAAGTAAAAGTCTAACCGTTTTATGGTTTGTTATATTGAAATTTAAATTTGCATATTAAACAGAAAAGGCATTAGCACGCGTACCTATTCATCAACTATGGATTATAAAACACCCTCTCTAGTTGAGCCCAAACAGCAAGCCATTCTGATTGAACTGCATAATTAAATAAAAGATAATTAACAACATTCCTTTATACTCTGTTTACTTTAGTCGTTCAAAATTAAAACACAAAGACATTCAGAAACTTTACCAAATTATCCTCATAACTGTTTTGAAAGCATATCTCTAAAAATGATAGATTGACTCTTCTCTGGAAAACCTGCACTCTAAAATAACCTCTCTATTAAAAAGCAAAGCAATAAAGTAAATAGTACCTGAACTCAGATTCAATTTTATCATTTTAATTTCATTCAAAACTTCATCACTGGTGAGGTGGTCCAAGTCCTGCTTTGTGGATTTGTACCGTGCAAATAAGTAAGAACATGCAGCAAACTGTCCCCTCTAAATACAAACTGTCTTTATAAATCAATGGTGAGCTAATTTAATTTGGTGCTTCTAACCTACACCATAAACACAAAATCCTTCTGTACCCAACTGAAACCTATTTAAAAAAAAAAAAAAAAAAAACAGTTACAGAGCACTGAGTGGGCTTATCTTAACCTCTTTCATCTCTCATAGTATTGACCACAGGCTTAGATCTCCTTGACCTGAGTGAACCTATCTCTCAAACCCAAACCAAAGCCAAAAAGTTGGAAGCCTCATCGAAAACTTCATCCCTCAAGAAAAAGGCTGATGGATCTGACCTCATCGGTGCGGATGCTGAGCAAAGAGGCCAGACTCTTCGTGCCCCGGAGACATCATCCTTAGATTTAGGTGAGGCAATAGCTAGTGTCTGCTGCTGCTCACCCTTGCCTAGATATAACAAGGAGGTTCCACAAATGACATTAAAACTATGGGCAAAGGAGTAGAAAATATTAATTCCATGTGGGAAACTAGGCAGGTCACACTTCTTTTGTGCTTGGATTAAATGGCAGTTGTGGAGCTCAGCTTTGCATAACTAGTGTGGATTTGTTCATTTATTTATTTAACTCACAGGTCATGTGTTCTTGATAGATGTCAGACACCATATTAGGCATTGGAGTTACAAGTAAAAATCAGACGTACATCTTGCTCTCTAGGAGCATTCAGTATAGAGAGAGAGAGAAAGAAAGAGGGAGGAAGGGAGAGAGAGAGGGAGGAAGAGAGAGAGCACACAAACAACTCTAACACAAGGCTCAGGAACAACCAGAACAGGAATATGTAAGATGCATGGAGAAACGTCCCATACCATAATATCAGCTACCGTTCACTGATGGATTACTATGTCTAGGGCTGTGCTACATTATTTACATATATTGGCCCATAAATTCTCCACAACTCTTTGAAATATGTGAGGAACCAGGTTTTCAATTTAAATGATTTGCCCAAGATCTCAGTTAGTGTGAGGAAGTGCTGGAATTTGAAGCTAGCTCTAATTAATTTCAAAGCCCTTATTTTTATCCATTATATATCTTCATGAGAAAGAAAAGCTTAATCTCAGTTTATGGAACCAGTCAAATTAAGCTCTCCTTTTTCAACACAAATAAAGGTAGAGGTATTTTAGAAAGCAAAAGGAACATTCATTCAGGTTGTGACTGACTGGTGTGTATGCGTATATGTATCTGTGTATGTTCATACATAAAATTAGCATATTAATACCTCATTCATAAGGTTGTGAAGATTGAAGGGGATATATATTTGAAATTGCTTAGCCTGTAAAATACATATGTTAGATGGTCATGAATTAATGTATTGATTTGTTCTATAAATATTTCTCTGATACCTAAGTGTGTTCTATACCATGTGCTATGAATACAAAGATAAATAATATCGGCTCTCTGTCTTACTTAAGTTTACATACTCTCTCTTAGTAAGTTCACAGTCTAGTGGGTAGATAGAAAAATGGTTAAATGATTATAATAAAATATGCACTACTGTAGTCCCCCTTATTTGCAGTTTCACTTTCCAAAATTTCAGTTACCTGTTGTCAACTACAGTATGAAAATATTAAATGGAAAATTCCAGAAATAAACAAATTATAAGTTTTAAATGCTGTTCTGTTCTGAGTAGCATGATGAAATCTCAAGCTGTCCTGCTGCATTCCTCTCAGGATGTGAATCATCCCTTTGTCCAGTGTCTCCACTGTATATGCTTCCCACCTATTAGTCACTTAGTAGTTATCTCAGCTATCAGATTGACTGTTGCAGTATCATGGTGCTTGTGTTTAAGTAACCTTTATTTTACTTAAGAATGGCCCAAAAGCACAAGAATAGTGGTGCTACAATTTAGATATGCCCAAAAAAATCCGTAAAGTTCATGTAGGTGAAAAGTTGAAAGTTCTAAACTTAAAGAAAAAAAATCATATGCTGAGATTGCTAAAACCTGTGATTAGAAAAAAATCTTCTATCCATGAAATTGCCTAATTTTTAAATTAAACACTATTATAGGTGTGTATGTATAGAGGAAAAAATAGTATATATAGGGTTCAATACTACACACAGTTCGAGGCATCCACAGGGGGTCTTGCAGATAAGGAAGGACTACTGTACTGTATGTGCTGAATAAAGGGAGTTACTACAAGAGCACCTTTGTGGAGACCCTGGCCCATCCAGGGGGGTGTAGATGGTGTCTTATAGGAGGTGCTATGTGAGTACAGTCTTGTGGGATGAGTAGGAATTTGACAACTGAAAAATATAGATCAGAGAAAGATGGGAAGGAAGGGGCAGGGCATTCCTGATGCAGAAGAGAAAAGGGTCACACACAAATAGACAAACACAAAATGATGTCTTTTCAAGCAAATGAAAGTATTGCAATAATATTCAAGTAATGATAAATAAGTCTGAGAGTCACTAGGGGTAAGATAATTGGAGTTTGGGGATGCCATGCCCTTAAGTTTTGGAGGAAGACAGGGTTGAAGGGTTATACACATAAAAGTGACATCAACAGACTCTGTTTTAGAAAAATTCTTTTCTGATGGTTATATAGAGAAAGATATGAAGGCAGAGAGACCAGCACAGACATCTAAAATAGTGACAGTGGGAAGAGTGATGAGGAGACAAATTCAGAAAAAATTAAAACACGATTTGTGGCCTGAGTACATGTGTGTATACCAACAAGGAAGACATATAGAATGTGCCAAACTCTGTGATGAGGATACAAGAAGGGAAGAAGGGAAAGAGGAAGTCAAAATAGAAACTCTTGAGTTCAGTTTTGAACCTATTATATTGAGAAAACTGTGATACTTCTCTGTGGAGATGTCCAGTAGACTGTTAAATATTCAGATCTAGATAGAAATGGGAAAAATTGCTGAGCAGGAAATGGAGATTTGAAAGTCTGAAGCCTATGAATAGATATCACAGTCATGGGTGTAGATGAGGTCATCCAAGGATAAAGAAAGAGAAAGGAACCTGTACATATTTCAAACCAGTTGCATATACAGGATCCCCTCTTCCCTGCCCTATCTCTCTTTGAAGTCTGTCTCTTCGAAGGAAAACTTTATAACTATCTCCAGTACTTCCTCACCATCAACATGTTCCAGGTTTATTCAATTGTGTGAATGAATGAATGAATGAATGAATGAAGTTTATACATTTGTATAAGGATATATTATTAAATACATTAAAATAAAATACAATTTATATGTAAATGAAACTTTAATTTCTCTGCTTTTGAGAAAATGTCCTATGTAAGAGGTCATAAAAATATTTAATTTAATAAACTTTGAAGGACTCAGATTGCAAAACTATTTTTCATAAATGAAAATAAAAATGGACTCCAAGATTGTTTAAATGGTTTATTTACAATCACATACTTGTAAGCAAGAGGGAACCCAGCCATGTTCTTTATCTGTAAAAATTAAGCCGCAGGGAGAATGGTTCTAGCATTCTCTTAGCTTTTTTTATTGCCTCCTTTCTATCACTATACCCATTATTAATTCCCTCCTTTGGAGAGGAATTAAGCAGTCTATATAAAAACTGTGAAAGGTGCTCTAGTTTCTTCTCACCTTTTATAGCAAGGCTTATCTCTTAAAACAGAATTTCTTTCTAGAAACATGCCACTGCCTTAGCTTGAGGGCAATAGGGTAGTACTACTTGACATGCTCATTCCAGTGGGATTCCATGGACTCATACAGAATTTAGAATGCACATAGCTCTTGATATAAATTCAGGTAAAATAACTTAATAGTTTAATTGTAAAAGCAATCTAATTTATCTTAATAGGTCTCATTTTTATTTAGCTGCACATGTTTTAACTTTCATGTGACCTCAAAAAAATGGTCTTGGGTTTGAAAACATCAGTTGAGCAATATTTACTTGTATAACACTTTTCAATCTTAATCAGATAATCTCTCTAATTCTCTCTTGCACCTCATATTCTCCCTGTCTGCCTTGCCTTCTTCCTGTCTCCTTACTAGATATTCAAACACAACTGGAAAAATGGGATGATGTTAAGTTTCATGGAGAACGAACTAGCAAAGGTCATCCAATGGCAGAGAGAAAATCGTGTTCATCTAGGACTGGATCAAAAGAACTCTTATGGTAAGATATTTTAATATGAGAATATAGCCATATATGTGTTAACTATATGGGTTTTTCTCTCGTGTACTGAACTAGTCAGTGAGTTAAGTCAATCCAGATACTTGGTATAATGTATAACTCCCTATATATCAATGTTAATTATTGTTGCTTCTAAAACTAAATTATTTCATCTAAACTGTCACAAAAAAATAAGCCAGCAAGGATTCTGGTAGATTCATAATTCAATACTTAATGTTTGTTGATAATTTTCTGAATGTGTAATTAAGTGGATCAAAGTAGGTATATATATATATGTGTTTATGTATTGTGTTTTCAATATATTAATAAATGATAGTTAAAGTAAATGTTTCTGGTTATGCAAGTAAATTTTTCTGTCTTTCTTAATCATCACTGTCAGATAATGCACTATTTAAGGGTAATCTATGTATGCCCACTAGAAAAGTTGGCTGCCTGAATTTTACCATGTCTTTAAAGCTTCCTAAAGAATATGTTTTATTATCCTATTGCCCCTCGTACATATGTTTTTATGACATTTTATATTCTGTATAAAGATCAAATCATTCCTGAGACACTTTGTGAGAAGATCCCCTGGCCCTAAAATAATACATTTTAATAAAGCAGAATTTTCTGTAACAAAAATGATATTGCATTTATTTACTTTTTGCACATAATTGAAAATTCTAAATCATTTAGAGAAAATAACACCTAGCACATTTTAGCCACTTAAATTCCAAACATGATCATTATAATAAAAACATAGAAAAGTTATCTTTTTATCAAAATTCTGGTGAGAGCTTACCCTGGCTCTCCATGATCCAAATGAATTTTGTTTCTTGGCTGGGTTTCTGGATGAATTTGTTTCTTGATGTATATTTTCTTCCTTCATCTCTTACAGGTCCTCAGAGCACAGATCTCAGCCAGAACTGAGTGGTGGGAAAAGCGCCCTAAACTCCGAGTCAGCTTCAGAGTTGGAATTAGTGCCTCCAACACAAGTAAGAAATTCAGTTCTTCAATGAACTCATCTTTTCTAATTGATAATTTATATCTGAAAATTTTTATTTAAATTTTCAGAAAAAGTTTGAAGTATTCTATTTTATATTTCATATGCTTTTTTTCCCATTACAGTTGATATTCAATATTATTTTGTATTAATTTCAGGTGTACGGCATAGTGGTTAGACATTTATATAATTTTCTAAGTTATCCTTACCCCCAATTAGCCTAGTACCCACCTGGCATTATACATAATTATTATAATATTGATTATATTTCCTATGCTGTACTTAACATCTTTCTGACTATTTTGTAACTACCAATTTGTACTTCTTAATTCCTTCACTTTTTGACCCAGCATCTAATCTCCCTCCCATCTGGCAACCTTCAGTTTGCTCTCTGTATCTATGAATCTGTTTCTATGTTATTTATTTGTTTTGTTTGTTCTTTAGATTCCACATATAAGTGAGATCATATGGTATTTGTATTACTCTGTCTGACTTATTTCACTTAGCATAATATATTCCAAATCCATTCATGTTGTCAGAAATAGTAAGATTTCATTCTTTTTTGTGGCTGAGTAATATTCCATTGTATATATGTACCATACGTTCTTCATTTAATCATCTAGTGATTAGATAGTAAAAACAACTTAGGTCATTTTTATATCTTGGCTGTTGGAAATAATGTTGCAGTGAACATAGGGGTGTATATATCTTTTTAAATTAGTGATTCAGATTTCTTCAGGTAAATGCCCAGAAATGGAATTGATGGGTCATAAGGTCATTCTATTTTTAGTTTTTTGAGGAACCTCCACACTGTTTTCCATAGTGACTGAACCAATATGCAATCCCACCAACAGTTAATGTTCTTCCTTACTCAATCTGTCTCAATGTTCAAAATAACTGAATATATATATATGACATATATGTGATATATAATTATATGTGTGTGTGTGTGTGTGTGTGTGTGTGTGTGTGTGTGTGTGTAATTTGGCTAGAAAATATGTTAATGAATTCATGTATACTTAGCACTTTTTCCTTGTTCTACCATTTATTGTTCCATCATTTCGCAACATAAATTTTGTACTACTCCATTAGTAGCACTATTGATGTAACAACACAAAGAAGAGAAAATTGCATCTTGAATGTTCATTCACAACTATATTTTGTGATACAAGGTATTTACACATCAGGATCTTGACTGTCACATGAAAAGAAATTTCATGGTAAGAAACAAATAATTATAGTATTAGCAATAGCAATAATAGTAGGAGCTACCATTTGTTAGTACCAACTAAGTATTAGAGACTTAACTATGTGCTTTTCATTATAGCTAATACTACAATAATCCTGTGAATTATTATTAGCTTCACTTTAAATATTTTTAAAGGGTCTCGATGAAGTCAAAATTCTTTTTTCTGGGAACCCAGCTAACCACTGGTGGAAGTAGAGCAAGAACCAATCCTGTGTATCCACTACTTGACTCCACTCCAGTGTAACCAACTTGTCTATAATTGGTTATCCCCATGGTTAAGAATGTGCCAAGTTCACTTCATAATTTATATAAATAAAGAATCACTATGTTGTACACCTGGAACTAATATGATATTATATGTCAACTATAATCAAAAATAAAAAATATTTTTAAAAAAGAATGTTTCAAGAAGGCCAAAGTTAGCCTCAATCTTTTCATTCACTCAAATACTTTACAAGAGTACAGCTGAGATCTAAAACTACAAAGATCTCTTAAGAAATGTGTCAATATTTATGCACTCTATGATCTAGCTGAAAATATGTGGAATGAAGTTTGCTAGATAAGATATTGAAACTAACAGGGGAGATATATTGTCTGAGGTGAAATAAAGGGATAATTATGATAATAGCAAATATTATTGAATGCTCTATTAGTTAAATTACGTGATTAATACCATTTTACAAATGGGGAAACTAGTGAGGCACAGTGAGGTTAAGAAAATTGTCTATGTACCCACAACCAGTAAGTGGCAGGGAGAAGGGGGAGAGATATAAAGGAAATGGAAAGCCTTCAGAAACCTTTCTAGGCCACTAATAGCACCCCCACACACATCTTAAACTCCACAAGAAAGGAATGGACATTACTGCTCCCAGAACTCTGCTGGAAAACAGGTCAACTAACATCCAGAACAAATAACCCTGGGAGGCTTAATGAATTGTAAATGTAGCATGAAAATGTTCTTTTCTCCTCTGTGTTCATTCTAAATGTATCTTTTTAAAAAGCAAATTGATAACATCTATTAGGGAAATATTTCTTGATAAGTGCAATAGAAATTTAGACTTGACCAAAGTAATTGGTACTGTTTCATAAACTGGAATCCTTGAAACGTTTTTATGTCACAATAAAATGTTTGGGTAACAGGAGAAGTTTGGCACAGGTAGGCTGTTCTACACGGAGCCAGAGGAGGCAGAGTATTGGCTGGGGTCCTTGAGTGCCGTGGAGACCCACAATGCATGTATCTTATTATTGTAATGATTGCTACTCTCCTGCTGGTTGCCTGATTTCATCCCACCATATTGTTCTACCACTTACCCACCGCTGTGCCATTAAGCAAACACAATGTGCTTTGAAAAATTTGTGTGAAATTTCTGATATTGTCCTCCAAAGCATAATTTAAAATGCACTGTGATAGTTCTCTGTCTAGATAAATTGTAGTGAATCCTTTCAGGTTACTGATTATCTGTAAAGAATTTATCCCTTAATTTGTTTTTTTTTAAATTGCCTATTTACTTATCAAGATTTGCCTAAACTAAGAAAATTCATAACCTCCTAGTTTTAATTCCAGTTTATAGTTAAATTAGGAAAATTTCATGAATTTAGAATTTAATCATTTGAAATATTAAGTCACTCAAATGGAGCAGAAGAGAATAGACTGGTTAATCGACTTGTAGTAAAAGACAGATGTTTTCACTGTTAGAAGCATACTGCTCTTAAATATATGATCTCTTTACATAGAGATAATATCAAAAGTAGTATAAAAATTAACTTGAAACTGACTTGTGAACTATTCAAGTAAACAATTTTAGCTCACCACAATCACTTAGATGGTTCACAGGAAAATTCAAGAAATGGTTTCTTCTCTTTGAAGCCAACACAAATTATCATAGGCTGAACAAGTAAGGAGCTATTTGCAAGCTTTGTTTAAAAATCATATTTCAGAATCATAAAGAAAATGGAAGTTCACACTCAGAAGAATTCTTATGTTAGCTCATTATCTTTTTTAAATGGGGAAAAGGAAAAACAGTCTAGTCTCTTCCAAATAGTGTTTTGAATATACTAATCAGAGGGCCAAGAAAATAATAAATCATATACTCTCTACATATTTAAGAATAAAGTTTCTTAACACTTAATCAAACTGCATAATTAGTATTCTCTGGTGTTAATTGTTTAAAGAAATCATACAGTCTGAAAAATTAGATAACATTTGAAAAATAAAACAAAACAAAAAAACACAGAAGGTAATGATGTAAAATTAGCTTTTTCCATATATGGGTTGAGATAGTGGTGAGGCAAAAGAAAAACAATCCACCTCCTGCTAGAGAGCAATGATTCAAACATTAATTTACAAGTCTGGACACTGGAAGGAGTATAAGGCAGGCTCTTGCCAACCTAAGTTGGACTTCACAAGAATGTGTGGCAGTCAGTCTCTCTAACTCTTAGTTGCAATCAGGCAACTCTGTTTTTGCTGATTTTGGCACAGCAAATGCTTTCTTCCACATAGTCATAATTCCATCAGGTTCACAGTATCTCAAACCACAACAATCTAAACATTAAGATAAAAGTTCAGTTACATTTTCTAAATATGTGATTTATTACATATTTTGTGTATGAGACATTTCTAATATACAATAATCTTAGAAATTAATAGTATCCCCATTTTTCAGGTGCAAAATGCATCTTAGAGAGCAGAAGTAATTTTCCCAAGGTAACATCAGCTGAGAAGAGGAGCTAACATTCAAATCATATCCATCAGCTTCTAAAGCCCTTATTCTTAACCATACACCACTTCATATCAGCCACATCGAGTTTATCTAACTGAGAGAACTCACAAACCATCTGTTTCCCTTCTCATTGCATGTCCTGATTATTACTTTTATTTATAGAATTAATATTAGTTAAGTGATTTTAAAGAATATTTATCACTTTGTATACAACCATGCCACCCTGAATGTGCCCGATCTCGTCTGATCTTGGAAGCAAAGTAGGGTTGGGCATGGTTAGTACTTGAATGGGAGACCTCCTAGGAATACCAGGTGCTGTAGGCGTTAAAAATATTTTTTTTTTATCACTTTGAATAAAGTTCCAGAAACTGTGTAAGATGAATTAGGATTGTCATCTGATCTGAAGACATACTCAAGTTTTTGCTCCCTCTGCCAAATTTATTCTCAATCTCATCTTAGAAATGTTGATGGCTTCCATTTCAATCCATTTCAATTTAATAAATGTGGTTAAATGTCTACTATTCATAAAGTCATAGTGAGGCAGTGAAAAAGTTAGAAAAGGAGTTTGACTATAGGAAGTATCAAGACCTTTATGTCTAATAGAAACAGTAAGATAGTATAGTATAAATACAGTTTTGCTTATTGGAAGACAGTACAGGAGCCACATCAACATTCCTTTTCCCTTCCTGCATATATATATAGTCAGCTACCAATGAGGAAGGAAGCAAGCAAAGATGGAACAAGGAAGTAAGCAAAGAAGATAGAAAGCCAAGGATAGCAGGAAGCCAAAAAAAAAAAAAAAAGGCAAGAGTACCAAAAGATCATTTTCAGCATAGTAGGAAATTTGCACATAATAGGTACTCAATAAATATTTGTCGAAGTGAAAAAAATAAGAGAATACTAACCAAAAGGAGAAACAATGCTTGTCAAGTTTAAAAATTTGGAAGTAGCAGCTAATTGTTAAAGGATAAAAAAAAATAAAAATAAAAAGACAAAATTTTATTCTTGATCATTTTTTAAGCTAATTTTAAAAATACTTTTAGTTATGCATGATAATAGACTCTTTTCTAAATTAGCACTGATTTGCCTTGATGTTCTACAACATAGAATTTCATAGTTGGATGGAGATGGGAACCATATGCTCTCTTCTTGCACAAAGCTCTAAGAATTTGCTCTTGACATTTAAGATAAGCTTTTTGTGTGCACTTTCAATGATAAATGTCTACTGACTGATTGAGGGGAAAAAATTTCAGCATTTTAATGAGGCAAGTGTTTAAATTATCTGTTCTAGTGTAAAAATTCAACTACTCTTCATTAACCACTGAACAAAAAAGTTCTAAACACAGATATTTTTAAATGAATTTCTAAAATCATGCCTGATAAAGACTAACTAGAAAAATAATGACAAAATACAAATTTTATTGAGTACTTGCTATGTACTGGTCATTTTGTATATATATTTACATGAATTATTATACTCAATTATGATATGGGTTCTAAAAGTGAAAATACACTTTGAAGATGAGATTACTGAGGGGTATAGAGATTAAGTAATTTGTCCAAGGTCACCAGTTCATGGTAAATGGTAAAACAGGATTTGGCACCAAGCATTCTGACTCCAGAGATTACGCTTTTAATGATTATGTTATATTGTCGCCCACGGTCTGATAGATGTTATATTTTTCTTTTCTACAGTTAAGCAGATCCCTTTTCCTCTTCAATTTCTTTTGAAAAGATACTGAGCTTTTTAAAAATGTGCTATGGTGGGATATCTCTGGCAATAACATAAAGGCAGTTTATGAGAAGCTGTAAATGACTGGCATTGAGGTGAGCCAACAAAGTTATGCTGGGACAACCACTGCCACAAATAGTCATTTTTAAATCACAGTCTTGATCATAATCATACTTTTGAATAGAGTAAAATATAATATTCTCTTGAAAGAGTTATTTTTTTCTTTCTCATCACTTAATTCCTATCATTTGGAATAATCTACAGCCAAAGAAACTAAATACTTTCATCTTTAGAGAGTGTAATACCCTAAAATCCAATTAGCTTAAACCAATTAAAATACTGTTTTTAAAGCCAGGGCACTTCCAGGAGGTGGCTGTAACTGTGGAACATTTGTCAAAATCATGAAGAGAAGGAAAGATTGTCGACATCACAGTATATTTGTGAATGCCAACGTCCCACCTACATGTCCTAATATCAGTAGCTAGAGCAAAAGTTCTCGGAGTGTGGTCCCCAGACCTGCCAGATCAGCGTCACCCCGGAACGTGTTAGAAATGCAGCTTCTGAGTGCCCACTGCCCATTTCCTGGATCAGAAACCCTAGGCGTTGGGTCTTGTGATCTGTGTGTGAACCAGACCTCCAAGTGATCCTAATGCCCAATAAAAGCTTGAGAACGACTGACATAGCCGTTGGGCTGCCAAAACAGCTACGACTCAAACTTGTCAGTGTTAATAGTCTTGTTTACCAGCCCTCTAGTTACATACTAAGCAATATCTGCAGTTTACAAGCATTTCTTATATGTGTTTTCCCGTATCATAGGTTTGCCTATAATAAAATTAGATGTAAAAAAAAAAAAAAAAAAAGTCCTGATGGAAAAGAAGGCTGAACTTTACTATGTGTTAGAATCTGAATTTCATTTCATCCTGTCCTAAACCAGCAAGTCTGAGCACACTGCTGAGTTGCCAAGATTTCAGAATCTTTAGCTGCCTACTATTCTCACCTTAAAAAGTGCCTCTCTTTACATTCAGCATTTACCTATATTTTATAGTGTTTATCTTATGCTTCTATGAGAAAAATTAATGACTTTAAAATGTGAGGTACATAACCTTTGTTTAGTAGTAATCTAAGGCCTTTCTTACAATGCGGAAAATAATACTTACCTAAATAGTAATTGTACTAGCAAATTTCATTTGCACGGTAACATTTTATTTATACTTGCTGTTTTAAGTGGTAAAGAGAATATGAACTGTAAGTCGAGAATCCTGAGAGATTTTCCTCTTCATACTGCTCTATGGTGCCCTTTGTATTCTCTGATTCGTAATCCACTTGGGTTATAAAACATTAATGAAGAGAAGCTGGTGACAGTAATGGAGTCCTGTTAGGCCAGGCTTCACAAAAAGAGATCATATTAAAGTGCCTCTAATAAAAGGAGTTTGCTTGGAACAAAAATACTAATGCTTTCTATTTCTTCTCCCACATGCCATTCATGACTCATGACATTAGTATATAAATGCACAATGTTTATTTATTACCATGTATCCACATTTTAAAATTTACTTGTTTTTTTATTTCATTAATGAGGGAACCAACAGGAAGACAAAAGAATTGGTTCCAAAAGCAAAAGATTAAGGAACAGAGACTTATATAGCCAGGTAGAAAAGAAATGCCAAAATAAGTTTGCCAAGATAGATATAAGATTGGTTAACATTCCACAAGACAATAAGATCATATCACCTTTGGAGTTAACTTCTCTAAGAGGCTATAATGCTCTAAAAACCTACCAATTTTAAAAGGTTGTAAACCCTCTGTACCTTTCTATTTGTTAATCAAATATATTGTGACCTAAGAGTGTTAGATGAGGGTTCTAGTGGTCTGATCAGTGGCCCACAAGAAGATATGTCCACGACCTAATCCCCAGAACCTGTGATAGTTAATTTTGCTTATACCTTTGATCCTGTTTCCTCCCTGCTTCAAATGTCTGGTTTAGAGCAGATAGTACCTTCCACAGAGCCCAGAGAGTAAGGGAGGATGCTTATTATGATGGCCATTGAACCTGGCCCATCTGAGAAGAGGCATAAATGCCTAGACAGGCCTCGATATGCCCTCATCACTCTCCCTCTTCTCACCACAGGTGTTGCTCCAGAGGCCTCAGCTCTGGGCTGCTCACAGGTCTTGCTCTTTACTAGAACCCCACCAGGACATCCTGCTGCCATTCCCCACCCTAAAACCAAGGCTTTGCTAGCACAGACCTCTGCCACTCTGGGCACAGGACAAAAAACAATTTCCTTTCAAACTCCTGCAAACTCTCCTTAGCCTCCTGGATTGGCCAGGAAGCCTTGACTGAGAACATGTAGTTACCTCTTGGAATAGAGGAGAGAAATACCTTTAATTCATTCATTCATCGGTTCCTTGACAGCATATTTTCAACAAGTATTTATTGATTATTTATGAAGCACCTACTACTTGCAAGAGATACTAGGAACACAGCAGTAAATACATCAAGTAGGAGAAAACATGTTTTAATAAATTAACCTTCTACTTTTGTTAAAGCAAAATATGGTCTAAGACAGTGGTTTATATTCAGAAGTATTTATAACAATTACTTTATTATTGTTTTCAGCATACAATATTCTTGAGGGGTTCTTTGTTGACCCCCTCATCCATGTATTAATCTTTTGCATCTCCCTAAAATGAGCAAGGCCTCCTATGAGAAGCAATAAAGTTCAATGGTTATGAGTATGCCCTGAGGTACCAGCCCTACCACTTACTAGCTGTGAGACTTGGGGCAAGTCAGTTAAACTCTCTGTTCCTCAATGTCATGAAGTCAATGATAATGTCTATGAAAAGACAAAATGAGTTATAGTACCTAAAGGACTTAGGGTAGCATCTGGCATGTAGTGAGCCCCAGTGTTACTAGTGTCTAATAAGAAAAGAAAGAAAGAGGTCAGGGTCTTCTTCAGTGATGGTGGAGAAAGAATGAAAAGCAGCTGAGCTGTATAGATGGTAAATACTAGGCAATAAGCAAACTTATGCTATAAAACAGTCGTTTTCAAACATGACTGTTTTTCAAAAGAACCAGAGGAACTTTTGAAACACTTTATGTCCAGGCCCCACCCACAGAGATCCTTATTTCATGGGTCTGGGACACACAGTCCAGGCCTAGTCAAGTAATTCCCATAGGAGCCAGGAGAGCAGTCTGTGGCTCAAGGAGCCACTCCCAGTGTGAATTGAAGGAAGCTGGGGGGACCTGACTCTACAAGCCTCTCTCCTCCTACTTCCCAAGGCCGAGCTGCATCATCAGCGCAATCCTGGCCTTCCTGGGGCATGAATCACTTGCCAGGCCCTGGGCTAGGTATGGGACAGTACAAAAAGTTAGCTAACAAAATCCTACCCACAAATATCCCACAGTAGAACAGAAGGATAGACAAAAGCAAGCAATTGCACAAAGAAAAATTGGAGACATTCTAAAAACTCATAGAGTTCCGAACAAACTAGTGTGTAGTACCCCTGAGAGAGGAGTGAGGTAGATCTTTAAGTACTAATTGTGGAGACTCTCCCAGATATATTGTTGAACAGAAAAATGTAATTTATAGAATAACATATTATTTATGTTTTAAAAAATTTTTGAAGCACATTGCAATATTCTGTCTAAGGGTACATAAATGTACATAAATATATATGTAACTACAAAGAAAAAAGGTCTAAAATATCTAACTTTTTTCAAAAAATGTATTGTTTGTCTACAAAATTAAAGATTAATTTAAATTAATTAAAATTCCGGCAGACTCTTTGCAGGGCCTTCTGGAAATATTTGCATTTAGCTAAGATGTATATCACATTGCCTGTTAATTGTGACAAAGCAGTTGGCATTATCAGACATGATTTTATCTAAGTGACTATTATTTAACAGAGCAATGTCCTGAGGAAATGAGACATAAGACAGATGTGTGCCAATAGAGGGAAGGTGAAGGAAAGAGAGTTGGGCAAAAGGATCTGCTGCATATATAAGGAGAAAGACCTAGATCCCTCCTTTCTTCTTTGCAGCTTTCAGTTTTACCTGAAGCTGGCCCGTCTAACAAGCTGAAAGCTCATGTAACAGTTTCTGGGTCTAGTCAGCTAAGGGAGATTCTCCATCCCAGCTGCATATTAAAATTATACGGGCAAGCTTGCTAAAATATCAGTGCCTGGCATCAAGACAAATTCAAGTGTGACCTTTGGAAGGCTGGGCCTGGTTATTAGTTTTAATATGACCAGGGCTGAGACCCCCTGTTGGAAGAATCGTGCATGCATGTTTACACATATTGTGGCACCATTCCAGTTTGGGCCACATCACACTTGCAGAGTACTCCAAAAATGATATCACTTGCAGGTGCTGTTTAAACTTGAGAGGAACATGGGGAAAGAAAAAAACAGTTGTATTCTTGTGTTATGTGATTCCAGTATTGTAACGCCATGTGTTTGGTTTATTTCAGGCTCGACTAACCAAAGAACAGCGCTGGGGCAGTGCATTACTTTCCAGAAACCACTCCTTAGAAGAGGAATTTGAAAGGGCAAAAGCAGCAGTGGAGGTAACTTTTTTAAAGTTGTTTTTCTGTTTCATGTTGCTGAGAGTGAAATTCAAAAAATCTTCAGTAGGATACACACAAAATGGGTATTACTTTATAGACATGAAATAACCATGTTTATGATTGTTAGAATGAGACCTATTACCAAAGAACTTTTAATTCTAATAGATGTCACCTCTGATGTT
This sequence comes from Macroglossus sobrinus, assembly GCA_004027375.1. Classification (NCBI taxonomy): domain Eukaryota; kingdom Metazoa; phylum Chordata; class Mammalia; order Chiroptera; family Pteropodidae; genus Macroglossus; species Macroglossus sobrinus. The sequence continues at coordinate 861,070 of PVKZ01000248.1, forward strand.
AATTCCATGACAGATTAGCACTGACTGAAGTCTTGGGTTGGAAAGAACTCGGAGCCTCATCTAGGCTCTATGATGAACCTATGCTATGCATTTGCTTATGCCTCTCTGTGAGGCCAGGGTTCATGCCTAATGTTTTCATCTCTTTTGCATCTACACAATCTGAAACATAGAAGGTCTTGCCACTCCAGAAATATTACATATTTTTCTAACTGCAAAGGCACAGCTGAGATATTCCAGCCAATGGAGAGCTTATCTTGACTTGAGCCATAATTCTTTACCATTAAAGGTATCCAAAATAATGACAATGTTGATAAATCAAATGAAATACTTAACTTAAACATTACTGTCTTTGTTTAGCTTTCTAATAGGAAATAAATAAAAGAGGAAGGGGAGAGGAAGGAAGAAAGAAAGGAGGAAAGGAAGCCAAAAAATTCCCCCAATCTTTGCTGGTTTTTATCCATTTTCATTCTGGTTGGAATCACAAACAGTGCATCACAGATGCCATCTGTAAGTTTCATCAGAGCTTTGCTAGATTGCTCTCTGAGAGGGGAAGCCCAAGTAAGAACTTGTTAGGATCTCCACTTCTATTACTGATGCAAAATCTTGAAATTTGAAAGTATTCCTATAATATGGTTCATTTATGTGGCTGTCTTACCACTAGAATTTGGATGAAATTTTATACTGTGAGCAGTCTTTTGGTAATTCTATATTTGGAATGCAATTAAATCATATTTGCGGCTTAATATTAAAAGGATTCTTTATATTCTGGGAAGTAATTCCAACCATAATTACATATCATCCTTCAGAATCCCAATAAGAGAACACTTTCATCCCATTATAGTACAGTCCACCCAGATTTCTTTTTTTAATTTTAACCCATTTTAATTTTTAAAAAAGTTTATGCATATCTAGTGCTCTTGAATGTGGTCACTGATATATTTGATTGAGACCACATTGTCCGACTGCATGGAGCCTGTAACTCAATCTCAAATGTAGATTTTTACAGACTTAAGAGCTAATTTAAATTTATCTTTTGGACTCCTACTGTGTATAGCATACTGAATTAGCACTAAAAAGAAAATTATTTAGAAGAATAGAATCTCGGGTAAGTAAAGACATTAAAATTTATCTGGTCTCCTAAAAATGAGAAAATCAGTTCATTCACATTCAAAAGACTCAATTGCAAATAACATTGACAAGACAAAAATCATCCATCTAACTATCTATATGTGTGATATTTAGATATAGATATGGATTTATATCTATATCTATATCTATATATACATTCACAAAATCATTCAATCTTAGTTTCAGTAGAGACCTTAATTTAAATATCATCTATTCCAACTGGGCACACAAAACAATTTTTTTTTCTATTCAAGCATATTTGACAAATTATTTATTTAAACAAACTCTGTTTTTACTTGAATACTTTCAGTTAGGGGCAACTCACTTCTTTTCAAGAAAATCTTTTTCAATTTTGGACAGTCCTAACTATTAAAAAGCTCTTTCCTGTATTATGCTGTAATTGTCCTACCAACAACTTCCAGTTTTAATCTTGGCTTCGCCCTCTCTGGAACAAGCAGAATTATTTAAACTCTTTCCCCACATGACACCCACCTCACCCCTCAAAACCTGTCCCTGGTTTTCTTTTGTCTCTCCTGGGAATTGTGAGACTTCAGTTGTTATTCCAACTTGTCAGTAATGGCTAAAGACAACATCCACACCTCAGTTTTCACACCTCAGTTTCCACATTCATAGGAGGCTGTAAATTACTTCAGGTAGTCATTCAACAAACATTACCGGCTATCTACATGTGCTGACTGCCTAACTAGGCACTACAGATAAAGAAATGAGCCAGCTTTTATTAGCTATCTTAATAAAAGCATGGACCAGCGGACCAACTTGGACAAATCACTTGCTCTCTCTACTTTTTTTCTCATCTGTAAAATGAGGGGATTGAATTTCTAATACTCTAAAACCCTATAAATATTAAGGACAGAATTCCCAGCAAATCAGAAAATTATAAGCATATTTGTTCAGCTGGAAGCTTGGAACTGAGAAGTTTCCCTAATGAATGAGGGAGGATGACCAGAAGGTACAAACAGGTGTAGAGAAGAGAAGTGGGGGATGGGTAGTGCTTCACTAAGCTGACGGTAAATCAGACCTCAAAACTGCACACATACGCGGACTGCTTACTTCCTGACATTATTCTTATCCAAAGTATGATCTAAATTCATAGTAGAATACATAATGAAATGTATCAGGGTCTTGAAAATATATATGTCCTTGACCCAGCAATTTCTTAGATTTTATCCCAGATAAATACCCATGAAAGTTTGCAATATTTTATCTGTGGAATTGTTTTTAAGTAGTGAAAGTTTGGAAACAGCCTAAATGTCTCATAATAGAAAATTAACTAACATATCTTTACAGTAAAATGCTATGTAACTGTTAAAAACTTCATTATAAAAATGTATTTAAGGTCATTGAGGTAAAATTTCTAGTGATAAATTAAATAATAATTTATATACTAACAGCTTTACAATCCCAACTTTCTAAAATAATAATAGCATAATACCTAACAAGTTAAAGTACGTACTGTGTGCCCGGCACTCAGTCAAGAGCATTACATTACCTCTCGTTTAATCCTCACAGCAGTCCTATGTAGAAGGTAATATTACTATTCTCATTTTTCAGATGAGAAAACTGAGCCTTAAAGAGATTGCAGATGGTTAAACATAATTTTATAAGCAATTAAAATACTGGAAAACAAACAACCCTCATCTACCAAGTTACAAAGCCATGATTTTCCCCTACTCCAGAGCACATATTCTGAATTACTACACTATATAAGCATAAATAAAGTCTGTGCCCAAATGTTAACAGTTATTCTCAGGTGGCTAGACTTGGAGTGGTTTTATTTCTTCCCTTAGCTTGTCTGTATTTTCCAAATGTTCTATCATAAACATGTATTATGCTGTTAATCAAGGAAAAAGTGGTGAGCTATAGTGGGACATAAGATTCTTAAAGAACTAAGAGTGCCTCATTCTTCATTTCAAGATGAATAATGGTGCTGCAGTGCAGACAGCCTTCATCAGAGACAGTTCTGGCACTAGTAAGACCCAGATGAAAATCATTTTCCAAATAGAATTTTCCCAGTCTCTATTTTATATTTTGGTATCATTTGATTCCAGTATTCCTTTATTTCACATTCTTAAACACTAATTAATTAATTAATTAATTAATTAGTTTATTTATTTATTTATTTATTTATCATCCTGCATAATGACCTTGCACCTGGTTGCTCTGCCAGTTCTTTCTTTTCCTCATGAGTTCCAGGGGCATTGCTGTTCTTTTTCTCATTGTCTGCTGTCCCTGCTCTGTCTTACCTCTGCACGGAACACTCTTCCCCCAGATCCTCATGTGGCAGGCTTCTTCTTATTATTCACATTTTAGCTTGAGTGTCAGTGCCTCAGAAAAGTTTAATCTTACCACCCCGTTGCTGTCACAGCTCCTGGAGTTTTATTTTTCATCCTTATATCTATCACTGTTCTTTTCTGGTTGTTTTCTATTTATTTGTCTGTTTGCTGTCTGTCTTTCCACTTTAAAATATAACCTTCATGAGAAAAGAGAACCAGTCTCTTATTTACTGCTGTACCCCAATATCTAGAACAATGTCTGGTACTTAACAAGTATTCAATAAATATTTATTGAATTAATAAATGGATGGATAATTATTAATCACATAATGTGGGCAGTTCTTTCTATCATTGCATATAAAGTGCCATCACCTTCTAATATAATTTAGTATCTGCATTTTCATAGCTGATATAAATAAAAGATTCTGCCTATAGCATACAGGTTTCTGCCAAGAACTGTGCTAAAGTGTCTTCTGTGGTTGTCTTGGTCTCAATGTCAGTCAATGAGATGCACTTATTAGAATGCAAGTGGCACAAATCATCTTGCCATGGAATAACACTGGGCAAGTTTTGTATTTTGCATGGAACAAACTAGTTCTTATTGATATGAAATAACACTGGACAACATGCATTTCAAGCAATGTTTGAGCTAAAATGTCCTAAAATACATATCTTCTGCTAAAGAAAAGACAGCTAATGCCACATTCACATTTATTGTGTATTGTAAATGACCTGAGAACCCATTTAAGCACAAAGGCTGACAGTGCTTGAGCTCAAGTTAAACTGTTTTAGTGAGACCTTGAGGCTTTTTGCCTCCATAGCTTACATTTTATTTTTGTAAAAAATTATCTCTGCTCAAAGTATTATAACTTTAGGACAAAGAGCTAAATATTCTTACCCTGAGCTTTTTAAAACAAACAAGCAAACAAAAACGCATCTTCCCTGAACAGGAAAGGAGAGGAGCTTCCCCCCATGCTTCTTCCCAGATTTTCTTTCTCGCCAGCAGCCTAAGCGCACAGTCAGCTACAACAGATCCCTAGGAAGGAAGCACAGGGAGACACGGAAGTGAGAATTGGGAAGGAGCCCCAGGAGTTCAGTGAGGCCCGAAGCTGCCTCCCAGGAAAGGAGACCCCTAGAGAGAACTGTATTGCATCTGCGGAGCAGGGAGAAGGTCACATGAGCAGTCTGCACACCTGCAACGATACACCAGAAAGACTTCCTTTATCACTATTAGCAGGGAGGAAAAGAGCCAGCCAGCATCTAGTATTATGTTTAGCTAGTTACTCTCACAAGGTGTCTCAGCCTTTAAAATTAACTGGATTTAGCAGCAAATTCATCAGACATGCTTAAGCTTCTTCTACAGGCCAGGTTGGGTGCTAGGAATAGAAAATTGAATAAAACAGTCTCTGCCCTTAATGAGTTGGAAGAATCACAGGAATATGCAGCTCAGGAGATTGTTCAAGTATAGCTTATAACGTTAAGTATAGTTATTATGGGTTTACACGTCCATCCCCACACTAGACTGTGACCTCTTTCAGGCAGGAGAGTGTATTGTTCTTTCTTATGTTCTCACCTTTTCAGAGAATCGGGAGTGGAGCAAGGCCTCATAAATTTTTGCTGGATGAATAAATGAACAAAATAGCAATTTATGTCTGTAATGCATCTATTTCATTTAAGCCTCTCTTGCAATGGGTGCTTTAGAAATCTCACAGACTTACTGACTGACAGAAGATGAGCTTTGTGCCCCTGGACTCAAAGTCACATTTCACTTGGCTCCAATATTATTATGAAGATTATATGCATTTTAATCAATGTTTTCATAGCTCTACCTGTACTCTGAGGAAAATATTTTAGTGAGAAAATTTTGGAAAGGAATAATGAAATAAGTGATTGAGATGTATGAACAAAGGAAAGTATAGTGGTCAGAAGCAAGAAGAATAGGAAGCATAACTTTAAATCTTTTTGGCTAATTAATTGAGCCTTTATATTAAATCCTACAAAAACCTTTATTTTCTAGAGCTCGGAACTCTTCCCATGTCCCAGTTCTCTTCCCCTTGAGCTTCACTTGGGATCTTGCTTATGGTAGTTTAAAATGTCCACAAATTCTTCAATCCTCCTTTCAAAATATGGAGCTTAATTTCCTCCCCTTGAGCATGGGCTGGGCTTAGTGATTCACTCTAATAAATAGAATAAAGTGACAGTCATGGTATGTGACTTTGTAAATTAGGCCATAAAAGGTATGGTGTCCTCCTTGCTCTCTCTCTCTTGCATCACTTGCTCTTGGGGAAACCCAGCTTCCATGTCACAAGGACCCTTAGCAGGTGAGTAAGTAAGGCCTTCTATTGATAGCCAGCAAGGACCTAAGAAGCTTCCTGTTAAGAGCCACTTGAGTAAGCCATCTGGTAAGAGGATTCCTCAGATCCACTTGAGCCTTGAGATGACTGCAGCACTAGCTAGCGCTTAATTCCAACATCATGAGAGAGACCAAGTCAAAACCACCCAGCTAAGCTACTCCCAAATTTCTGACCCTCAGAAACTATATGAAATAATAAATGTTTCTTTTTTTAAATTATCACATATTGGGTAGCTTGCTAAGCAGAGAGGTGACTGTAGTGTTGTTCTAGCCTTCTCATCCCCCAGCCCAGTTCTACTCCACTACTCTCTTCCCTGTCTCCATCCCCAACACATTTTACTGCCTCATAATGGGACAATTACCCATGTAGCACAGAAACAAGGTATTTATTCATCCTAGAATATCATTTTTCAAACTACTCCCACTCTCATTTCTACTGGTCCTCAGATTATGTTCTCTGATACCTAAGGGAGAATAAACAAAGACCTGTGACAGTCTGTGTTCCTTAGGGGAACATTCATCCCTGCACCAAGGATCTGGTCAGGGACTTGCCTTTTCTTCCTCATAGCACCTAGACCTCTCTTCCTGATAAGCCTCACTAAAAGCCACTTTCTAACTTTCCATTCCTATGTCTTATCTCAGAGGACACAGCCCTCAAGATAACTCCTCTTCAAGCCTCAGGCTAACTTTTCTTTCAACAGCATTTTATGAATAATTACAGGCAAATCACTAATTAGGTAATTTTCGTTGAAGAACTTGGATAGTAAGAGTTTAATGCTAACTAGCAATTCCTTGTTCTAGAAATATGGGTTACATTCTTCATCTCTCTGTTAAGTTTAACTAGGAGACACCATGTTCAAGACAACGCAATAACTAAAACCAGCTCTTGTGACATATATAAAAAGTCTTTTCATATAGAAATTTTGTTTCATTTGAAATTAATCTCTGGCTGTATACTATAGATCTGATCGGCACCTTAAAAATACTAAGTGACTGTAAACCGTTCTGGGAAACTGCTTTTATTCATTTAAGATTAAGTAAGAAACTGCTGACTTGGGTGCCCTCCTACCAAGAAAATTATCTGTATTGACCCCCTAATATTTTTTCTTTTGCTTTCTATGACGTCACCTCTTTGAAGTAGATAAAAGAGATTAATGGATTAAACACAATTTAGATCATTCTTATTAGATTTGATATTAAAAAAAGAGAAAATCTGAAAATGTATAAAAATATTCTTTGGGCAGTATTGAAGGAATTTTAAGATTAACTGCTTAAGATATAAATTTCCTAAAGTGTATAATGCCTTATTAGCTAATATACTTCCCATGTCAAATTGTAGCTAGATCACACAAAGATTAGATATGTTGTATGTTATTGGGAAACTAGCAAAATTTCCATTGACCTTACATTGATTTGATTTCCTTCTATTTTAAATAAACAAAATTTATTTCCAAAAACAATATGAAACATAGATTAAAATTATTGTAGAGTAACTTGTGATAAACCCTCCTAGTTGACATGGCTGAAAGTATAAAAGGGTGTAAGAAGTTGTAGATAAATTTATAAATAGTTCTCATCTTTAATTCTATATTCAAGTCAATAGAGCTATCTATCCATTTGGTTTTGAAAGACTTTTTATAAAATAAAATCAAAATACTGAATGATCATCTGATGGTAAACACTTCAACTGCTCATTGGTTTAGTAAATAGAACATCAGATGCACAATCATACAGAGTTCAGTAGAGAATCAGTAAACTCCCTGTGAGCAAAGCGTCATCTTGAATTTCCTTTACTCATGCAACTAAGGCATATAATATACCATACAATTATGGGTACATAGTTGATATTCAATACATAAATACGTCTTGTTGATTAAGAAAGCAGTCCTTTTACATGAGGGTAACCAGTTCTACCTCTTCCTCTCAGATGATCACTCATCAATTTTTTAGATTTTGTATTAGTCAGCATTCTCCAAAGAAACAGAAAGAGAGAGAGAGAGAGAGAAAGAGAGAGACAGAGACAGAGAGACAGTAAGAAACAGAGAGAAAGAGTCAGGGAGAGACAAACAGATTGAGATTTATTATAAGTAATTGGCTCACATGATTATAGAGGCTGAGAAGTCTCATAATCTGCCATCTGCAAGTCGGAGACCCAGGAAAGCTGGTGGTGTAGTTTTGGTCCAAATCTAAAGGTCTAAGGATGGGAGAAAACCAATGTTCCAGCTCAAATAGACAGGCAAAGAGAATGACTTCTTTCCTCTGTTTTTTTGTTCTGTTCAAGCCCTCGCGGATTAGATGATGCCCACCCACATTGCAGAGGGCTACCTGCTTCTCTCAGTCTAGTAATTTAAATGTTAATCTCATCTAGAAACACCCTCCCACACATACACAGAAATAACGTTTAACCAAATATCTGGGTACTCCATGACCTAGTCAAGTTAACACATGAAATTAACCATCATAGATCTTAATGACATTCCCAGAGGTCCCCAGTCTTCTCTGGAACCTCTGGTACTCTTCTGTGAGAGATATCATAGGCCATCTCAGCATTTGGGCCTCATACCAGAGATCACAGGGTCCATCCCATCACTGTGGAGAAGCACTAAAATTCAGAGATACCAAGGGACTTGCCCAAACACACACTTCCTCAGGCAGAATTAGAACCCACACTTTCCACATTCCCTTGGCACTGTTGATAGAGGGAGGAACTTCTGAATTCAGATAGTAAACAATATTAAGAATCACTTGAACTTGGAATTTGGTTGGAGATGTATTTTCTTTAATCAGAGTTTATCTTCCATTAGATTTCTTTATTTATTATATTGATTTTAATTTATATTAAAATTACATGGTATTCTCTGAAATACACATCAACCCCTGACAAGGGCAGCTACCTTTACTGGACCTAGAGGGCTAGAGGAATGGAGAGAGAGTAAGTAAAAGGCAGAGAGACATTAAAAGATAGCTGGAAATTATCAATACCAGTACATGAGCCACATGTAAATAACTGGAAACTAATTTGATTTCCTGTGAAAAGCTGAATTGCATGGTGAAATCTGAGAATAAAAAATCTACAGGGAGATCCTATCTTAGTTACCTTGTATCTAAAGAGTAAAAATGGATAGATAGATAAATAAATGACATCAAGTCAAAACCTCAAATCAAATTATTATGGTTATTAAGCACCATTTGCTTTCTATAGCAAAAAGCTTGGGTAGTCATAGAGAAAGGATGAGTAATCAAATATTCTATTTCTGTGTTCTGCACAGTTCTGAGGTAACAATGCTGACAAATACAGCATTGACTGCTTTATCTGATTACAGGAAAGTAGATAGATCGCTCTCTCTGTAAACCTAAATGTGAAAAAAGATTTGATTTTCACCGAATAAGTAAAACCAATCTGAGTGTGTTGCCCTCAATTAAACTCAACTGTGTGTGATGGTAAAAGGGTGTTTGTTGAAGCCCTTTACGTAACCCCCAATGTAAAGAATGCACTTGAGAAAGCTGCATTGGAAGTTAACCACTTTCTTGTCTAAGTCATTCCTCATGATTCATTTGGTCTTCTAAATATAGTCTTCCTTTTCAAAATAAGCTGGAGTGCTTTTTGTTGTTGTTGTTTTGTTTTTTAATACTAAAACATTTGGTCCCTACCTATGGTAAACAGACATTGAATTGTAAGATTTTAAGAGTCATCTCATAAATTAGTTATAGGTTTAGCTGGCCAAGTGGCAATAGCACAGTACGGTCTTCAAAGTTGGAATTATTTCTTTTATTTATAAAGTTTGATTTTATGGACTCACTAAATCACAGTTATTATTTGGATCAAAAATAAGCTTTTACCTTACTCAAAATAATAGCTTTGCATCCTTCAGGTTGCTTGGGATGGGTTGGAACACACACGCACATGCAGACACATATACACACGTATACGCAGACCACTATAAATTAAGGTAGAGGCCCTGACTTATTCAGGCAAGGGTCCCAAGCATAATGGAAGTGAACTGTCCACAGGAGTGGAATCAGTGCAGCTTCTCAGTCAGGCTTCCTCTAGAGTCCCTATTATAGGTGTGCAGCTGGTGGTGACACTAACTCAGTAAGGCAGGCTTTTTATGTTTGGGCTTTTCATTATTACTCAGGACTTACATAGTTCATCCTGAGCCCATTTGGTTCTCATGCTAAATGCAGAAATCAGGAAATATGGGGATTTGTGCCATGTGTCCATTGAAGGAAGGGGAGGAAAAAGCCAAGATGAGGCCAGTATCCCCAAGCACCACCTGTACTTCTAGCTCCCCGGCTTTCCAGAAAGCCTACCGCCATCCTCATGGGGAAGATCCCAATTTTTACAAAAATTTGAAAGTACACATGGACTTTGGGAAAGAGTAGGAGGAAATGCAAAGATATCGATTAATCATTTATCTCTGGATATAAGGTTGAGCGATATGTAATTTTCATTAGCAATTTTAATGTCTTTAAATTATCTATAATAATAATATTGATTTCATAAACATAAATAAGTTGCTTGTTTTTCTTCTTTTCTTGCAAAACATGTCCTGTGTATCAGATCAAAGTCAGGGCACTTGGGCTTTCATTCTCCTCTGGTACTCACTGCCCTGGCAGGTTTGGGAAAGTTCCTTTCCTTTCCTGGGCCTCAATTTCTTCATCTGTCACATGGACCATTAGATTAGATCCATGGTACCCATATTTGGCTGCCCATTTGAAATACCTGTGGAGCTTCCAAAAATCCTGATGCCTGTTTCCCACCCCCAGAGATTGTGATTTCATTGCCCCTGGCCATGGGCTGGACCTTGAAATTTTGAAAAGATCCCCAGGTATTCTGATGTGCAGACAAATTTGGGTACCTCTGGATTCAGGTTTTCTTTTCAATTTATTAGGGTGACATAGGTTAATAAAATTATGTAAGCTTTAAATATACAATTCAATATGTCATACATTTATTGCATTGTGTGTTTACCACCCAAAGTTAAATTTCCTTCTGACACCATATATATATTTTTAAGGCTGTCTTCTGCTGTGCTAGTCTGTAAGTGTGTGAGTCTTCACTTTTGCCTCGAATCATCTCTCAATACCAGTTCCATTTTTAGCAATTGCTAAGAAAGAATACCCCAACACTTTCCTAGATGACCCATTAAGATGTCTTGTAATTATTTCAATCACAGCATATTTTCTTTATATTTAATGTAAATCCCTGCTGCAGCAAGTTAAGCCATGATGGGAAAAGAGACCATTTAGTTATGATTGGATTGGTTGTTAAATTCCTTGCATGAACTTAAGTCACCAGCTTCAGTCATTTTTCACTCCTAACTAAATTCATTCATTACCACATCTTCACCTAACAAGTTTCTTGTCAAGGTTCTCATAGTGAGAAGAAAATGCAAGATTTCTTACTACCATATTGCCCAAAGCATATTTTCTAGTTTCTGCCAAAATCATTCCTAGATCTGTGTTCCTATGAAGTTTTTAAGGACAGTATATTTTTAATCCTTTAATTTTTTATTGCTTTATTTAACTTTCTTTCCAAATTTTCTCTATCATTCTTCAGTGTTTTTCTTCCACTTAATAGCATATTTATTAAAGTTAACGTATTTCAACAAAACTAATTACAGGGACATGTTATAAGGCACATACGTACTGGGAAGACACTCAAGGTTCAACTAAACTGAAAATACTGTGCCATTTACAAAGTGATTATTTCCCACACTGAAAAAATATGACTTGACACTTTTTTACAATTGTACCAGAATTCTAGAAGGATGAATAACGTGAACATGACTCACTTTTTAAATTTCTCTTAAATTTAGAAAAGTTTAGATTTTAGCTGTTAACACTAGCTCCAAGGTTAAATTCGTTCTTTGTATATTATGACCATTCGATATGAACTTTTCTTACTTCTTGCTATGCCCATTCATTTGCAAATGAAAATAGAAACAGTTACCTGTCCTGTTTTCAGAACTCTGGTTATAGAACCCTGATGAAATCTGACCTGCATGGAGGGTCTTGGTTCCACATAGTAGCTGTGTGACGTCTGCGTTTTAACAGCATCAGGCAAGAATGCAGCAGCTTTAAAAAATTTTGCCTCATTGCTAAAATTGAGCATTGTGATTCAATGAGACTATTCCAGTCATTCATGATTTTTATAGGATCTTTGAAATATTTTCAAAAGAACAGAAGCATTTTACATAAAGCCACTGAACTCTGCTGACTGCTAAGGAACATTTATGACATGGATTGAACCAAGCTGTATGCCTTTATCTACTCTACACCAGTGATATCTAAATTGTTTTGTGTTTAATGATTAAGTTTCTAAAACCCTGTCAAAGGAGACTTCTTTTGTGTTAAATGTGGATGCAATATGTACAGAGCAGAAGGTATCTTCTGCATCAGTAAAATAAGCACAAAGCAGAGAGTTCTGAGATGTTGTGCCATTTTGTTCTCTGGGTTTGGTAAACTAACCAGAAACCTACTCATGGAATTTAAGGGTAATACATAAGTGAAGGGAAACAACTTAAAGTTGTTTAGGAAGTTAGACTGATCCTCAAAAATTGAATCATGCATTTGTTTATTTGTCTAAAAATCATTACACTTGTTAAGTGACTATAACTGTCAAACCCTACATTGTGTATTAGAGTATTAAAATGAAAGATACCATCCCTGTCCTCATCTGGTTCCAAATCTAGTGGAAGGTAAATATAATTAAAAATCTTAATACAACATAATAGATGCTATAATACGAGTGAGTCCCTGGTCCTCTTAGTGCATAGAGAAGGGGTATTTGCCCTGCCTGATGAGCACAGAGAAGATTTCCCAAGAGCAGTTGGAAGAGAGAATGGAAGCAGAAGGGAGAAGGCAATTGAAGCAGAGGGAAGAATACATTCAAATGAACAGAGACATAGATGAGTGGTGCATGTGAGGAGCTGCAAGTGTCACTGGGTCTGGTTAGAATGTAGTGTGGAAACAGAGAAGTGGTGGGAGATGAAAAGAAGAGGCATGCAGAGGAAGCAGAGGCCAGATCATATACGCTTTCCTTCACCAGATATGTATGGAACGTGTACTATATGCCAAGTGATGCATTGTTTTAGGTACTGGTTTTCTTCCACTTCACAGGCAATTTTTTCCAGTCTCCTTTGCTGATTCCTTTACTTTTGTCTATCTTCTCAATATTATAGAGCCCCAGGACACAGCCCTTGCTTCTCCTCTCTTCTTTATCTATATTTTCCCCTTATCCATCTTTCTCAATCCCATGGATTTATACACTCACAATACCTTGATGGCTGTCTAATTTTTCAACTATGTATCCTCCTGCTCAGAACAACATGCTGAAAGATGCCCTTCCTTTCTGTCCAGCCTCACATTAAATCCAGCAAAAGTTCCTGTTGGAATAATGTTCAAACTAAAGGAATCCAACCGCATCTATCATCTCTCCTGTTCGTACCTCCTTCCGCTCCAGCACATCTCTGGCCCAAACCATTGCCACAGCCTCCTACCTTGTCTCCCGACTTCCAGTCTGGTCCCACTAGAGAACTCCAAGTTCTCTTCTCAGAGGTTACATCAGATCCTATTTCCACCCTACCAATTATGTAAGTTAAAATCTGCCAATAGTTTTCCATAACAAATAAAATGAGATCCAAAGTCCTTACTTATGGTTTATAAGACATGATCTGGCCCCTGTTATAATTCCCTCTCATTCCTTCTCCCCACTCCACAGAACATTTCAGCCTTGCTTGACTTTTTTGCAACTTCATCCCAAAGTTACTCCCATTTCTATATTCTGTGCCTAGAATGCTCCTACCTGGGTTGTTTAGGTTTCAGCTCACATGTCACTCCCTTTAAGAGGTCTTCCTTGATTACCTTTTTCTAAAAGTCTTCCATAATTGTCCTATATAATTTTTTCTCAAAGTGATAAAAACTACTTGAAATTATACTATTCATTTATTTATGTATTTTATACTATTATCCCCTTCCACTAGACTGGAAACTCCATTACAGTAGGAACTTTGTCTTGAATACTGTCATACCTCCAGTCCCCAAACTGTGCTCAGTGCAAATGAAAGAAAACTACAGAAGTTAAGTGAGTTTGTATGGGATCAAGAAGTAGAATTCAACCTACTTTTAAATGTACCCAAAGAGTCCTATTTATTCTCTTCAGTATAAGATGTTAACATAATAGTGCTATTAACACAATATCATAATTTGATATTCTAGTACTCATTTAAATATTTTGTCCTATTTCTTTAGAAAAACTTGATCAAGTGGTAATGTTTATGATTTTGCAAAGGATTAACTGAAAGATGTCTCCCATTTATATTTTTCATATAATTTCAAGCTAAAAAGCACAACCAGTATTGTTACCATTTGAAAAACATGATGTATATTCAAAGAAAAAACAATACAAAAACCTAAGAACAATTAAGTCTTTACTCAAAAACCATTAATTTATGTCAATCGTTTTTTAATCTATACATGATTTTGTAAATAAATTTGAATAATCTTCTGGAAACTGAAATTTTTCCTGAATCTTTCTTTAGAGCCAAGTTTTTATGTTTCCTTACCTCAAGGCCAAAGGAAAAGGAAAATCAATAGCATTACATCATCATATATCAGCTGCCAGAAAGAATCCCCACCTCTTCTACCAGAAAGAGCAGATTTTCTCTTCTCAAGGGAGAAAGCTTCTTCCTTCAACATTATCAGACTCTAGATTTGCTGATTAGTTTAGAGACTATGGTTTCCATAACAACCAATACCTTTAACAGCCTGTGTTGGAAACTTTTTTCTCCTTAAAAGCCTATCATTAGAGAGCAAGCTACATCAAAACACTGAGGGAGTTGGGAAGAATACTACTTTTAAAAGACTATATATATATATATATATATATATATATATATATATATATATATAATGTGTTCTTTTAAGTGAAATGAATCAATACTTTGATTAAATTATTTATTTTCCAAATCTCTTATTTTGAGATATCTTTATTTGTTATTTTTCTACTTGCTGTAACATTATTAAGCATCTACTACGGATCAAGTCTGCACTAAGATTTGCACATATGCTCTCTCACTTAATTCTCAAATTAATCTTAAGCGTTAAGTAGTAGTATCCATTTACAGGTGAAGAAATTACCCAGAGGAATACAGTGATACACCAGCAGGTAGCAATAGTCAGGATTCAAACCCAAACCTTGCAGTTCCAAGGACAGTGATTTTTCCATACATAATGTTACCTTCTCCAGAGATTTTAAGTAAAATTTCCCAAGTCTAATAACATAAGTGGAGCAGAATTTAAAGCTTTTAATTCCCAGTGAAACTTACACAATTTATCAGAAGTAAATGAATTTATGACTTCAAGAAAAGGAACTATAAACACTTCTTTAAGAAAAGCTATAGTAAAGATCTCCATTATTTGTTAATATACATGAAGTTGGATTCATGCATTTTAATCATGTATCCATATGTAGAGCCAGCCCTGGTATACCCAAGTGAAATGCAATTTAAGGAAAATTTAACTTTCTGAACTCTGAATTTTATTTCTTCGATTTTTAACCTGCTTTTAATTCTTCTGTCTCAATTAATTATTATTAAAGTAAAGAAACAAAATACAGGTGGAACAAACTCTTCATTAGTAATGGAACTTTGAAAAAACTTTGAAGAATTTCTAAAAAAATTCTAAAATTATCTATGAAAAAGAAACACACACACATAATGTCTTATTAACAATCTAGATCTAAACACTTGATTTTTCAGCAAACATTGGGAGGCCAAGTAGAAGAAAGGAGTTAAAGGGATAAATAATCTCTCCTCTTAAATAAGGGAATTCATTATGGTATTGATACAGATTCTGTGGAGAAATAAAAGGTCAAAATTGTTTTTAATTGAATACAATACAATAAAAAATTAATTCTTTGAAAATAACACAAGACAAAAAGAAGTAGAAAAAAGGCTTATCAGTACTACAAATGATGAGGGGAAAAAGCCAAATTAAGTCTTTTTATCTCAATTTTTTATAATAAACATGATAAGTTAAATTCTTTAACTCATTTCCCATTTAGAAAAAGTGTAGCTTGATGCCAGTGTTCATTTAACATCACATGCAAGAATGCTACATTTTCTAGGATTTGACATTTTCAGTGATCGAGAATTACTATATTTTGAAAATGGAAATACCATTAAATGGAAATACTATTAAAAACAGAATGCTATAAATAGAGTGATGTCATTTGTTTCCAAGGACTATCAACATACTAGAGTGATACAAAAATAATAAAAGTGAGATGGTTTTTGACAAATTTTGAGGGTAAGGTTAAGACTGTAATCCATGAGTTACTGTAATTGGAGTAAATGCTGAAGCTACAAGTGCCACCAGAGAGTATTCTTGGGGCAAACGGGAAATGGGTTAATTAGAAAACAAAGATATTCTCACAGTTTCAAAAATAAAATGCAATTAAATTGTTTTTAAAGAAATACAAACCAATAAAATTATACAGAAAATTAAACAAAGTTATACAGAAAAGTTAATAATGAGTTAATAATGTGCAAATTATACTAGACACATTACTAGATAAAGTAGAATTCCAAAAAGATTTAAATGGAATAAAGAACAGTTTATATTGATAAAAAGTAAATTTTACATTGAAGATATAGTTGTGAATCTTTATGCACTGAATGACCAAAACATAAAAAATAAAAAGTTAGAAGTACAAAGAAAGTTTTGCAACATGGTAGACTAGGTACCCTACAACTCTTCTACTTAAAAAAATTAATATTTGAATACAAATATTAAATATTAAACCCTCCTTTTTAAAAGTGTGGATTATCTTGAAAGAGAGTAAAAGCAGCTTTCAGAGGCCAAAAATAATGAAGTTTCAGAGTGCAAGCAAGCATTAAACTAGCAGCTAGACTAAATTATCTGTTAATCCCATCTACTAGCAGTTATGGATTTTAAAAGTTACATGGTTGATAATAAACAAAGTCCTGAGACTAAACAAAGCAGGAGTTTAAGTCTTTAAAAAGCCAAGGAACTTGAAGAACCACCCTTCAATAAAGGGTATTGGGCTGGGGGAGGGGAGATGTGTATCAGCTACTGATAATAGACAAGGATATATTAACAGACCATAAACTTTGAGGAATTCTAAAAATATATAGAACTGGGCAGAGTAGAGAGTTTCCTAAGAGTATGGAACAATGAGCAGAATCCATGCAAGTTAGGCTGTAATTCATACAACCTGAGTGGTCCTAAAAATATCAAGCTAAGAATTCAATTTAAAGCAGCCCCTGGTGGTAGTACCTCCAGCTGCCTGCCAAACACGTATGCGTATAAACATAAACACACACATATGCATATACACATAAACACATACAAACACATATATGTACATTAAAACATGCATACATAAATATATACATACATGCTTAGACACACAGTCTCTCTAAAAGGATGCTTCTTAAATCATGCCTTAAGAAATTTCCACAGATAAATTTCCAAAAATAAGTAAGTTCAATATCAGATATTTCAAAACACATTAAGAAAGGAAACCATGAGTCAGAGTCGGCAGAAAAAAGAGAGATCATACCTCAAAAACTTGAGAATTATTATAGAATATAAAAGAGGAATGTTTCATATATTCAAATAAATAAAAAAGGAAATTGAAAGCACAAGGACAAATGACTGTCAATAGTAACAGCAAATTTTTAAAAAATATAATAATGATTGCAGAGTCTAAATTTTTGTATTGTTCCAGAGAATAAATACATTTATTAACTTTAGACTTTTGTTAAATATGCACATTAAATAAAAAATTATAGTAATATATGACTTTCAGTCTATTAAAGAATTGAAAAACAGAATTTAGGAATTAAGAAAAAATCTTAGTCATTGTAAAAGAAGGAAGAAAAGAGGAAAATATTTTTAAAAGTTTGGACAAATAGAAAGCACAATATAAGATGGAGAAATAAATCCTGATATATCAGTTACTATGTAAATTATCCTATCTCTCTAATTAAATGATAAATATTAACTGACTAAATTTAAAATAAAACTAATTCTAGACTGTTTGTAAAAGACACACTTAGAACATAAAGACACAAAATATCTGAAAGAAAATTTATGGAAAATATATACCAAGCAAACGATAGCCAAAAGAAAGGTGACAGAGCTATTAGTTTCTGGTAAAACAAAGACAAAAACAAAAACAAAAAACTTAAGGAAAAAGTATTAATAAAGGCAAAAGGATTTCTAACTAATAAAAAAAGTTCAATCACAGGAAGATAAAACCATTCCAAACTTGTTTACAACTAAAAAGATATATTTAAAATATATAAAGCAAAAATGATCAAAACTATAAAGAGAAATGAATAAATCTATCATCATAATGAATATTTTAATATGTCTCTCTAAAAATTGACATTATGTGCAGAAAAAGATTAGCAAAGATACAGAAGATGTAATCTATTGGACATATATAAACTGCTGCACACATCAGTTGCAGAATATATATTCTTTGCCAGCACGCCTGGAATTGTTACCAAATTTGATCATGCTATACAGCAAGCCTCAACACATTTCAAAAGATCTGTTTCATGTAAATCATATAAATCATGCAAAGCTTCATATATTTAGTGATTAAAAACATTCTTCAGAATAACTCATGGCTTCCAAAAAATCATAAAAAGTGGAAATTAGTAAATTCTTACAACCAAATAATAGCAAAATGCTACAAAACAAACAAAATGTAGGTAAAGCAATACTCATAGGGTGCTAGATACTCTAAATACTTACATTAGGAGAGAAGATTAAACATTAGTAGAATAAGCATTAACTTCAGACAACTAAGAAGAGGACAATTAACCCAAAGAAAATAGGAATAAGAAAACAGTAAGAGTAGAAATTAATGAACTAGAAAACAAAGATATAATAGAGAGGAATAACAAAGCCACTTAAAGTGTTTTTTCAAGTCTAATAAAATCGAGAAACTGCTGATAATATAGATTAAGAAAAAAAAGAAAAGAAAGAAATAAATACTATTAAAAATAAAAAGTAAACATATCTAAATATAAAACAGACTTAAAGGTAGTGGGAGGAAAAGGTCAAAAATTTAAAAATTTAGAGAAATGGAGAAATTCTTAGTAGAATATAATTTATCAGTGCTGACTCAAGAAGCACTATGCAACTTGAATAGTCCTATGACCATTAAATAAATTGAATCATTAAAAATCTTACCACCAGCCAGAGATGTTTTACAAATTTTCTAACCAGGAATATGTATGTGGAAAAAAAGTTCAACTTATTAATAGCCACTGTGACAAAGAATTTTTTTTAATGATAATTCTCAGCACTAGTGGAAGAATGGACTTATAAAATATTTCTGAAAGGCAATTTCACATAATATGTCAAAAGTTTCAAAATGTTTGTACCTTTTGACCCAGCAATTTTTTAATAATCCTTGAGAAATAATCACTCACATGTATTAAGGTACATGCCCAAGAATGTTTGATGCAAATTTTTATAATAATAATAATACAAGGTGAAATGTATTAAGATAAATTTATATAATAATACAAGGTCATTAAGATAATGTAATAGTTGTATATTTATTGACATGTGAATATGTTCATAATAAAAAGTTAAACAACCTATATATACAGTAAGGTTCCATTTTCATAAGAAAATAATGAAATAATTATAATAGCCAACATTTATTGAGCATGATTACATTCCAGCTACTCTGCTAAATATTTTATAAGTATTATGAAATTTGCTCCTCACAACTACTGTATCAGATATTTTTAATTCCTTTTTTAGAGATGAGAAAATTGGAGCTTAGAGAAGGAAGTAACTAGCCCTAAGACTGAGAGTTCATGAGTAATACTTTTTATATGTAAACATAGGGGAAAAGCCTAAAATAAGATACACCAAAGTGCTCCCAGTTATTAGATATAGGTAGAATAATTAATAGTGTTATTTTTTTCTTATTGTTCACCTACTTTTTTTCCAATTTATCTATGAGGAAAGAGTATTACATAATTTAAAATTTTTTAAAGTATTTCATTAAAAAAAATTAACCCAGAAACAAATAACTAAATGAACTAAAAGTCCATGTCCTCTCACATTTTGAGTTTTAGAAAGTCTCCAAAATATGCTCTCAACATCCACCTAAATCTAGTTTGAAAGATTTGGGTGATTTCTAATTTAAATACATTTAATTCTTCCATTCGTTACCATCTTAATAGTTAATAAGCTCTGAGGAATTCCCCATATGAAAACAGAGCATGTTTGTAGTTTATTGTCATTAAATACTTAGTTAAAATGTGGGTGAGGATTATCTTTGAAAACAACATTTTAATAATTTAAATGTCATGACAGTATAGCTTAAATGCAATAATTGACCTTTATATTTCCCCTGAGTCAACAATGTTCTTCAGATTTGAAATATCCCTTTAAAAAATAAATCACAAGCTCTGTCTCTAAGAAAGAAAAAGAGCCTCTAATGCAGTTTTGCCCTTACAAACTTAAACAGGGTTGTTTGTGCTCAGCTAGTTAATAGCATCCATCATTGACTGATATATTGTATAGCATTTCTTTGGACATTTAAATCATATAAGAAGTATTTTTATTGGGGAGGGGGAATATCCCTTGACTCTGGTGTAACTCTACAATTTACAGAAAAATTTTCCCAAAATTTGGAAATGAGAAAAGGTTATTTGATTTGGGTGAGATCACAACTCTAAGAAAAAGCAGCACCAGGATGAGAGTCCCCATCTTCTGACATTTGGTCCAGAATACTTTCAGCACCCCTAAAAAATTCCTTCCACGTGACTGCAAGTTCCTTGAGATCAAGAACTGTCTTTTTCAGCTTCATAGTCCAAGAACATAGCACAGACCTAGAATAAAAAGTTTAATATATGTTGAATTTATTGAAGCTGTATAACCTAATCTTTGCCTGTTTTCTTATAAGACAGGTTCTTTTCAAGAACCAGAATTTCCCAGAAAATATATTCTTGCATCCAGATTCTAAGAAATGATTTCAAATGGGCATAGTTCTCTGAACATGAACTACAAGAGGACAGAGGTCATTGAACACCTACCCAATTTCTTTTAGACTAATTTGATGATGGAATGGAAAAGTATAGACTGAAGTTAGGAAGACCTATGTTCAAATCTCAATTCTGCACTATGAACCATTTTCCTTAGGCAAGTTATTTAATCTCTGTGACATCAGCTTCCACATTTATAAAAGTGGAAATAGTGCAAATTGGCCCATTCAAGGAATCAAATGAAACAGAGCACAAGGAAGATTATATCTCAGTAATATTAGGAAACCATTTGTTCACAACAGGTATTTGTTGGGCATGTATCATGCACTAGGACTCTTGGCTATCATTTCATTTAATAGGCAGAACTGGATAGAGTGAGAGTAAAAGAAAACTTTATTGTCTACTGCCTATAAAACCCCATTTGTGACCTAGTTTTAAACTAACCTCTCTGAAATCATAAGTTTGTCCCTTACATTAATTTCTAGTGGCTACAGTAACAAAGCACCACAAAATGGGTGCCTTAAAACAAATTTATTTCCTCACAGTTTGGAGGCTAGAAGTCTGAAATTAAGTTGTTGGCAGACTACACTACTTCTGAAGCTTCTAAGGGAGGGATCCTTCCTTGGCTCTTCCAGCTTCTAGTTGCCCCAGGTGTTCCTTGGGTTGTGGCAACATTACTCCTATCTCTCTTCCATCTTCAGATGGCTGTCTTTCCTCTGTGTCTGTATCCAAATTCCCTTCTTATAAGGGCACCAGTGATACTGGATTATGGGTTCACTTCATCTGAATGTGATTACATCTGCAAAGATCTTATTTTTATTTATTTTTTATATTTTTATAACAAATTTTTTTTAATTTTTCAGTTACAGTTGACTACAATATTATATTAGTTTTATGTGTACTACAAAGTGATTAGACATTTACATAACTTACAAAGTGATCCCCTGATAAGTCTAGTACCCATCTGACACCACGAATAGTTATTATAATATTATTGACTATTTTCCCTATGCTGTACTTTACATCCCTGTAGCTGTTTTTATAATGGGCAATTTGTACATCTTAATCCCTTCCCCTTCTTCACCCATTCTTCCAACCCTCCCTTCTCCCCCGACTTTTTAATAAGATCACATTCACAGATACCAGAGGTTGAAACTTTACCATATCATTTTGGGGAACACAGTTCAACCAATAAGAGTCCCATAGCTTTCCAGTCACTCTAATAAAAAATCCTTCAGATAATTTTGGTCTCAAGAACAGTGTTATTTCAATAACTAAGATATCCATTTCTCTGTAATAATTATATTACTCCTTCTATAGTCACAATTTAGAGCTTCTTGTCTCCCCATACTAGGGGTGCCTATAGGCCTGATCCTATGCAATGGGAAGCCACCAGGTGAACCTTCTCTCTCCTGGCCCTACCTTCTCCCCCTGCTCAATTGTCAGTTTCTGAGCCCTCCAGGGTGAGACCAGAGCAGTGAGGAGTAGGGGAAAGGAGTAGAGGAAGGGGTCCAGCTTCATGTAACAGGCACAGTCATGACCTGGCATAGGTGCTCTCTGGATTCAGCGATGTTTAACATGAGTACATTCTCTCATGTTCTGTTTTGGTGGATCTTTCAGAGATTCCTGCTGGGAATAACCAACTGCAGTTCCAATGAGAAGGTCATCAGTTCTCACCCTTCAAGGAAGTCCTCTTGGGAGGAATTCATAATAGCTCCAGACTGGCTTGCCCCTTGGTGGCCCAAACCTGGTCATGAGAAATACATTTCCTTGATCATTCACTTCATGGAAATGCTTTCCCCTGGCTTGTCAATGTTAGCTCTCTTATAAGGATTACAGACAAAATGTTGAAGGGGAAAATATATATTACATATAACATGCTACATAATATACAAATATATATGTATATATCAATTCCTTTTGCAAGTCCTGCATAGGTAGTAAGGTACCAATTGTTTTATTCTTTTTTCTTTCCTTTTTTTTTTGGAACCACAGCTAAAACAGACTAAGAGTCCCACTTTAACATTCCATTATAGTTTCCTTAATTCCTGGTAGAAAAGAAGCTGAGTGTAGTATCTGTGACCTTGTATTTCTAAACAGAATGAACTTAGTTTGTCTCAGAAAATTAAGAGACAAGAGACAAACAGAAGGGCTCTGTTCTTCTCTTTCATCCAACCAAGATAATATTTGCCAAGCAACCACATTGATTGATTCTTAATGCTAAGGACAGGTTACAGCTGCAGAGAAGGATGGGAGAAACAAGGTTGCATTAATGGAAAGTGTGTAAGAATAGGAATTACGAGTTGTAGGTCTGGCCCTGTTTCAGTTATTGACTAGCTAATGGCATTGGACAAGTAAGTCACTTATGAAGGTCAAATAAGTTAATACGCTTGAAAGCTCTTTAAAAATTATATGTATTTAAAGTAACAATATTGTTGTTCTTTAAGAAGCAATGCAGTTTTGTCACTAAATCTTCTTATTTCTTCCATTAAAGAATCTCCAATTCACTTTCTTCTCTATTTTCATTTCAGTCATCCTGGTCTCATCCCAGATTACTGCAGTAGCTTCCTGATTTATCTCTCTTCTGCCCCAACCCCTACAATTCATCTTTTTAAACAGGGAGTGGACCAGATGCTCCTAACTCTTCTTTCTTCCTGTTGTGATGCTCAGATTCTATGAGACAAAAAACAAGAGAATAAAACATGGCAGTTTCTTTCACTACCCCAAAACCATCCTTAGCATTGGCTATGATTCAAATAAGACTTTTAGCTTAACACTTAGAGTTTAGCTAGATAGATAAATAGATGGATAGGTGGGTGATGGGTAGGTATAAATGCTTAGAACTGAGAAGGGAAAAGCCAGTTAAGGGCAGATCAGGATGTTTCAGCTACTTCACAATTTCAATAACTTCACAAATACCTCAAAGATAGTTTTAATTACTGCTACAATGTATGACAGAGTTTGTATCTTTTTATTTTCATTTGTTTTCAATCTATGGTAATGACTTCCACCCCTGTTCCACAGACGTTGATCTGGACAAAATCATTGTGTCCCCATTACCATTCACGCTCATAGACATGCTTCAGCCTAATTAACTTCTCAGCAGCTTTCAATGCTGTTGAACCATCCTCCACTGATTCTCTTCTGTCAGATTTTCTGACCCCCACACTCTTCCTCCTTTTCGAGTTCTTCTTCTTCTACCTAATCCTTGCTCCTCGGAGTGCAGCGCCAGGCACAGCCTGCTCACTTCTCTTGATATACTCTCACTAGCTGAACACACCCCCTTGTGTGTTTGTAGCCATAACTCACATGCTGATGACTCCAAATTCACATCTCTGCTTCTGATTTTATTTCTGAGACCAAAACCATGTAGCCCACAGCCTACTCAACATCTCCGCTCAAATGTACCAGAGGCACCTTACACTGAACGTATCCTGAGCTCTTCGCCTCCACCTTTTCTGTTCTTTAACTCAGGCATAGGATCCCTGAGCAAAAAGCCTCATTTCTCTGTTCCTCCAACCCTCCTCCCCACAATATCTATCTCTCCCCACCATTTAATCAAATATCGAGTCTTGTTGATTCTATAAAATATCTCTCAAGTCCACCCATCTCTTTCCATCTTCACTGCCAACACCCTACTCTGGTCACCATCATTTCTTCTACAGACAACTGTAACAGCCTTGTAACTGGTCTTGCTGCCTCCAGAGTGGAGAATGGAATGCTGCCTTACTCCATTCCCTTCACTTCAGCCAGAGTAACATTTCCAAAACTCAGATCTGACTTCCCACTTGTCCTTAGAATTAAGTCCAAACTCATTGACCAAGCTTTGTAAGGTGCTTCATGATCTGGACCATCCTTGCTTGTACATCCTCAGCTCTGACTCCCACCTTGATGTCAACACTGGCATCATGAGAAATTATGTACCCAGGATAGGCTTTGTAATCTTCCTCTGAGTTCTTTTTTTCACATGCTCTAGGAACATTTCCAGAAACGTTCTTTCCTCACCCCATGACCTGGCGAACTTCTGCTCTTACAGTCTCAGTTGGCTTTTACTGCTTCCAGGAAATTTCCTGAACTTCCAAATCTACATTAGGTTCTCCTCCTCTTTGCTCCAAAAGCACTTTTCTCCCCTTATCTTACTGTACTGTATTGCATTTGCCTATGCCTACCAGACCGCACACTCTGGTGGCAAAATCAGCATCTTTCTTGTTCTGCTACAACCAGGTCAACTAGAACATTGCCTGCTACATACTAGACTTGTCAATAATTTGGCTGAATGAGTAAATTAAATGTATAAGTATATATAATAAATTATTTTTTATTTTCTCTTGATTTCCCTTATTGTTGTTGCTTTTAAAATAACTTAATAGAAACAATTTGATAAAGGAATTGTCTTCTGATGCTACTCTTAAATTTTATGAATCACCTCTATAAAAGATATTCTGTATGGGAGAGAAAATCCATTTTATAAAGACATTAGAAAAGCACTACCATCTTGTACATCTAAGTATTTCTTTTTTTAAATGTTCTGCCTGCCCTTCCAAATGTGTTCCTAATTACACAGTAACTCCTGAGACCAATGCAAGGATATATCATTTATTAAAGTTCAGCAAATCTTGCCAGTACAGTCTAATAACTAAAAATAGAGGAGTGCCAAATCATCCACAGCCTCCTCTCCGTTGTGTTAGGTTCTGCAGAAAAGAGTGCCATGACAGCAGATTTCCTCACAGGCCAGTGGCATCTCTAGCCTGGCATTTTATTGGGCTTCTCTTCTGTGTTTTGATACTGGGATGCAGGAAGTTCATGCCAAGAAGCTAGATGCAACACTGAGTATCCTTGGCAGAGAAAATATTTTTCCAGTTCTATCCAAATTAATCCTCAGAGGCCAATAAATCAATATACAGGAGAATGTGTGATGATTTTGACCATCTGGCACTTTTTTAAGGCATTGATAGGTATAATAGAAACTACCTAGCTCCACAGGAGCTCTGAGTAGCTGGGAATTAGCACCGAGTAGCATGAACATGTTCCCCTTCCCTCCTGATTCCACCAACCTGGTCCAGGGCAGAGGGGCTCCTAGCAGCATTTCAGAATCCTTGCCTTGCCCTTGAGTCAGCCAGTTTGATTTCAGTGTCAGAGAAAACAATTTCAACCATTTTACTTCCTAATACCATCTTAAGGTAACAAACTTGACCTAGACTCTATATTTACACCTCGTCAACTATTGTGACTATCAGGTAGTGAAAAAAAAAAGGGAGAAAGTCAAAATGTCAGTACAATATTATCAATACAATAAATGATATTTTTTAACCTGACTTTTCTGTCAAAATGACTGGTTCGGTTTTTTTCTTTTTCTTTTTCTTTTTCTTTTTCTTTTCCTTAAATAACACTAAAAGATGAAGCGGAAATCTCCACTGTGAAAGGTAGTGTCAGCATTAGATACAGCAGGTAAAATTCTCTAGCACCAGGAAAAAGTGTTGCAAAGGAAACTGCTTCTAAACCATCCCCTCTGTGGTATTGCCCTGCAGCAAAGGAAAGGGGAAGAGGAAGGAACACACTATGTAAACACCCAGACCTCCCAGCTTGCTGTAGTTGTAGCTGTGCATGCTTCCCGTGGTGGGTAGCTCAGTGCTTTACAGCAGCCCTATCAGGCGACTGTTCCTCCCATGGTAAAACAGGAACATAGATTAGGTAACTTGTTCAAGGTCACACCACAATTAAGTGATGGAGCTGGAATGCTGAATAGTCTAAGTCCAGAACTTCTGCCCTTAATCACTATTCCCCATATAAAGACTGTTTGCATGTTTTGCAGGTCTTAAAACAAGAGTAGAACTTGAAGGTCATTGTCACCAGAAAATAATTCCTTTATCAAAGAGTTCCTCCTAAGTTATTTTAAAAGCAACAACAATAAGGGAAATTAAAAGGTTGGGATATGAAAGGTTAAGAACTATCCAGAAATCCCACTGCACTAATAATAAATTAACCGTTATCATTTATTGTGTTTCTTCCAGTCTTTGTTGAATCTGTATACATAATTACATGTAGATTCAAAGGCCATTCCAATGACTACTTAGTATTGAGAAGCTAAATACATCAAATGAGTTGTCTTCCCAAAAACATACAAAAATTATTTTAATTCTTTCCTCCACATTCTGGGTTTCATTTCCTTTTCTATAACAATAACAACGACAAAATTTTGAAGAATTCTGATTCACACAGCAGATGTGAGGATTAGAGAACCTGCTGGCTAATTGGAATTCCGAGTTTCACGAGAAACAATCACATGGAAACAAACTATGTGTGGCAAATTCCTATCCTTGATGACTTCTCAGGATACACCAAATTTATCCCAATGATCTTTTTATGTGGAATTTTAACTTCTCATGCTCTGAGTCTCTGTATCAGCATTTCCCAAGCTGTGTTCTGGAGAACCTTAATATCTCTCTCTCTCTCTCTCTCTCTCTCTCTCTCTCTCTCTCTCTCTCTCTCTCTCTCTCTCTCTCTCCCCCTCTCTCTCTCTCTCTCTCATTCTCTCTCTCTCATGCACACACACACACACACACACACTTGGTTTTTCTCTCTCTGAGAATTTCAAGATTAATACATTTAGGGACTACAGTTTACATCCCACGCGTAGAGATTTAACATGTGCATTAGCATATGAAATCCTAGGAAGTCAGATAGCAAGGAATCTGTTCCCTTTTGTCCAGAAGTTGCCAACTCAGCCACCTCCAGGAGCCAGGCAGGTAAAGGTAAGCATCTGGTGGTGACTGTGATGAAGTGAAGACCACATGTACCACCTGAGAGCTGCTGCTTCTAGACATGTGGGCCTAATATTAACAGATCTTCATGAAAGTTCTGAAACCTGGATTTTGATGTGAAATTTTATACCCATTGTTAGGAAGGAAATGTTTCTTGACTTGATCTGGTCTATAGGCAACTGCAGCCTCTGATTTAACCTAAAGTTTATCGGGCTCATGTAACCACAGAACTCCTTGTGCCTAGTGCACTGTTTGGGGAAATGCTGCCACATTTCATTACCTGCTAACCCTTTGAGGAAGCCTTCATCATCAGCTCCCTTCTCTGTGCCTAGTCTTCCTTCCCTGCTCCAGTCCTCTGACCTAACGTATGTTCCAATTACTCTGGCTATGTAATAAATTACCCCAACACCACGGCTTAAAACAACAATATTTATTTTGCTTCAAAAATCTGTAATCTGTGCAGAGCCCAGAAAGGATGGCACCTCTTTGTTCCGTAGGTGTCAGAGTGGCTTGAAGGCTAGGGGTGCCGATCATCTGAAGGCACTCTCACTCACAGTCACATAGCTGATTCTGGAAGTCGCCTGAGACCTTAGCTGTGCAGACAGCGGGAACACCAAATGTGGCCTTACTTTGAGGCCTAGGCTGCCTTGTAACCTTGTAGCTAGATTCCAAGGGTGAGTGTCCAAAAAGAAAGAGGGAGACAGAGACACAGGCAGAAGCTGTATCATCTTTTAGTATCTAGCCTCAAAAGTCATATCAGGTAACTGTCATTGCATTCTATTTGTCAAAGGAAGTGTTCAAAGACAGGCAGTAGACTTCACCTCTTCATGGAGTGTAGCAAGGTTCTAAAAGAGAATGGGGGACTAACAATAACTGCTATAGCCATTTTGGAAGATGCAATCTACCATAAGAGAAAAAAATGAAATATGTTGAATTTTGGCCATGTTACTTACTAGAATAGAGTGACTTTAAGCAAGTAATTTCTTCTCCTTTGTTCACCCTATTCTGAATTAGTTATCTCTATTTTTATTTTATCATTGGACAGTTAACTTTTTGAGAGTAACATCTAAATCTAGGTGTTTCGTTTTGTTTTGGTTTGGTTTTTTGTTTTGTTTAACAGTCCTATAATGCAAAGCCCAAACACATAGTTTGAGTTTAAGAAATATTTATAATACTTTATTTTTTAAAACTAGTAGAGAGTTTCCCAGTAACTTTTCCTTACCGTTAGACATGGCTAAAGAAGAAGCCCTCTCTGGAACTGAGTCACACTGCTTGTAGTTACCCATCCACATGTTGATCCTGTATCACATGACTTGTTGTCACATGGAACATGAGACAAGGCTCAAACCCCAGGACGCTCTGCATTTCCTCATTTCCTTATGGTAAAGTAGCACTATAGTCATAGGCGGCTCGTTGCCCAGAGAGCAGCCAGGAGGCCTACAAGAAACAACTAGCCACTGAGAAATTGACTCCACAAAACCTTAGTACATAAGTGGCAGCAAACCCAGGCTTGGTCTCCAACCTTCCAATTTCAGTGCACCTTGGGAGCAGTAATTTGTTGTGACTACAAATATGACTGGAACCACAGACATAGACATAATCATGTGAAACTGCAGTTCTGCACAGGCATTCTTGCTAATGGGTAGGCTAATGACTCCTGCTCCTTTGTACAACAGCTTTTCCTCAACATGCTTTAATACTCCGTTCCTCTTTCCTCCTCTCACAAGGAAGAAGAATAGAAAGGAATGAATAGAAAACTACCTTAGATTCTTTATTAGTAGTGCCTCTTGGTTGCCTTCTGACATCCTGCTCAAGCCTTGTACTGCATTATTTCCTGCCTCCTGTGCCCTTTTCTGCCCTTCCCATCATTTTCAATTTTCCTCCCCACGTTTCTGTAGCTAATCCGCTGTCACATTGTTTGGTGAGAGCCTCAGGCTATTTGCCCAGGTGCCTGCCAACATCTGCAACACTGGCCCGCCCCATTAAACAAGAAAGCATCTGTAACCCAGAGGCAACTGGAAAATCTACATTGAGTACTAGTACCAACGTTTTTGTTTTTCAGCACTGCTGAACCACACAGTTTACAGTTCATGAAACTGCATCCTCTATCTAACCTGGGAGGTATTCTTTTTCAGTTATGAATATAAAATAACATTAACATCCAGTCCCTTAGTTCTCAATATTATGAATTCTAAACATTTTACATACATCGGCCCACTTAATCCACACAACCATTCTAATACACCTTTTACATTTTACACTCGAGGAAACTGAATTAAAGAGGTCACATGACAAGGGGCATAGCCAGATCCAGCCTGTTGTACCTGATGCCAAACCCCAAATGTTTTCTTTTCTACACTGTTTAGATTGAGAAAGAGGTGTGTATGATAAATCCATTTCGTATCTCATAGAGATTTTATTAATTTTGAGCCTTCCAGTTGCAGTCAATAAATGAGTTTATTAATAATGTTGCAACGAGAGACACTCAGGGTTGTAAAAAACTGAAGAATGCTTTGAGTCAAATCTCCATCTGATCTGTGAATAGTCTTTACAGCACTCCTTACATTGGTCATTCCGTTTCTGTTTGAATAATTCTAGTGTTCCAAAACCCATTCTTCTCAGAAGAAAGTAGCCCATTCCATTTTCAGGCAGGTTCATACTGAGTTTGATAAAAGTCTGTCCCCCTGGAACTACCATTGATTTGTCCTAGTTCTGCTGTCTGCACAAGGCTAAGCTGGCTTCCTCAGCTCTCATCACCCCTCTGACCTTGCTTTATCAGGTGAATTGCTTCATAAACAAGGTTACTTGTGCCCTTTCATTGCTGACTGAGTAGATTCCAATGTGTCAATGATTCTCACCATGTGGGACACCCAGAACTGTACCCAGAGCTCAAACTAATTTTGACCAATCCAAATTCTATGATTGCAACCCCAGGTTGAATATATTCTTTGGGCAGCCATACAGAATCCTCAACTAATATTGGGCTTTTAGTAAACAAGAGATGTGATGAGCGGGGACATTTCAGCCACTCTTCACCAGCCTAGGCAATTTTAAGGCAATGAGGTCCCAAACAGACTGCACATAATTTCACTTTAACAAAAGTTGTTAATCATGTGGCACATATTTTACCTAAACTTGCACAGTGATTTTTTATTCCTCTCAGTGCAAGGGGTACTCTCTTTTCTTTTGCATATATAGAATAGGTGGATTGGTTGGTTGTTTAGCTGATTGATTGTTTTTTAAAGTTAGATCCAGTAACGGCTAACCAGTGGATGGCTAAAAAGGCAAAAAGAAAGCCAGACTCCTTTAAGGCAGAATTGGCATGTAGTTTCACACTGATCAGTTCTTTCACACAATCCCAGAATTTTTCTAATTGACAATTATGGTTACCCACAAAACTGAAAGTATCTTTATTTTAATTCAAGGATGGCCAAAATAAACTTGGTGATTGGAAACTGGTTACATGCAACTACTCTTTAAAATTTCCTGGTTGTAAACTAAATTTCTTATTTTCCATATTTTAATCTAATTAATATTTAATTTTGCCATTATTCTTACAGAAATTTTTATTTTCTAGCTTTACAATCAAAAAGTAAAGGGAAAATTCCAAATATACATTTGAAAATTCTTTAAATTATAATTTTTGGAGATCAGTGAATGGGCTAGAAAACCCCTTTAAAAAAAAAAAAGAAGAAGAAAGGAAGAAACAATGTGATCCTGGGCTAAGATCTCCCTTTCCCCTATTCTGATCTTCTGAGTTAATCTGCATAGACAAAGTAGCCTGAGCTATTTGTCTGATAAACCCAGTCTTCTCATCTGCATAGACAAAAAAGTCTGAGCTATTTGTCTAATAAATAGTCTTCACACCTTACAAATGAAAAAAAAATAACGTATAGAAGAGTTAAAGTTATTTGTTCCAGTTCACGGGTGTAATGGCAGCTTCTAGCTCATACTTTTTCCAAACCACTTACGCAGAATATCTGTGTTGAAGGAATTCAGAGAGGCAAGAAATTATTCTAGTGTGGGTGTCATTAGAGAAGACATCATGGAGGAAATAAAATTGAAAAGAAGTCAGCATTTTAAAGCCAAATTTTAATTTTTTAACAAAGTAACACATGCTAGCAATAGAAAATCTGGGAAATGCTGAAAAGTATAAGAAAAGGTGATGGACAAATTACACATAATCCCATCCCATGCAAACAGTGCTATTGGTGCATTATTCTGTCCTCTTTTTACCCTAGTATATTATTTGTTGTTGTTTTCTATCGTTGTGATCATACTACTTATCATGGAATGTTATAACTCAAGCACTATTCCATGTTGTAATGAACTCTTCATAAATGCAGTTTTAATTGCTACAAAATTTATTTTTACCATAATAGTCTTCACTTTTCTCCAATTGTCGAATAATTAGGTAGAAACAAAAGATTTAAATGAAGAGAAGAAAGATATTTGGAGGAAGATATGTATTTACAGAAAATTAAAATACCAAAATACTCACAAAAGTATCTTTGAGCTTTGAAGTTGTGGATGATTTTTGTTCATTCTTTATATTTTTCAATGCTACAAAAACACTTTTAAGAACCTACTTTCATTGACCATTTACAATGTGCTCTATGCCCCAGATATATTTTCCTCATGTAGTTATCACAATGACTAACCAAGATCACTATTATGTCTTCATTTTAAAGATAAGGATAATGAGACGTAGAGAGGTTAAAGGACTTGTGAGTTGGAAATGGAGCCAGAATTTCTTCCCAGGTTCATCTGAAGAGAAAGCTACTGTTCTTCGCCATCATACTGCATATCCTAAGTTTTTTATGAACATCTGCCATTGTTATCACCAAAAAGCTATTTTTTAAAATGAAAATGGATTGCAAATAATAGCTCATTTCTGGTGCAAGCAGGTAATTTATTACCTGTAGAGTACAAAACACAATCTAAAAATCCCAGAATGGCTAAGGAAATCATCAATTCATTAAATCCCCTCAGTTATGTCTTAAATGTTTAAAATTCAAATATGTTTCAGGTTTCTCTGAAATTGATTAGAAATAGAAAAAAAGCAATGTTAATTGCAGTTACATGAATGAAGTCTGGATTCTGAGATGGATGAAAATTGATTGTGCTAAAAGTAGTCTTCTGTAATTAAATGAGACTGTGCTGTGCACTTTAATTAGTCAGCAAAACTTATCCAGAGTGATAACAGAAAGTCCTGGTGTATCTCATTAAATGACAGCCTGGCTGCCCCACCTTGGCTGTGGCTCTGTTTCCCACAGCAGTGTTTTTTATGCATCTATTGCTCTAATTTGAAACTGCAGAAAAGGTGACACATCCTTTTGTAACCCAGAGGTACACATTATAAAATCCTCCTCATTCTTTCATTCAGAAAGTTTGTAATAGCTTTAAATTCTAGGGACTCTCAATAGGGGAACTCGTAACTGCCTTAGAAAGTACTTGAAGTCATTGACATTTCACATCACCCACCAGGGGGCTTGGGAAAGTCAGTAAACATTATAAAATTCACTTGACAGATTTCCCTTAGTGTCTATGCAAACAGGTCGAACATGCATCTTTGAAAAGCTATTCAAGAAAATGAGTCTCCAGAAATTTTCTTCTAACTCTTTAGTATATGAATGTTGAGCTTTCATAGTATTAAAAAAGGAAAACTAATTTATTTTTTATTGCTGTTTTTAATCTTTTTATAATTGTAAAATCAATGCATACTCAGAAAATTCAGAAAGTAAGGAAAAATGTAAAGAAGCAGGAAAAACATCATCTTTCATCCCTTCATTCAAAGATAGATTGCCCTTAACATGATAGCATATTTTCCTCTAGTCTTATATCTAGCCATTGCTTTTGTGTATCTGAGATTACTCTGTTTGAACAATTTAGTATTCTATTAGAAAGACTCATTGAAAAAGAAATTTTAAATTTATTCTTAACCTTAACCTAGATAAGTGGTGGCCATTCCATGTGCTTCTAGCATCCCAGACATGGATTGTCAAGAGTCTTCATTGAGAAAATGTCCCTGTTGAAAGGACAGTACCCATTTCTGTGATAGGAATGAGTATTCTGGATATAATCAAAGAGACAAGACCTATTTATTTAGTAGCCTGGAATTAATCTCACTGGGCTTGCCTTCATTCCCTAAACATTTGTATGTGGAAGAGATAAGGTTATATTTATCATTCAAAACAAGTTTGAAGAAGAGTTCCTATCACAGGACAACCACTACCCACACATCAGGGCAGAGTGGAAGGTGAGACTGGGAGAATCAAAAGGTGAAGGGCAACCTCAAGTCAGGTTGATGGTGTGCCAACAAGTCACTAGACTTAGATCATAGAAATTAAGATTTGCAGTAAAGAGTATGGATCTCAGCCCCAGACTCAGATATTCAAGGGATACCCATTTCTTTGTTTTCTTTAAGGAAAATAAAGTAGTTTCTAAGCATCTGTCTTACCACACTGTCAGGTAACTTAGTTTCGGGCACCAAATCTGGAAAGCTTATGTGTTGCCAAAAAACAAGGCCAGAGTCTTCACCCTCTTATTTGTCACATTGACTGCTAACTTCAGACCAAGCCCCAAGTGATTCCTTGAAATACAGTTTCTTTCTATTTCCCTGACACATGGTGATCAGTGTTCAAGTCTGCCCGCTGCCACACTAGGCACACCCTCTGTCATCCTCTTGGTGGTTGGGCCAATTTACCAGGGAAACACCTGAAAGCTAAGCATCAGTCTCCCACCCATCTCAGAACCCCCCACCCTCCTTCTCTTTCCTCATCTCTGAAAAGTTCCCCTTCCTCCTTAAGTTCTTTAAGATACTTGTCCCTTTTTTCTCTCTACAGGGCTTAATGAAATAGAAGCACACCTGGGACAAATCTTGCAGAAAAGGTCTGCTTCCATCCAGGAACACACACCTCCTCTGAAGTAAAGAACAAATAGCCCAATTTCCTTTTTAGAAGATGTAAAACAAAATTATAAGGAGAAAAACACAAAGTAATGTTTTTCAAAATATCATTTTACCATAGAAAAAAACCTTGACGAAGACTTTGTGAAATTGAAAACCAATGCCAGGGTCCTTCATTCTTTAACACCAAATTTGCTATAAGCTGATATGTGTGGGTTTGGAAGCCAGACTAGAATTCAGATCCTGTGTGTCCCTAGTTTTGTGAGCGTAACCCTCTAGGCTGAGTTTTCTTCTAGCACAGTGTTTGGAACAAAGAGGGATCAACTAATGTTACTTTAGTAACATAGCAAGTGCCTCCCAAGTCACTGCCCAAGCAGTCCCAAAGCTATTTCTTCAATTCCTCATATCCTAGGAGCAATTCAAGGAGAAAGCACCCTTTCTAAAATGTGTGTCTGGTACCCACATTTGAAATTGTTCAAGTAATGGATATGTGATCCAGGTCCTTCAGATGGTAGCTATTTTCCTGCTGGAGAAAGTCATAATTAATCCATTTCAACTCTTTGACCACTGAGTACCCTCCAGAAGCTCTTCAACATATGAGTATCATTGGATGTGACCAGTTTCAACATTTTATTCCTCCTTAGAATTCATTTGATCTATCAGTAAAATTATCTTCCTGGAAATAAACCAAATGATATAGCATGTTCTTAAATTCTTCTCTCTTCATTTTTCCTGTCTCTTAGTCGGATACAGAGTTTTGGGATAAGATGCAAGCAGAATGGGAAGAAATGGCCAGGAGGAACTGGATATCTGAGAACCAAGAAGCCCAGAACCAAGTTACGATCTCAGCTAGCGAGAAGGTGACCAATTCTCTTCTTATACATGCTGACCAATTTTTTTAACCTCTTTGGATCATATATTTATAAATTAGTCGATAACAATTTGTGACAAATACAAGAAGCAAGCAGACAATTTAACGTCAATCTGACCTAGAAGAAATTCTGTTAGATGAAAATAATATTATTATTCAGTGTGTGAAGGCAGCAAAACTAGAATGGAATATCCTTATTTTTATCAATGTTAAAACAGAAAATTTGGCAGCCATCCAGATCTTGGATCCTGACTGTGGGCCAGTTGCTGAACTAATTGACATTGAGGGTGGGTTGGAACAAGAACTGGGCTAATTCCATAATGCTTTTTGTCATCAGTCATGCCCATGAGCATACAGAAGTTATATCAATGGGCAGGGGAGTAAAGCAGGACTTAAGATTGTATTTCACACTTGGTTATTAGACAGCTAGAAAAAAAACTGAGTGGTAAAGATATCTTTCACACAACCAGATCAAGTCCCAAGGGGATTCCTCAGAAATATTCCATGACAGGAGCCCCAACAAATCTGTAAGCACAGTGAACAACCAATCAAATTACCCATGAAGTCCCAGTTGCCCCTGGATTTATGCTTTTAAAAAACAATTGAAAACAAACAAACAAAAAAAACTTGAGAAATAAGTTTAAATGACTTGAAAGATAGAAAGAGATGTGGAATTTTCTTACACAGGGTGGGGAGTGGAGGGATATATATAGTGTATATTTATATTATGGTTTTTGTGGTGGAAGAAGTTTCAGTAATATTTAGTTCTAGGTAATTTCTGTGATACATAGTTCAGTCTAACTAATATTTACTTGTGTCTACTTTGCACTAGATACTGGAGAAATGATGTTAATAGCTTCTGATTTTAGGGGACTTGCAGTCTACATAGTCATTAAATAGTCTTTCTCTTCCCAGTGTTCTGTGTCCCTCAGTAGTTCGGGCAATCTCATAAAATCAGAACAACCATCTCATTAAAAATGACTGTCTCTTCCACACACAAAAAAAAAGAAAGAAAGAAAAGAAAAACTGCACAAGAAGAAAGAACATTGATGCAGATTATCAGACTCTAGGCTATAATCCTTGCACCTGAGACATGACTGGGACCTTGAGCTCCTCACTCCTGGGACCACATATCTGTAACACCACTACATAAGCTGGTCATACCCTGTGGCTTTTAATAAGGGGTTTTGTCTTTCTAAGCACCTATGAAGAATAAAGGATTTCATTTGTTCTATTTTAAAATCTTAGTAGTATCATCAGACTAGCTTATTTGTATCTATCAAATTAAAAGGATTTTTATGATAATCTATGCTAGTAAGGTTACCACAAATAATGTCTCTCAGATACTTCTCATGAGAGTTTAAATTGAGGCATACTTTCTCTAAAACAATTCATCCACATATATCAAGGGTCTCAAAATATTTCAAAGCTTTTAGCCTAATAAAGCCCTCTAGAAATTTATCATACAGTAATAATCAGTGCAGAAAAAGATTTGAGATGAGGCTTTCACTGTAGCTTTATTATAACAACTTAAAAAATGAAAGTCATCTGAATATTCATCAATATGGTATTGATTAAATAAATTTAAATATAATATAAATAATTATAATAACTAAAACTAAGTGGGAATTAAGCAACAAAACAGCACATATATTATGAATTTATTCATTTAATTTATGTACTCATACAAAAATACTAGAAGATTATTTGTACATTCTGCATTGTTTAAATTTTTACCATAAAAGAAGCTCTATAACTTTAAAACATGCATTCTCAGTAGGCAATATAGCCACCAATGGGGCAAAAACTGGTTTGAGGAGTGGAAGGGCAAAAAAAATCTTAGATATTACAATGGTTTGTTAGCCCTCAAAAGGGCCACAGTACATAAACAGATGTACACTACATTGTAACAGTACTTCAGGAAGGAAGACTGGGTGGCAGCACCTAGCAAAAATATGTCCAAAAACGATTTTTAAAAAAAATTTTTTTTTGGCGGGGGGGATGGCTAAAACAAAATGAATGAAAGAAATATCAGAAGAAAAACAAACTCCAAAATACTTGCAGGGATCATTTTTAGGTTGCAGCATTGTGGGTAACTTTTTATATTTTTTTATATTATTCAATAACAAAATAATGTCTAAAATTTAAACAATGAAAATATACATTTATAATAAGGAAAAAGCAGTCATTAAAATTTAATTGCAATTAATTTAATCACACTAAATTAAAATTCAAAAAGAACTTACTGAATGTGAGAATCTTCTTGTGTTGGCCCTTCTCTGTGTTGTAGGGATATTACTTCCACACTGAAAACCCCTTCAAGGACTGGCCGGGGGCATTTGAAGAAGGCCTAAAGAGGCTGAAGGAAGGAGACCTACCAGTCACCATTCTGTTCATGGAGGCAGCAATTCTTCAGGACCCCGGAGATGCAGAGGTTTCATTTTCCCTTCATCCTGCCAGGCTCAGAAAGTGGCCTCATGTACTAATGAGGGACAGATAGTGGCACAGAGCATTTGCATCAAGTTGAGGTTCCCAAAGGAGTTAACTTGCTTTCGTCGGATATAGCCTGTTTTCTAAGCAAATCTTCAGTGCTCCAAAGTAAAGGGCAGGGACAGAAGGTGAAAAATTTAAATTGCCTACCTGGAAGCTCGGCAATTTTTAGAAGGCAGTGCATGTTCTTGTCTGGGTCTAGAGTCACACCATATCTCACCTTTGATTTACTCACTTTGCATTTATTGAGCACATACTATGTCTCAGGGACTGTGCCAGGCACTGGCTTAAAACATTGAAGAACTAGAAAAATGGAACAGTTGAAAAGGCACGTTAGTAGTCTATCTAGAGAGACAGATAAATAAATTAGTGCAGTGTAATAAATGCAGTGTCAGAGTATGCACAGGAGGCTAAGAGAGCAGAGAGCAACGTGCCCAACCCAGCCTTCCTCTACTATGAATCCAAAGCTGAGTTTTGAAGGATAATTGATTAAAGACAGTAGGGGAGTCAAGTTGTTGTTTAGAGGGAATGGTCTGTGGATGATCAGAGGGATCTGAAACATTGGATCAGAGGAGAGAGGGGAGAGGAGAACGCCAGGAGAGGAGGCAAGAAGAGGTAGGCAAGAGTTCAAACTTCACCCTGAAAGCCATGGGGAAACACTAGGGAAGAGGGACACATTTTGATCTGCGTGTTAGAAAACCCCTTCTCTGAGATGTGAAGGATGATGAGAGACGGAGGCTGGGAGAACAGCAAAGAGGCTTCTGCAATCCTGTTATGGTCCACTACATTCTGTAATAAGAGAGTAGTAGGTATAAAGGTTTCTTTTTTAGTTTATTATTTTCAGGAAACCTCTTGTAAGGTATATTCCCAGAAGAATTTGCAGAAATTTCGAGGGATAGATACGGTGCTGAGAAGGCAGTATAGAATAGTGGTTGAGCTTCTAAGCTCTGCTATCCTAACTGTGCAGGTTCAGATTATGCTCTACCACTAGCCATGAGCCATATAATGTGGGACAAGTCATTTAAACCCTCTAACCTTCTGTTTCTCATATGTAAAATTAAAATCATGATTATAATAACTATCTCATTGGATGTTGTGAGGATTAAATTAGTTCATACAAATAAAGTGCTCAGTTCAATGCCTAGCACATCGATATTTAGCCTTCATTATTACTATTGGTTGTACTTAGTTTGTGTAGAAAAAAAAACACAACTGATCTTAAAGCCTCTGGTATCTTGCTAGTCTAAAGACTGACAGTGAAATGGGATTGAACTGAGAGCTGGAATTCTGAACCAAAATATTGCAATTTTTAAAAAGACCTATGAATCATTATAGAAGAGAAAACTACAGATCAGCCTCCCAAAATAATAATGGCATCTTACATTTCTAAATGCTATGCATTTTTATATATATTGTGTCATTTGACACAAAAACTCCGGGAGGCTAAAAAAAATAATAAGTTGTACATTATTATCCCAGATTCATGAATGAGAAAATTAGGATACTTGGTAACTAATGGATCCTAGACAAGGACCCAGGGCTTCTGAATCATGGAGACCCCAAGGCTAGGATAATCAATGAGCTGTGGACAGTGAAAATGATGCCATGCCCAAAGACTAGAAAGAAGCCTCCAAATAAAGACTGTTTAATCAATCTTTTCTTAAAAAGAATTCTAAAATGTACAGAAGATGAAATCAAAATAAAGGGTACCCACCCTCTGTACATTTGAAAGATTAAAAACAATCACTGATATTCTGAGGGGAAATAATTCGTATTTTTTAGTTTACATGGTTTGTATAATAATAATCTATAAGGGTAAAGCAGATACAATTTTTTTGTATAGTTTTGTTTTAAAACATCCATAGCATTGATTCTCAAAGGTAGAAGAGTTATGCATGTCTTAAATCTTTTTAAAATCCCTAAGACTCAGATTCTTGCCCCCACGCCCGGCAAATTCGAGGACAATGTGTGTAATGAGAGGTTTCGTTGATGTGTATTGCTCTTGTAATAGTGTGAAATTATTGTTCTTAAAAGTGTATAAGTATAAATTTGTTATATTAAAAACATTTATTGTAGATATGAAAAAACATTATCTGCTTTAAGATATTCTTCATATTATTTACAAAAGCAAATGATTGGCAACAACTTTAGACCAATAATTGGGGATTGGTTGAGTAAATGATAGGATATCGATTCCAGAAAATTTAAATTAAAAGTGAAGGATTTTGTAAAAATGTAAAAAAGTGCTTATAATGCAACATAAATATAGGCTATAAAATTATATATAACATTAGATTGCACTTTATATATATTTTTATGCATTTTAACAGTTATTTTATTAGAACAATGAGGGTTTTGTTTTATTTTGTTTTGTTTTCCTCAGTTTCTAAATTTTGCATTATTGCTAATAAGTACTTGATTTTCATTTATGTAAGATAATTTCACTTAGTACATCTTGAGATTTCTTATTACAAACTTTACAGACTAGCCACTTTTCTGGGTTATTTTTCTACCACTTTTCTTCACAAATACATAATTATATATCTATAGATGATAGATTGATAGATGATAGATAGATAGATAGATAGATAGATAGATAGATAGATAGATAGATAGATAGATAGATAGATAATGTTTTGGTTTTAAGATACCTACTATTATGAAATCTCAGAAATTCAGAGGTTTCCATGCATCATAGGAGAGAATAAATACTGAAAGTTTGTGACAGAGGATCTTGACCCAGATATCACAAGAGAATTTGAATGAAGAAATGCATGTGAAATTTTTCTCTTCTACAAGTCTCTAAGATCTGAGACAGGTTGCTGTGCACAAAGGGATTTGTTTGTCACAGGTAAACAAACCAACTCTCTAGCACATGAGTGATTCTCCTTCCTCTTGCAATGTTGACATCAGGTTGTTTGTTTGTTTGTTTGTTTGTTTGTAGGCATGGCAGTTTCTCGGGATAACCCAGGCAGAGAATGAAAATGAACAAGCGGCTATTGTCGCCCTCCAGAGGTAGGTGAAGCTAAATGCGAAATCTCTAGTGGATACTAATCAATGGACTTCCTGTTTTTCAGATTTGTTTTTTGAGCCTTAAGTACATTGTAAAGATTTTGTCCAGGAGAGTGCTGAGATGTCACATATTACTTACACTAACTCTGGAAAATAAGAACTTATGAAGAAATAATGTTCCCAAATCAAAATCGCAGTGTTTTGCCATCTAAAAATCAATTGACCCTCACTGGCACAAAAAAAGTCTGTCAAAAGCAATCGTGAAATAGACTCCTTGAATAAATTGTTCTCTTTAACGTTCTAGCCTTCTGCAGCATCTGAAAGTTTTTTCAGGAAAAACATACTCAGAATAATCTCAGTGTAATTTTAGCTACTGGGGTCTACGGAGCACCTGCTGAGATACTTTCAGCAACCTGCAGGTATCACTCGTGAGCCCCTGACTGAAGTTCTAGACTTCTTTGGGTGCATGTAGCATCACACCTTATTTGATTAGAGCCCCTCTTTAAACCCTGGGGGGAAAACAGCCCCTGATAAGTAGACTTCTACTTTTCCTAACGTTTCTTATAAATAAATAAATAAATATGTGGCCTTCTAAAGTACCATCGAGGGCTTGCTATTCAAAGTCCTATCAGGGACTACCAGCACTGTCATCACCTGGGAGCTTGTCAGGCCTGCCCAGCCTTGGGCCCATGCCAGGCCCACTGCATCGGAATCTGCGTGTTACCAGATCCCCAGGTGATTCCTATGTGCTTTCCTTCTCCTTTACAAAACACTGTACAGTCTTCCTTCTGGGTTGTCCAAATTTAGTTCGAGTCAGTTTGTTTGTGGATCAGGTACATTTAATATACTAATAGCAGAGCAGAGTTAAAATAATAATATGCCCTACTTCTCATTAGTTAAACTAACTACTAATAAATTATGTGCAGAGATTAGCCACATTTTCTGTAGTTTTAAAACCATTTTTTAAAATTACCGAACCTAGCACTCATCAGGATGAGTTTTAACTTACTTAAAAATATGGTGAGGTCTCAGTTTTCATGTAGATAAATTTGGTATTTTCCAGAGATTTAACACAGATATAGCAATACTATTGCACCATTTAATTAATAAAGACCTCAAATTTTCTAAAGAATTGTTCAGGCTCTAGATTCCCAAAAAAGTCTGAAAATGGTTGGGCCTTTTTCTTCTTCTTCTTCTTTCAGGTGTTTAGAATTGCAGCCCAATAACTTGAAAGCGTTGATGGCTTTGGCTGTGAGTTACACTAACACCGGCCATCAGCAGGATGCCTGTGAAGCTCTAAAGAATTGGATTAAGCAAAATCCAAAGTACAAATACCTCGTGAAGAGCAAGAAGGGATCTCCAGGCCTCACTCGGCGGATGTCTAAGTCTCCGGTTGATAGGTATCATCATTAAATTACACCCATATACACAGCACCACAAGGGTTATTAACAAGCCTCAGCTCCCCACCATCACCCATTCCAGATGGTTCGTAGAACAGTATTCTGCTAGAAGAGCAGCGCTGATTTAAAAGATTCATGCTGAGACCAGAGCCAACCTTTGGACACATGATCTACATCGTGGGCACTCACAAACATTTATCAATACCATATTTTAAAGCTAAATGCTTTAGACATATAATTAACCTAAAATAAATTATAATAAGTACCAATGTGCCAAGCTTTATGAAGCCTGAGAATTAGGTATGGAGAAAAATGGAACTCCTTTCTTCTGGGAATTTTGTTTCTATCACAATAAATTGTGATGTTAAATTTTTTCTCATTGAGGCCTCAGGACACTTAGCCCTTGGGTTTTCTACATTGACACTTACAGAGTCAATGAAACTCTTCTTGTGGAGACTTTACTTAGCACAGTTTGTATCTCTGTACAACAAAATATTTCATAAAAATTAGCAGGTATTTTTTAACATGCAGTATTAATAGTCCTCTCATTATGCTAAAATATTTTAAGCAACGTTTTTCCTGACCGTAATGTTCCCTTGGAACAGAGAACATAATAGTCAATCATTCATGTTTAGATTATTTGAATTACAAATTCATGTTTTATACTTTGTAGCTCTGTTCTGGAAGGAGTGAAGGAATTATATCTGGAAGCTGCCCACCAAAATGGAGATATGATTGACCCAGACCTACAGACAGGTCTGGGGGTACTGTTCCACCTGAGTGGAGAATTTAATAGAGCAATAGATGCATTTAATGCTGCCTTAACTGTTCGGCCAGAGGTAAGTACATAGCAAGAAACCATAAGGTTTTCTGTTAAAAAAAAAAGTTTTCACAAGATACATTTTGTACATTTCTGCTATACTTTATTTCCCTAGAGCCAATGGTTTAAAGTGATCAGTAGTAACGATAATGCTCCTGTGGCTGTTAATACTTAGGTACCTGAAATAGAAACATGAATTACTTGACAGCATTAAATGGTAGCTGCTCTTTGATGAATGAAAGTCATTTCACAAAGTAGTCCATAAAGAATTTTGAGTAATTCGCCATGTCATGATTCTTGTCCATGAGCAATGGATAAATGTATAGTCATCGTCCTTCTTCTGCAGGAGATATGTGACTACTCTGTCATTGTGTCTTGTACTGGTCGTTAGAGAGCTTTCGTTTTGTCATCAGGACTATTCATTATG
Organism: Macroglossus sobrinus; assembly: GCA_004027375.1. Classification (NCBI taxonomy): domain Eukaryota; kingdom Metazoa; phylum Chordata; class Mammalia; order Chiroptera; family Pteropodidae; genus Macroglossus; species Macroglossus sobrinus. The sequence continues at coordinate 904,581 of PVKZ01000248.1, forward strand.
GAATCGTCTTGGGGCGACCTTGGCAAATGGAGACCGCAGTGAGGAAGCTGTGGAGGCCTACACACGAGCTCTGGAGATCCAGCCAGGCTTCATCCGATCCAGATACAATCTGGGGATAAGCTGCATCAACCTGGGCGCCTACAGGTGAAGTATGGCAGCAAGCTGGAAACCAAAAGTCATGCTTATGGCTAACTATTAACTATTTAACTATTCCCAGTAAAAAAAAAAAAAAAAAAATCTTTCATAGGAGTAATCCTCCTTCTGTTAAGAGTAAGCTTTGAACCTTCAGATCCCAATGCCTATTGAAGCAGGAGCAATTTGCTTTAGCATTTCTCCATCTTTAGAGGGCTGCAGTTATGTGAGCATCTTGTGAAATGTAGATTCCCAGGCCGCTCCTCCAGAGCTTTTGGTTCAGTCAGTCTGAGTTGGGATAAGTTGTCCAGGTTTTTAACACCCCCAAGGGTAACTCTTTAGAAACATAAACAGTCCAAACCTTCATTTTTCCAAGTAAGGAAAAGAAAAATCTTGGGGCATAGGGACAGGAAAACCTAGCAAAATGACTTAAGAAGGTCCCAGAGCCAATTTTTGGCAAAGCACAATCAAGAATTCAGGTTCTCTAAACCTAATTTACCAATGAAATTAATATTTAAGAATTAAGAAAACAAATTTAAATGTGGGTTTATTATTTGAAATGCTTTTCTCCTTCTCTTATAAATCCTTATTATTATTCATGTTTATATCCTCTCTCTTTACATCAACAGGAAACATAAATGACCTTTGTTTCTTTGGGGTAATAAAAGTTTGGGTGATTTCTTCTTTTTTTCTATTTTTTATGTTTTCTAAATAAATAGGTATCACTTTCATAATTAGAAAAAGGAGAACTAAATGTTAGTTTTAAAACCCCACAAAAAAAAAAAGTGTAAATCCTTTCTCATTCTTGGAAAGAGCCAGGCTTTTAGAATCAGACAAGCTCAGGTTCAAATAACAGTTCTACCATTGACTGGTTTTATAATTCTGGGTACATAGTTTTGAAACTCAATTTCTTTACCTGCTTAAAAAAAAAGAGGTCATAATATTTATCTTACAGGATCATTGTGCAGGTTAAATGTAATTGCCTAGCATCAAGCAGATGCTTAATGCAAAGCAGGAATTATTACCGTGATTATTATCATTGCTATCCTCACCAGTATCATTATAATTATTTAAATAAGTCATCGGAGAGCTACATAACTGGATTTCATTCTTTTGACATCTGAAGAATTGCTGTTTCTGAACTGCATTAGAATATTGTGCCTTTGGCAAATACTAAGTCTTTAGAAACTAGTTGCTGCATTTATACTAAAAAGATCTTAGAAAGAACACTAGTCACTGGCTTACACTCTGATCTCTTAGAGAATTTTGCCCAGGTCAAAACCAGGAAAGCTGAGTGACTCCTGAGAAACCGGTTTGTTTTATTTTGTGGACATTATGAGATGTGCTGCTCACTGAGGTCCTCATTACATTAACTGTGCAAAGGACCAGAGTCGAACATGTGCTGCCTCCCTACATACCAGCTGTCTAAGGCCTGAAAGTGTCTATTGGATATATTAACTTCATTCTTGGCTTCATCTGATTTCCCTAACCTGATTTTATCTTTACTATTTTTATTCACCTATTTTCCAGGTATGTTGTATGAGACACCTTAGGTCCTGTTTTTGGAACAAGGAGAGAGATAAATACATACATATGTACATGTAGACATATTGAATTCTAATAAAGGAGGCTTTTATAAAGCTTCTGGATGAGTTTTCTTAATTGTAACTTCTTAGTGTTGAAAATGATACTTGAGGGTTCAATAAAATACTGTCTTGGCATTCACAGATGTAAGCCTTCACAGGGCTATTTGTAGGAGGCAGGGAAGGTCCATGACAGGTAGAAATGAGCAACCCTGTTGAGGTGGGAATTTTTAATCCTCAAACAGAAGGTCTTCTGTATGAAGCAAGTCAGTGTTAAGTTTGCTGGATGAAATACAGAATGCCCACTTAAATTTGAATTTCTGATAAATAGCAAATATGTCTTAGGATAAGTATTTCCCAAATATTGCATGAGACATATTTATACTGAAAAATATTTATTGTTTATCTGAAACTCAAATTTTACTTTGTATTCTGGATTCTTATTTGCTAAATCTGTCCATCTGGCTCAAATAGCAAATTTAGAACATTTCAGCTAAGTTTTGTGGGTCTTTGTTGTCATGCTGGATATGGGAAATCTTGTGAAGTGATAAACATCTTGCATTTTTTTCTGAGAAAAAGACCACCAAGTGACCATCACTTTAAATGAATTCTGAAAATAAGTTTAACTTGAAGTGTAAGTGCAAGCTTAGGAAATAACAACACTCAATAGAGATGGGGCTCAGAAGAGAGCCAGGAGTTGGTACCAATACTTCTGTACCACCAAAATACTTTCATACCCGCCAAAGTCTTGGGACCTCCTCCTCAAAATCTGCAGGTGTCTATGTATGAACTTTAATACTTGCTGTTTGTTATCTCACATTTTCTAGAAAGAGTCAAAGGCAAGCTCTAACCTAGTATTGCGTACAATTGAAATAAGAAGAGGAAATTGTTGGCCTGAAACTTTGATGTAGCTTAAAATACTACCCTTTTGTCTGTCCGAGCTCCAGTGTGGAGCTTAGACCAATGAATCTTAACTGTTTCAAAAGTGAGGACCCTTTTTTAATGAAAAAAAATCTCATTTCTTTTGATAGTAATATTTTTAGTATTAGTATAATGAAGGAAAGCAACTATAAAATGACAAATGCTTTACAATAATTATGCTTTTTTATTAATCATGACATATACACAATTTACACTTATTAATACATATATGTGTAATAACAGTTTTCCTGTAAACTATGAGTCAAAAAAATAGATACAGATTGACACCCAGCCTCTCCTTTAAAGAGGTTTTTAAAAGAACACAGTAAAGGCTAACTCTTCCTCCAAACAGGCTATGCACATTATCTGGACAGGATCACAAGGTATATTCTGCTTATTAAGTGAACTGAGCTACAGTCAACATGGAAGCCTCATTTGAGCTCCTTTAATTTAGCTTAACAAATACATCTGCAACTTGATCATACAACTCTCTGTCTTGATGGCCAATAAAAGAAATGCTTCCCCTGAATATGGAAACTTAACATGATTAAGGAAAAAGAATGAGTTTAAATTCTTTGATTCAGCTTAACTCTGCCTTCAACGTTTACATCAGTTATCCATCCCAATTTCTATCATTCCTCTTTGTTGTGACAGGCTGCCTATAGATTATATTGACAATACACAGAGATAACGATCAAGTTATCTTTGAATTGAACCACAAGGTAGTAGAGGACCTCCAAAATGTCCCCATTCTGTGGGGCCACCATAGTCATTCAGACAGCTCAGGACAGCCACCAGTGGCAGCCTCCAGAACAATGACCAGGCAGTTGGAAGGTGCCACTAGGGAAGATAAAATACATATATGTGTGAAACATATATTCACACATATATGTAAAATCTTCTTTGACCCCCAAAAGGGCTTTGAGTTCCCAAGTTGGGAAACAGGTATAGGCTATCGTCATGAGAAAAACCTGGAGTTGCTGAGCAAGGCTAGTGAATTAGACAATTCTGTTACTCTCCACATCCCTCAGAGACCACTGCCTTATACCTAGTGGCTCAGAGCAGCCTGTACACAAGGGAATCCCAAGATCTTTCTTCCATTCTCCCCCACTAGAGTTATTACAGGCCTAGCAGGATGAGAGGAAACAGAGTCCTCAATTCGAGCTGCCATCCTGTGACGAGGGAGCCAGAAATGGCCCTCAAAGTAGACTCCCATGAGCATCTGTTTATAAATCCTCCTCTCTCGCTTGATTACAAGAAATCTAAAAGAGGGTGATTAGAATACCCACTGCCATTACCCAGGTTCCTACATACAGTGCAATCATTCCCCAATTGCCTTCTATTTCCAGACAAACCTAACAGTATAAATGAGCAAATGCCTATATATGTGCATTGGAATCAGAAATCTAATCTCATTTTCTTTAATGTTTCTTACAAGATGCTTAAGAATAACTTCCTGACAGAATTAGATGAGATCAAGTGTGTGAAAAGCCTCTAAGAAGAGTAAAGCAGATAATTATTCTTAGTGATGACCACTTTGTCAGATACACTATACACATTTCGGGTGACATAAGGCGCTGAAGAGGGCAGATCCAGCAGGTAGTCCTGGCGCACACGCAGGGGTATACCGGAGGAGCTAGAAGGCCTTTGGACAGCATCTGACTCAGCAATTCACACACTCTGTGTTCTCAGGACTCCTTTATATTTTTAACAACTGTTGAGAACCTCAACGGACTTTTGTTATGTGGGTTTTATCTATTAATTTTTACCATATTAGAAATTAAACTGAGAAAATTTTAAAAGATTCATTTAGAAATAAACTATTTACATGTTAACATAAATCATGTATTAGAGGGTAGGGAGTGGGGGAGGAGGGAAGAGGTAGATGGGGTAAAGGGGGTCAAATATAGCTGAAGGAAACTGGACTTGGGGTGGTAAACACACAATAGAATAAACAGATGTCAAATGATAATGTACACCTGAAAATTATATAATTGTATTAACCAATGTTACCCCAATAAGTGTAAATTTTTTTAATTAAAATTTTTTTGAATTTTTAAAAATAATAATTATTATTATTCAAAAAATATGTTTAGTGTAAAGAGTGGCATTCCTTCACATTTTTACACATTTATTTAATATCTTGCCTAATAGAAGACAGACACTCATATCTGCTTCTGCATTCAGTCTGTTGAGATATCATACATCATGCAGTCCCTGGAACAATCCACTGTACAATTGTGAATGAGAGTTAAAAGATAAAATAACATCTCAGTATTGTTATAAAAATGATTTTGACCTACTGACCCCCATGGTTCCCCAGATAACATTTTGAGAACTATTGATTTTACCTAATGATAACAGTTTTCACATAAATTGTTTCAACTGCACCTCACAACAAGGTTTTACAATGAATTCTATTCTCCATACTATATAATTGGAGAAACTGAGGCTTGGAGAAAATAGAAATTTGCTAAGGCTAAACAATGAGATTCAAGTCCAGGTGCTCTGATAACAAATTCAACTCAACCCCGGAAGCCTCACTAATAGAAAAAGTTGGACCACTTTGTTTCTGAGTAGGGCCAGATGCTTCCTCTTCAACCCTAGTTATATAAATCACATCTGTAAATGGATTACATCTTCACATCATTCCCGGAGTAGGGGAAATCGAATGCATTAAAGAGTTAGCAATGGTTTTGCCATTACTCTTTCTCTCCCACATGACATTCCTAAAATGAAATTTGCTTTGCTTTTTTCTTTCTGATTTCACTACATTTAACGATGATTTTTCACAAAAGAATCATGACAGAATCAGAAAGTTGTTCATCTGATGATCCAAAACATCAGAGAGAGGTGGTTTAGAATTTTAGACTAAAATAACTTAATCCATTTTTGTTTTTTGAAGTTTGCTAACTCTGAAATTTGTTGCGTTTTTAAATGTCTGTTTTTCTACCCTGTTAGAGAAGCTGTCAGCAATTTTCTCACTGCCCTCAGTCTGCAAAGAAAGAGCCGGAATCAACAGCAAGTTCCTCATCCTGCTATCTCTGGGAACATCTGGGCTGCCCTCAGAATTGCACTTTCTCTGATGGACCAACCTGAACTCTTCCAGGCGGCTAATCTGGGTGACCTGGATGTCCTCCTAAGAGCTTTCAACTTGGATCCTTGAAGGAAATGAAAAAAAAATAAAAAATAATAATCTCTTCTCTGTATAATGGTACTGAGAAATGCAAAACTATTTTATGAATTCCAAAAAGGTTAAACCAGATGTTCAAAAGGCCGTTGGTGATACAACCCAAGAGAATTCCTACAGACAATGCCCAGTAGCTGTTCAGATCCCAAAGCACAAAATGTTATCTATAGAGTCAAGGTCAGGGTTGAAAGAAGAATTGAGAGGCTGAAGACAAACCAAGATACAGTAACTGTATGTGAATATTCTTTTCACAAGCTGCAAGCACATCACAAAATGTATTCTTTGGGTTTTTTGTCCCCACTTGCAGCTAATGACACATCTAAGAACTTGCTCATGGGACACCTGGAGAAAGCACTGCCTCAAATCAGGGAATTCTGACTATTTCCGAACTGTCCCCTGAAATATCCCTTTTACAAGATTGAACATAGTTTGGGCCAAGGTGCATGCACAAATATTAACTTAAGAGAGGCATTGCTTAAACCTGTTCCAATTTTAACTTTAACTGTAGCTTTTTGATTCCAGAGAAGGAGCTTTGCTGGCAAAAGCAGTTTTTGCACTAGAAATTTTTGCTTTTCCCAATCAAAACTTTTCTGGGACTGTATATATGCACTTTAATATCTTATTTATGCCTTGCTGGAGTTTTGTTGCTCCAATTTTTAACTTGGGGGTAGAAGATTTGAGAATTCAGCCTTGCTAGATCAATGGACCAAATAAAAATACCTGAATATAGTTTTCATAGTGTAGGGTTTTGAAGGAATGTTTTTAAAGGAGATGTGACATAAGCTGTAAGTATGTCAAATATATCTTATTACGTGTTTTCTGGGACTGTGTGAATTTAAGCAAAAGATAAGGTATTGTCTTTCATGCATTCTCTGTAGGGCAAAAGTTTGATGATATCATGATTTCTATTGAGTTAGCATTAACTTGCTTAAATGTCATGTTTAACTTGCTTTCTAGTTGCCCTGCACATCAATATTCTTTTTAAACTGTTAATATTTTAAATAATATTTAAGAGTGATATACTTTTTCCTAAAAAGTATTTTTTAGTTCCATAATAATCTGCACTGCTCACCCTTTTGCATTCTAAGTGAAAAATATCAGTATTTTCTAGCTGAACCTTACTGAATGTCGGTGGTTTCATATGAAAGATGCATGCCCCTTTGGCTCTCATTTTGAACATTTATCAAGTGTCAATAATATCTGTTGGCAATGGTGTTTTATTTCATTGATTACATTCCACTCAGTTCTTCAGAGTTTAGTGCCTGTTGGGGGCTAGTGATTATTTGGAAAGACATCATTTTTTAAAAGATTAGAAATATTGTTTGTAAAATGCTAACCAAAATATAATTTCACCTATGTCCAATTCTAGTAATCTGTCCTAGCAAGTTGTCTCATTCTTCTTCACCTTGTCTCCTTTCCTCTTCCAGAATCTTCACCAAAGCAATCTAATTCCATCTTTTCTTCATGTTCTTTGGCTAGTGAGTGATAGCTGGTTACATTCATCATTATGATTACCAAGCAAAAGAGCATTTGGGTCAGGACAGTTTAATTGACTGGGGAGTTAGCCTCTACTGTGGGGAAGAGAGGGGAATATACACACATACTGAACTCAAGGTGCAGGTAGCAATTGTCTCCGCTGTTACATTTGAAGACCCTGGAATAGGAAGGGGCCTCAAGTTAACATAATAACACAAGTCCTTAAGAACTACATATTATAAGCAGTGACAAAACATTGGGCAAAGCAGTCACAGTCATCACTGGGCAGCAGCACAAGCCAGTCTTGGCCTACTTCCCTGCAGTCTCAGAAGTAAAGTAAAGCTCAACCATATTTTCCACAGTGGTATTCTTTAGAATTTTAGAATCCTAGAAATTCAGTCTGGGAATGACTCTTGCAACCCATGGTAGCTGCCTGTTTGACTATGCCTGATAGAATAGCATCCATTCTCAGCATGCTCCTTCCTCCTCCCTATCCCCGTGCCTTCACTATATGGCCAGCTGACTTGCGTCCATAATAGTTCACTAGAAACTCTAAAGAAGGATTCAACATTTACAAGTGTTTTGATTATGATGCCATTCTATGCTTTCAACAGTAACTGAATTTGCAATAAAAATAGGCTGTTTTTTACACTTTGCCGTCACTAAATGCATGAGAGCAGTATAATTTAAAGCACTACAGTAGGGTAAATGTGCAATTTAACTTTGATTTAACTTGATTGTTGCTAAGTGGTGGCAAATTTGGGGGGTCTCAAGTTTATTTTGCTATTTGAATACAAAGTAACTTCAAACTCCAAGGAGTTGTTTTAGGGGAAAGTAAACAATTGTTCGTTCCCATCATTATTTGGTAATTTGCAGGAAGTTTGGTAGAACTTTCTCTAATATATCTAATGTCCATCAGAACCAAGATTTTCATAGGTGGTATCCTTCCAGGAATTGCAGAATTATTGCCCAAGACATTTTTCAATAATATTTTAATAAAATTAAGTTTAAAAAGTCACTAAAAAGCAAGTACAAATTTATAGAAATCAGAGTACCATCAAAAGTTAAACAGCAAGATTTTAGAAGAGTCTTTATTCTATACATCTTTTTTTTTTTTTACATGTATATGCATTCTTTTAAGACAGAACTGTTTTGGGCATCTTATCTTCATGGTGTGAAATTGTCATTTAAATTACTCCTTCCATTTGAAAGGGTAGGATGGATGTCCTTGGTTCCCTTCTGAGGCATTCTGGGAAGGCTTTGAGTTTCTTTTTTTCTTGTATTACTTAGTAACAGCCTAAGATCTCTTTTACGAGAGTGGCCACTCAATTGCACGAATGTGACACTCAAGGACTGATTTCGGCGTAGATTGGATGAAAATGCAGGGAAGGCTAGTGGTTACTGCAGAGTTTCTATATATGTTATAACTATGTCTAGTGGGCTACTTCTACACACTGCTAGAGCCTAATGGTGAGAAGAACATGGAGGAGTAGGGAAGAAGAGAGGCAGGAGTAAAGTGTTCACTTACTGGGCCAATCATATTGAGTCATCATCCCCTTCGCTTTCTCCCAAGATCACTCCCCATGACTCCTAGAAAGAAAGGCAGATCTTATCCACCAGGACACTTTAATAGAAAACTGTGAGCCGTACTTTCCCAGCCAATCTGTGTTTTTCAACTAAAACAGCAAATTGGTGATCTTTAACTAGGTTGGAATGTCCAGGACACACTCATTTTCACAGTTTTATGCCACTTTCCATTCTTTTCCCTTCAAGAGAACTATTGCATTGAATCTTGGGTCCATGTCTAGATACTCATACTAGATAAATCTTTCTAGCATATTTTTGTTATATAAGCAAGACTTAAACACAACTGTAGCTACTCACACTTATAACGGGAGCTCCCAAACGTTTTACCATAAATTTTGTGAGTTCCTTGGGAATATAGAAAGCAAGATGGTAATTCTGTGTCTGTTTCTCATTTGCCCCTGAATCAGTTCCCCAAGACTGGGCTATGCTGTAACTTAATTGTTGTTGCTGTTGTTTTACACCTTGAAATGCTTCTAAAAGCACTCTAGAAACAGGGTATGCTGAAGGCTTAATTTGTGTGCCATCTTTTTAAGGCCTCCTATCACATGCACACCCATAATTTCAATTTTGTAAAATAATTTCAAATTCATTTCCTCTCCGGATTTTACTGTAGTTTCCCTATCTTCTCACTATTTATAGAACTGGTTGAAATTAAATCATTTTGAACTAAGAAGTAGATATATATATATTTTTTGAAGAGTATTTGGAGGTGAACTCTGGTATAAGTTTGTAAAAAGGCAATTTTTAAAACATAAAACATATAACCTCAGGTACAAAAATAACGCATGCATTAGTACTTGCAAATCTGCCTACTCAAATATTAACCAAAGCATGCAAGATAACACTACTGAATGTAAATTTATCCAGTGCATGATTAAGTCTCATAGGTTAGCTTATTTTCCTTGCTTCTAAACAAGGAATCATTTTCATGAACATTGTGTTACAGTTTTTCTATTTGCTTTTAATATCCTATCCTTGAGATTGTTTTCTTGCTACCACACTGAACTTTACAGATATTCACACATCTGGTTTATACAGTGTTGCAGCCAGTACCAAACTAATTCTCTGAGGAATCCAGGTACTTAGACATCCAAAAAAATTTTTAAAACCAGTTGAGGCACAACAGATCCAAAACTGAAGTAAAACCCACATGTCTGAATTCTATTATATAAAATCATGTTGCTTGCCTCACACAGTTTTGATTCTAAATTCTGAATCGTGCATTTCAATTTTTTTCTAAAGTTTGAGAATAAATTAGAAATCCTGATATTCTAAACAAGTAAGGAGGTTAGGGTAATGTCAGGCACATGAAAACCATTCTAAGGCAAAATGGACATGGAGCTCTAATATCCACAAATTTCACATAGTGACTACATGGGATGTCACACCATTATCCTCACCATGGCCCTATTTGTATGATGAGGTACTAGAATCCACATTCTTGGGAAACTGGACTTGGTCAATACGTCCAAAAACATTGAAATGCAAGGGTGATGAGGTGATTTCACAGTCACTAAGACCAATTCTGAAGGCCTCTCACTGCTTTTTTCTACAACCCCTGCTTTATGAAAAAAAAAAATGACAAGGAGACCAGATATTTAGGGAGCAAAGCTCCATAGGACAAGATTCTTGTGTGGAGGCATTAAACAGTTAAGAGGAAGGGGGAAAAAACAGAAAATTAAAGTGTAAGGGTTAACAAACTCTCATGTGGTATTTTGCCTTGAATAAAGTTCCCACTTCCGGCAACCTTTGCAGAAATACCAAAATAACACACTCCAGTACCAAGTGCTCCAATCTCAGAAGTGTTTTCTCAGGACCTTCTCTACAAGAGAAAACTAACTTGCAATGTTGCAGTGTTGTAACAAAACCTTGACAGGCTCAGTGGGACACTTTTAGAAACCTGTACTCAAAATAATCTTAAAATGAAAAAAAAAGAAAAATGAGGCAGTTCTTTGCTAACAATAAAATGTCTTTTTTCCTTTGAATTTCTTGGAGAGGGAAATGGTGTGACACAAAACGAGTAAGGGATATATACACACTCAACTAGGTCATTTGGCATTTTCACTGAGATATATAAAATTTTGCGTAGAAGCCATAAAGGAATTATGCCATGTGAGAAATGTGTTCATGATTGAATATGTCACCAGTAGTTAAAGGAAATATAGCAAACCTAAATTTTTACCAACTTCCTTTCAATTTCCCCCCTTAACCTAACCCTAAAATTTCATTATCCAAATTTGTTTACATTGGTTGAGAAAACAACCTGATTAATTTAGTAAATTTTTTACAAACTATAATAAGCATTTATTAACTATTTAGAAAAAACATTTCTATATATTTTGTATATCTATGAATATTGCTTATCTAGTCTAATCAAAAAATATTGTTTTGAGACAGATTCTTCTGTGATGCTTCCTTATCATGCTCAATAATGTTTAAAATCTTGGGATTTCATTTTTAAGCTAAAATAGATAACAAAGAAAAATTTAACTTTAAATGTTTACATTGAGTTTCTAAATTAAAACCAATGCAAATTAAGTGACCCATAGTAAATTAATGGCAATGGGGGTATAAAAGTTATTGGCATACTATGTGATAATATATCTGTGCATTTACTGAAATATTATGTATCATAGCACAACTATGTTGGGTATTAAGACTTCTTCTTAGTATTTCCCTGTGTTGCTCTTTGAAATAAAAGTACTACCAAAAAAGTAACCTATCATATGGATGTGTTTAATTTACTCAGTTGGCTTATAATTTACAAAGTACCAAGATTAAGGTAGTATGTTTGTACTATTATTGGAAGCATGCCTTCCCTTTTTCACATTATTGTATTTATATTTGTGCAATTTTAAACTATGTTTTCAAATAAACTTTGTGGCTTTGAGGTTGTTTCAGAAATCTTTCAAAATGAGATTTGGGGATCAGAATTGCTTCAACTCAAATAGAATCGAATTTGTACTACTGGTTAAAAGGTCCTTTTATTGAATATCATCACTACATATGATTTTGCATGAGTTAACTGGAAATCAGGAATACATTTTTAGATATAAAACAAAACTTTAAAATCTTCCTGTTAATTTTTTAAACTAAAATATTATTTAACCTGAAATTGGATTTGTGATTTTTTTAGAATAAATTATTAAATATAATTCAGTTTTAGGGTCTGCTTTTCTTTCTTTTTGGTCAGTCAATAAATATTTGAGCATCTACTATATGCAGGTACTCTTCTAGTGTGGGACAGTGGGAGTAAATCAAATCAAACTTGCCCCAGAACTTAGATTTCTGTGAGGGAGCAACAAATAAGAATGTCGAGTGCTGTAAAGTGCTAGAACTAGGCAAATAAGATATTTTGAAAGTGACTAGGGGTTGCTTTATTGTAAGTGGTTAGGAAAGGTTCCTCTTAGGTGATGTTTGGGCTGAGATTCAAATAAGGAGAAGCCAGTCAAGTGAAGTTGGGGATGACAGTTCCTTGCAGAGCCAACACTAGTGCAAGATGCCAAGGAAGGAACGAGTTTGGTGTGTGCTCAGAGAGAAAGAGGCCCAAGGTGCTGAGGTCTGTGAGCTGGGTAGACCTTAGGAGAGGCCCTGACAGGGCAGAAGATCCTAGGAGGCCTTCTTAGAGCAAGATAAAGGGCAGATTTGCCCCCAAACAAAGGAGAGATACCACTGAGACAGAAGTTTCTGTATTTCTGAAAAATTTATTAGCTAAAGTCCTTGAGTATTCAGATTGGTGATGGAGGGAACAGCAGGCTCAGATTAAGAGAGCTACACAATGAGACCAGAGCACTCCCTTCTACCTCTCTTCACTGTCCCCTTTTGATCTGAGGCAGCACTTAACCTTGGTGTAATTCCATTTTCTCTATCAAATCAAGCTGGACATCTTCCTTTCCTGCTTCACTGTTATTCTATATAGAGTAAAAGTCCATCCACCTAGGGGTGAACTGTGGCTCCTCTCTCTACCCCTTGCATAACTCAAACATTTATGTGTCCTATCTCCACTTTTAAATGTGAATTACATTAATTTCCTCAAACAAATAGCTGCTTCACTCTGTGTGTGTGTGTGGGGGGGGGGGGGGAGCAGCCCAAGGTTTGAAAGGTTCTTTGCATTTCATTACAAGACTCCATAAGGCAATATCTTACCTATCTAAAACTTCAGGGCTCACAAAGGACTTACATGGTTTCTGCCACCCCCATCCCCCACCTTACATCTCATAATAAATCATGCTGTCTGATCGTCATCTTAATGAATCAGAACTTTGGGAACTGATAGTTAATTTCAGTATTGCGCCCTGAGGAACTAAACTACTGATTCTCAGTAGGTCCCCTGCTTGAGTTTGCTCACCTGAATTTAGAAGAGTAGAGACCAGTCAGTAGAGCCTTCTGAGCCTAAGTTCTTTGAAAGAAAAACAGAAGGGAAGCTAACACTCACTGAATATCATGTGCCAGATTTCTAGACCAGAGGTTTCTACTCTGCCATTTTAACCCCAATTGGCACCTGGAACCTATTCCTTCACCCTACTAATAATGTATCCCATCTATAATTAATATTATTGTAAATAATGAATACAATAGCAAAACTATGCCAGGTGAAAAAAAAAATGTCTTATAGATTAAAAACTAAAGATCACATCTAATACTAAAAATTGCAAAAACTACTTTTTGTCAAAAGTAGGCTTGAGATATGTTACCAAGATGATGGCTAACCCTGCTCATAATAAAATTTGCTACTGATTAAAAATTGACAAAAGAACAAAATCTTGACAAAACTTAGATTTGTATAATTTGGCCTGGGGTAAAACTAGACCCAGTGGAAATAATAGCTGCAAAAGGGGAATTTGCAATAGCAAAAGTTGTAATAGGGAAATTTTAATGAAGACCAAAAACTAAAAGATGACTCAGATTGTTCTCATAACATTTACACAATACCAATTAAACTAATTTCATTAAAATAGAACAGAAAATGTAAAAGCTTGGAAAGAGTTCAACTAGATTACAATTTCATACCTTCCCTCTCCTCAAATCCCCAATTTCCCCATGCTTCCTCCAAGCTGATGATCTTGCTTCCTTCTTCCCTGAGAAAATTAGAGCAGGCAGGAGAGAATTCTGACTCGGTGGCCCTCTATCTATCTCCTCACCACTGCATCTGAGCTCCAGGTCTCTGCTTCTTCCTGTTCCATGGGATTCCCAGACCCTTGTCTAAAGTCAGCTCTGACTTTGGCACTAAATTCCATCAAGTCTTCCCCCTCCTAGTTGATCGCAGCTCTATTATTTAGTTACTCAGAACAAAAACTTTAGAGTCATCCTTTGCTACTCTTGTTCCCTCACACTCCAATCCTATCCATCAGGAAATCCTACTGGCCTTACCTTCAAGTGTATTCAGAATCTGACCATCCTGAATACATCCACTGCTACCATCTCATCTATTGCAGTCATCATCCACTCGCACCTTGCTAATCACAGTAGCCCCTAGCCCCTACTAGTATCCCTGCCCTCTTATCATCTAGTCTAAACAAAGAATGATCTTCCTGAAACTTTGGTCAGATCGAGCCATTGCTCTGCTCAAGACTCTATAATGGCTCTCCATTGCACCCTCATGTCAAGTTCTTCCGATGGTCCCCCAGGCTCAGGCAATCTGGCCCCTCTCTGGTGTCCTCTCTCATTACTCTACCCCTCATTCCCTTCTCTCAAATTCCTCATCTCCTTGCTGTTTCTGACAAATTGAGATATGTTCCCACCCTGGAGCCTCTGTTCCAGCTAGTCCCCCTGACAAGAATATTCTTCTCCAACGTGTTTAAATGACTCTTTCATCTCCTTCAAATCTTGGTTCAAATCTCACCTCCAAACTATACCTTCCCTGAGTACTTTATTTAGTACCGTCACCTGCACCTCTACCCATGCTCTACATTCTCTTCTTTTCCATAGCATTTATTATCTTTTAATATATTATATAATTTACTTATTTCTTATATTTGGTATCTGCTGCTCCCTGCTGGAAAGTAAACTCAAGAAAGGCAGAGATCCTTGTCTAAACTGTTTAGTGATACATCTAAAAAAAGCAATGCCTAGCACATGGTAGATGTTTTATATTTAAAACACTATATAGATTAATAAAATTAATTGGTTCAATGGAATTATCTCTAGCAAAATACTTTTGAAAAAGTCATCAATTTTGGTGTAATTCTTTAAAAAAATAAAATTTTTCTAAATTTAAAAAATATTTTTTAAAAAAGTTTTTAGACTGAAATAAAGGGTCAAAACCTCCATAGTCAAAATGCTGGTGTATGTATATGGGTTAATATGGTGATGTAAAGTAGCACAGTAAAAATATTCTGGTTCCATCACTGTCAGATGCTTTAGATAAATACTTCTCAATTATTATCATGCCCATTGCACAGATGAGAAGACTGAGTCTCAAGATATGAAGTGCTTATCACACTCACATAGCTAGTCTGTGTTGGGAACAGGATTTGAACTTGTCTATGTGACTATACTCTCACCATTATATCATCCTGCCTCTCTATGTCACTGACTTTCCCTAGTAGATCTTTAAATAATTATTTGTAGAAGAATGAAAATAACCCACCATTTTCCTATTAAATTTTCCCACTATGACTAAAGTTTGTCACTAACTATACTCACAAAGCAGGACTGTAATTTCAAACAGTGCATACATACACTGGTAAGGGCATGATGGGATATAGCAAATGAATGTGAGTGCAGCTGGCTTGCACACATTATTCTAAAAACTTTACCATTCTCTGAATCATAAATAATCCCTTACTCTTCTCTTATCTCCCTCACCAAAACATATGGCACAACACTGAAGTTGGTGATTTTACTTGGATTTTAAAAATATATCTGTTCATTCTTTTAAAAACTGTAAGCATTAAATGAACATATTTTAAGTAGCAATTAGCATACTCTATATGGTAGGCAAAATAATGCCCTCCAAAGATGTCCACATGCTAATTCCTGAAACCTGTGTTACATTACATGGCAAAAGGAATATTGCAGATGTGATCAAGTTAAGGATCCAGAGATGGTAAGATTATTCTGGACTATCTGCATGGGCTCAATGTAATCATAAGGGTCCTTATTAAAGGGAGGCAGGAGAGCCAGTCAGAGATGTGACAATGAAAGCAGACCCCGGAATGATGCCAGTGCTGCTGGGAAGCCATCAGCCAAGGAATATGAACAGCTTCTAGAGGCTGGAAAATGAAGGGAATGGATTCTCTCCTACAGCTTCCCTGTTGACACCTAGATTTCAGACCCATTTTCAGACTTCTGATCTAATAAATGTATGGTCTTAAGCCATTAAGTTTATGGTAATTTGTTTCAGCCATAGGAAACTCATACAGACTAGAAACGTGGTATCATAGAAATGCTGAAATTTCTTGATGTAACTAGAGTCAATTCTGCTTGTACCTGCATTAAGGAAGTCACTAGCAAACTGAGAGCCAGGGAACCACAGAAATGTTTCAGTTGACTCCAATATTCAACTTGACATCCAGTAGAGAAAGTCTAAAAGACCTCAGACCTCTTCCTGCCTTGGAACCTCCCTCCTTCACAGAGGTTACGTTTGCCATCGCTGATATTCCACTGCTGATGGGGAACAGACAGACTTGGCACCCACACAAAGAAACCCTAAAAAGAAATAAAATTAGTCACTATCTCAAGTTACCCATTCCATTGATGAATGAGAACCTGCAAAGGACAGAATTATTTTACCTGGCATTTTGGAAAAGAAAAAAGAAGAGCCATCAAGGGACCTCAGATTGTGAGAATAGCTTTTAATTTTAAAACAAAGGAAGCAATAAATCATCCATCTCACTTTCCATCACAGGCAAATACTCTCCCAAAACATTAGAAATATTTTAAACAACAACTGTGACTAGTGCAAAATAAAATAAATACAAACTCTTTCAGGAGCCAACATCAAAACCTGATGGGCAGGTGGGTGCAGGCGACAGGCTGAGCCTCTGCCAAGGCTGAGAGGAGAGGCGCATTCAGAGCAGCAAGATTTACACAATATTTCAACACACCCTGCTCAACAGACTGAACAATACCTGGCGAGAGAAAACCACCAGAGAATGTTGCCTGAAGTGAAACAAATATGCCCCACACCTTCATGTGGGCTAACATCCTTGGCACCTGGAAGTTGCTTGAAAACTAAGTGCACATTTAACAGTTTCTAGAAAAAGCTGAAAGAACACAGTTTGGGGCTTATTTGCTTTTATTTTTTAATTGTGGTCTTATACTGGTTTTTTACATAGAAAAATCCTTTGCTTTGCAGAAGGCATTCTAAGCCTCACAGTGCTCCTGATTTTAGAGAAAACACTTGTGTTGCTTCTATCTGGATGCTGAGAGAATTACCTTTCGTACCTAAGGCATTTTGCTGCCTACTCCACACCATGAGTCTAGAGCAGCACTGCCAAGAGAAGTACAATGAGAGCCACATGTCTAATTTTAAATATTTTGGTAGGCACATTAAAAAAAGATAAAAAGGAATAAGCGAAATTTTAATAATCTTATTTATTTAATATATCTAAAATATTGTCATTTCAGCATGTATTTGACATAAAATATTGATGAAATATTTTACATTCCCTTTTTGGGGTACCAAGGCTTTAAGATCTGGTGTGTATTTTATATGCACAGAACAATCTCAATTTGGATATGCCAAATGTCAAGAGGTCATTAATCACTTGTGGCAACTGACCATTACATTAAGTAGCCAGCTCTAAAGAATTTTAATACAAACTCTCAGGATGATTTACTGAGTAGAGAATCTCTGTGGCACTGTGTAGGTCACCTTTTATACCAACTTAAGAGTATAGAACCTGGTTCTGTACCTAAGGACTTATGACGTCAGGTAAAGGACAGAATCACATTTTATCTAACCCTCTCCCCTGGTTCTGCCTATCACCTGCCATCTTGCCATAGGTTAGGTGATTTAACAACTGTGATGTCTATACAAGATGAAAAGACATCTTTCTGTGATAGACAACTTTCTCAGCACTGATCTGTGGGATCTTAGCTAGAACTGAATTAGAATAAGAAAATATTCTATATCTGTGACAGATTTAACTGAAGATAGTTCTGAGGCTTTTCAAAGTGGGAGATGTTTTCAATGAATTTTTCATTTTTGAAGGGGATGGTAACAAAGGATCATCTTGTACACTGGGAAGTGCAGAGTTTCAGGAGCGGCGGTGGGTGGAGCGGGGAGTTGATCATTACCAAAAAAAAAGTAATTATTCCAAAAACGTCAGGACAGAATTCAGAGTGGGGACACTAAAAATGAGACAGGTTCTAAACTGGAGTATATGAGCTGTAACAGACCAAAAGCATAACATCTAACCTCTATGTGATCCCTCACATCTCACATGACTGACCCCAGTAGTAACCATAGGAAAATAAAAAACAGAACCGACTTTTAGGACAGGAAGGGACTTCTGAGCTCATCTGGTCTAACCCACTCATTTTAAAGAAAAAGGCCAAGAGAGGTAAATAGACTAGGCGCCATCACACTTAGAGGTGGAGTAAGGCTACAAATCCAGGTGCTCTCACCATGAACTGCAGGTGAGGCTCTGTCCAGTTCAGGTCAAGGGAATAAATAATCCTGGGAGTCACAGGCTCAAGCTATTCATACTAGACTTCCTACAGCCCAAAGTGAGCACAGGGGAACCACAGCACATTCTCTTATGGGTAGGAGAAAACAATCAAGTCAATTCAAAATATAGAAGCAATGTTGATGTAAAATTGCATTAAAACATGATTCTTCCAATAATCCATTCTACATACATTCTCCTCCCTTAAAAAAAGAAAATTTGAATATCTCATTAGTTATATGGGCATGTAGATCAGTTGACAAAATAAAAATTTTGATACATTATAGTTTCCAAGGACACAGTCATTGGGATTTTACACAAATGGATATCAAAAGATATTTACAGGAAAAAGTGCTCACTTTCACACATACGCCCATACACAGTAAGAATTTCACAATTATACCACCACACCTCACACAGAGGACTCCTAACAGGCTGATAATCAGTTGACAAAATCCATACATTATTCCAGTTTTCAGTCACAAATAATCTCATTTGCATACACATGTAAAATGAAGCAGTATGTTCCAAACTTTTATTCCAGGGAAACCTGCCTTGTATATATGAAGCAAAACATATAAATACTTTTTTAAGCAAGAAAGAAATTCATTATTTGTTCCAGTTTTTCCTCAACTCTCTATCTGAAATAAAGAATAGCACATATATAAAACTCTGCCTTGTAGAAATAGCCCTTTGTTTTGTGAGGCAGGAAAAAAAAGGCAGCCATATTATACTTTTTACAATATGTTTAGGCATTTAAAGGGCTAAATTTATTTTTCTACTTAATTAAGTTAAATGTTATATAGCCTATAATCTTCCATATTGATTTTACACCATTCATTTTGTAAAGTGTTATTATAAAATTATTTTGTTCAAAATACACATGCTATCTTTGTCCACATTTCAATCCAAAGCCCCAATCACTCCCCACCCCCACCCTCCAAAAGGCCTTTGCTTTATAATAGCATTGAAAACCACTCACTTTTGATGTGTGTTTGAAATCATTATTCTATGACACTCACTCAGCCCTAAGGAGACAAGATTTTGTAAGGCTGCTCAGCACGAGGATTTTATAGGAGTCGGGGACTCATGTAACAGTGGGATATCCGAGTCAGCTTTAAAAGGTGATACCAGCGAGCAGAGTTTAGTAGAGAATTACTGCACCATGAGCTCCCTCCTTATGCCAATCTCACTTGTTCCCAAATTGAAGAAAACATCAGGTGAGAGAAGGGAGGGAACACATCCTGCGAGGACGCACCCCTGCACACCACCAGGCTCATCGTATCAAATCTCACCTCAACGCATAGAGGAAAAGAGAGCAAGTGTCATCACACCACTTTGCAGACAAGGATAGTGAGGCACAGGGAGGATGAGGGATGTGCCCAGCTAGGGGAAGCACCCAAGTCTCTGTGCTCTGGGCCACAGGCTCTGTGCTCCTCACTCACACTGCATAACTGATCTCCTGTGAGACAGGCTCCCTCAGAACTAGCATCCTGTTAACAACTCACCGTGTATCATCCACCATCTGTGCTGTACTTCGCCCAACTGGTTCTACATTATTTTCCTACAGTTTCTAGAAAGATCCTTTCTACCAATCAGATGCATGTTAAGCAGTAGAGCAGTAGAAAAATTCTAGAGCACTACCGTTCCACTTTTTCATCACATTTGAAACTCTTAATCTCAGGCTGCAACTAAAATGCTGAAATACCAAATGGAAATAATGGTCTTTCCTAACGTCTTAGAAAGTATCTTTGCATTTAAAACCCCTAAAGTGCCCAAGATCACACCATTGGTCACAGCAGACAAGCAAGTCAGAAGTCAGAATGAGACTCTGGCCCCAGAGGCAGGCAAAGAGCTCAGGGATGAGAAAAATCACAAATTTGGGGACTTAACATGATTCTAAAAAGTTTTCATATGTTAGGTTAAGAAGCTATAGGTTATTTTAACTGAAAATACACACTATACCTAGGGGGAAGGGCTGCTGAGAAACAGAATTCATCTACCTTTGGCAAAGAGTAATACTGTGCTGTTATGGAATTCTGGAGTGGCACTGCCAAGTGTCACAAACCCAAGTGAATTCTTGACAGCACTTAAAGGGACAGCTCATCCCTTTTTATGCCTGAAAATCTAAGTGGGGAAATAATTTTTTATCTGTTCCTGAGTTATAGTTTCGTTAAAATATTTACTTGCTTTTTTCAGCTATGCTTAATGCCAATTGTTTTAACCTTTAAAACCCAACCTATCACAGATTTCCTCATTGACTATGAAGGTCTCAACACTCTCAGTCTCATTCTCACACACATTCGTACAATCATATTCTGAATTTTTGATATGATTAAATTAAAAATATCTTGCAGATGCTCTAATATATTATACATGGATAGGTCAGAAATCATTGTGTACAATGAAAAAATTATGTCACAGATAAAGCCCAACTAAGTTACTGATTTTTGATATGAAACAAGAGTGGGCTTTTCATTTACTGTGTGTGAAGGCCACATCACTGGCCCCATTACTTGATTCCTCTGGAGGCCGCTACCACTGACCCCCAAAGCAGAACATAGGGCTGGTGACACGTTCTTGTTTTTGACGTCCCAGTGGGAAATCCCCCACCAGCGATAGGAATACTTTTTTTAATTATCCTCTCCTTGAACATTTATAAAAAGAAAAATTATCTACAGTAGTTTATTATCACTAATAGAAATTTCTTCCCAGTTCTATTTCAGAAGGCGTCAAATGATGTTCTTTAAATAAGCTATAAATACCCCATGTACTCCTTCATGTCTGGCTGTCCCAACTTCTTTCTTTCTTTTTTTTTTTTTTTTTGCAAATTAAAAAGGCGTATGGCTTCTCGCCGATTTGCACGTCTGAGGTTTAGCTTGGTATCCTGCGGTAAAAGTACATGTAGCCCAGGTCTTTAGGGGGTCTTTCTGAGGCACAAACTTTGTGGTCATTGTAGATCACCCATCTGAAAACAAAAGACAGAAGTATTTGATGGATTTAAGTCAGTTCTAGGACACTGTAGAAAAAAGTTACTGCACCATACTTAAAAGAATCAAGATGTTTTAAGATAACCAAATTCACATTTGTTGTATAAAAAGGAACAGAATGCTGATGGGAAATTATAACTGCTTTTTTACTTTCAAGCTCAATCAAAAAGTTGTTACTAAAAGACCCTCCAAACATGTTAAACCCTTTCATCTCATAATTCTGTTTGTAGAAATCCTAGATACTATCAGAAATTGAGTCTAAGAATTACGAACAACGGTGTTTGTTATAGCCTTAGGTATAAAAACTAAAAATCAGAAGTAAATGTCCATGCAGTTAACTATTATACAACAATTAAAATGTCTTCAAAGAATATTTGGTAAAGTGAGAAAATAATCACAATATATGAAGTGATAAAAAGCAGGTTACAAAATTGTATGTACTGTGTACATACTTTAAGCTTTTAGAGAAGTTACAAGTACATTTGTATATTTATATGTAGTATGTGTGTATATAGACATATATACCATCTCCCAATGAAAACCATAAAACAGAGAAATATATCAAAACATACACAATGTTATCTCTAGGCTTACAAAAGACATTTTTGTATGTTTTTTATACTTTACTAATTCCGTATAAGTAATTTTATTGCTTTTTAAATTATAAACTATTCCTCTTAAGTATTTTTAAAGGAGCTATTATGCTTGGTAATAAAAAGAATTCACTATAAATCAAGTCCCTGTGCTCGACTATTTTATTAATCAAGTGAAGACAACACTATTAGGTACACCAAAAAGGAACATAATTGAGTGCTAGGTGAGAACTGACCACTCCTGCCGAGGCACAGGGTGTGAAGTACACATCCCATAGGAGAGGCCAAGGCTACATGTTTCTGCAGTATCTGCATGGCCCGAGCACTGCCTCAAGCAGGAGTGCCAACCCGCGGGCCACTCAGTGGGGTGCTCAAGGAAGGGAAACCAGGGAGATCTGTGGGGATCTAGCCCAGGGAGAAGGTTTTGAGGAGAGCAGCATATTTGCATCTCATAACTATCTCATTCCCAATTTACCACACACCTAACTATTCCATTACTGCAAGGCTGCAGTAATGCAAAACACTGGATGCTCAGGGTTACCAGATAAAAGACAGGATACCCAGTCAAATTTGAATATAGGATAAGCGACAAATAAATTTTTATTATAAGAATGTCCCATGTAATATTTGATACATAATTATAATAAAAAGTTATTTGTTATTTATCTGGAATTCAAATTTAATAGGGCATATTGGTTTTCTTATTTTGTTGGCTAAATCTAACAACTCTATGGAAGTTCAAAATATGACATATGTTCTTCTGCAGAATACACCTTTATTTTGGGAAGTCACCTTGGTATGATGGTTGAGAGTGGCTTTGAATATCAGCTCTGACAGAGCTACTTACTAGCTAGCTAAGATTAAGCTAGTCAGCCTCCCTAGGTCTCAGTATCTAGATGTATAAAATGGTTTTAAGAGTATATCCTACAAGACCATTGTGAGAATCAAATGAGATAACATATGAAGCACCTAGCAGAGTCCCTGGCACACAGTAGGTATTCAATAAAACACAGATATCATTTACTGTCTAAAAAAGACTCACCTTCCTTCCTTTTTGATATGGCAAACATAATGGCCACTCATTGTAGATGTTCCCATGTGACTGATGAATGCAAATAACTCGTACACTATGAAAGATGAAACAACTCAGTTACGTGGAAGCACTTCTAGAAATCAACAGCACTTCTTAATCAGAACTGAAAGCCAACAATAGTGTAAGTCAGCAACTGTTTAGTCTGAAAAACAAAGTCTATTTATCTGTTATGAAGAGAACACACATACCCAAATTGACACCAAGTTCAACCTATAAATTCATATCAAAACAGGGCATAAACAATCAAAGTACAGTGGACATTAAATTCATATCTGGAAGGGTTTTAAAAATCCCATGGCCCAGTCTGGTGGCAAGTTCATGGGTCTAAAAGGGTAGTCATGGCTCTGTCACTTCCATACAGCATGAGGGCTTGCATTTTTCTAGTACTCAATCTTTATTGTATTTTCCAAAGTACTGATCCTAGACAGGTCCTTTCCCTCCCCTCTCCCTCTCCCATTCTTTCTCTCTTACTGTTCACCCATGCTCATTCCACTTTTTCAGCTGTGACTCCCCAGTCCTCATCTCACTCGCCCTCAGCACCTCCTCCTTCTTCAAATATTTGCCACCAAGACACAACTCTCTGAGTTGTACACTTGCCTTTAAACTGACCTTTAAACTTTGGTGACCTGGGGCTTGGACCTCAGACCTTTATGTTCTCTATCCTGACTCTCTCTGGGTGATGTCATCCAGTCTAATGGCATTAAACTGAATTATTGTATTTCCAGAATGTTCATTGCTAATATATGGAAATGCAAATGAATCGTGTATATTGATATTGTTTCCTACAACCTTGTTGAACCCGTTTATTCATTCTAATAGTTTTTAGTGGATTTCCTAAAATGTTCTAAATACAAAATCATGTCATCTGCAATTAAAGACAGTTTTACTTTTTCCTTGCTAATATGGTGTCTTTTATTTCTTTTTCTTGCCTAATTGCCTTGGCTAGAACTTCCTGTTATAAGAGTGAATATCCTTGTCTTGTTCCTGATCTTAGGGGAAAAAGCATTCATTCAGTTCTTTCACCATTAAGTATAATATTAGCTATAGGTTTTTTGTAGATGCCTTTAACTAGGTTGAGAAAATTCCCTTTTATTTCTAGTTTGTTGAGCAGTCTCCCCTCAGCCATATCCACTCACCACAGTCAATGGTTATTCCATTCTTCCAATAACTCAAAAGAAAATCTTGACTTTCTCATACTCTACACACACCCAAACCATCAGCATCACCTTTAAAATTTATCCAGAATCTAACTACTTCTTACACTTCCACTAGTAACCCCGGATCCAAGTCAGCATTATCTCTTGTCTGAATTTTTAAAACAGCCTCCTAACTGGGCTCCCTGCTTCCTCCCTTGCCCCCTACTGACTAGTCTCTCATATGGCTGTCAGAGTGATTTTTAATGGAAGTCAAATTTTGGTTATTACTGTCAAAAATGCTCCAGTGGTATACTATATCTAGGAGTAAAATTTTACTTTTACAATGGCCCAAAGGTCCCTCACCTCCTCCCACTGGCCCCTCACCCCACTGTAGCTATTCTGGCCTCCTAGTTGCTCCACAAACACACCCAGCATGCTCTGGCCTTTACATTTACTGTTTCTCCAATCTGAAACTCTTCTTTCAGATGTACAGGACTCACCCCTCACTTCGTTAAGGTCTGATATCAAATGTCATGTCAGAGAGGACTTCCTAACAACCCTCCCTTCCACCCCTCCCCCACCCCCACCCCTGACCTTGCTTTACTGTTATTCGTATAGCATGAAGTGACACCTGCCATGCCACATACTATAATCTCTCTCTTTTTATTCCAGGGTAGAATATAGATCCACAATGACAAGAAGTTTGTCTGTTTTGTTTACTAAAATATTCCAGGCACAGAGAACAATGCTTAGCATGCAGAAGGCACTTAATAAGTAGTTATCGAATGTATAAATGAGTAAATGAAGGAATGGCTCCCTTCATTCCATTTCCTGATTTGTTTTTATATCATATATTGTATTCTTATAAACCACCTACCAAAGTATAAATTGAAGTATGTTAGTAAAATAATTATTTTAAAGAGAATTGAATCGGGAAATTGTCTTTCCTACCATCAACCAGCTTTCACATCAACTGACAATAAAAAAAATCCCAGGTTTGAAACCAGAAACCATGCAAAAACATTGTCAGTGACAATCACTTTGCCTAGCATTGATTTTTCTGAAATTGTGATTGAGGGACCCTACCCTGCTCTGCCCTCCTTTTTGCCCGCCAACACAAAGCACTCACCCCTCACCCAGTGAGCAAGAGAGGGTGTGGGCTGAGACCTCTTCAAGTTTCTTGACCCTAGCTGTTTCTTTTAAAGCTCTTTTGGAATAATTCTATATCAAATTCCAAATCTTCATTTTCAGAGATAAAGTTCTTGTCTCCCAAAATGCAGTTGCTGTCTTAGGATTTTCATGAAATAAAGAGAGGTCACAATACCCCAACCAACCCCCTCCACCCCCTCCCACCAAGGAACTTTCCTCTGAAACAATGACTTAAATAAGTGCTCAGAGTTTTTAAATGGGCACTTCCCACCATAAGCCAGGTGACATCACTGAAACACTGCTCAGACACCAACACAGCAAATGGATTAACAAAACACACAGACATACAGAAAAGGATAACTCATACACCCAACACACTCAAACATATCATTTAGCCCCCAAAGACATTTTTTCCCTCTTTGGTTATAAACAATTCACATGTATACTCAGAATCATAAAATAAATTAGAGAAAAAAATTAACATACATCTTAGTCCTACAATTAAAATTAACCATGTTTATCAATATAAGCACCCACCCCATGCATTATTCAAGACTTCCTGGTAGGTACCAAGAGGAAAAGAAAAAAATTCCTCAACACATTTGCAAAATCTCAATTAATATTTTTTCCCAAAGAGAAAGTCAAAGTGAATAAACCAGAGCAGGAAGCTACTGCTGATTCTTCTCCAAGTTCCCACAGGTACCCTTCTAAAACTGAGCATAATTGCATATGCTCTCAAAAACTGTACATACCTCTTTCTTCATGTAGATAGAAAAGGCAGTATGAGGAAAGGTATATCATTTTTTAAATGTTGTCTTTCAACAGAGAAACTTTCTAAGTGCCCAGAGAAGCTAGACAAACTGCTAACCCACTACATCCAACATTCTGATGAATGGTGTCCCTCTAAATAGCCAGAATTAAACAGTGTTTGAAATTAGCATCCTTTCCTCTCCCAATAAAACTTGTCCTTCTTCAACTTAGGGAAATGTTCTCAATCTTTTTAATAAGAAGAATTTTGTAACATCAAAATTTTATCACCAACACCTCCATCCAACATCACAGCAATTGTATTCTGATTTTACTCTTTGAGAAAGCAAAGTATATGAAAAAAAAAGTTTAAAAAGTATATAAAATTGGAAAACAGAAGAGGTGGGCAGCATGCCCACTCATACAAAAAAATGGCCACCCAGTGATTATCTAAGGTAGGGACCAACACACTGAGATGATCCATAAGCCAAAGCCAGCCCAGAGCCTACTTTTGTGCTGCCAAGGAGAAAGGCAAGAAAGAAGGAGATTAAAAGTATGGGACGACAGGTATGGTCCACAAAGCATAAAACATTTACTATCTGGTAAAAGAAAAGAGAAAGGTTTGCTGACCCCAGACTAGTGGAATAAATTTAGTTCATTTCTCTGCTTGCTATTGATTAAAGATCCCAGATTTAGTGAAGTTACTTGTTAACTTATAAATTTTTGTCTGGTAAAGACAAAAAAAAATAAATTCTGTCCAGTGGAACATATAACCTCAAGGATATATGGTCCTGATAGACACTAATTTTATGTCTAATTTATCAATCAAATTATCGTTAAATATACTAGCTTCTCAAATGTTTTTGAATCAGTAATCACAGCTAACTGCTTCCCTTATGAGTGAGTCAAATAAAATCTGATATGTGCTCAGTTTGTATGCATCCGAAGGTCATAATCTTAACTTTTAAAAATCATTATTTAATAACACATAATGACCAAAAGCAACTCTAGATTCAGGAGTGCAGTTAAATTTATATTTTATAAACCATGGTAGCCTCTCCATAAATCTGAAAAGCAGTAGTATCTCCTAAGAGTTAGAGAGATTAATCAGTCTCAGAGAGGGCTCAAAATACAGAAACACCAAAAGACTCCTTGAAATAATCACCAAGCCCTAAGGGGCTCTGCAGCCTTCTGGTGAGAAATCCAAACTGAGTTTTCTAACTGAATCTTCCTAACTTGAACAGGCTGTTTCATTACCCATCCCTCACTCCCTCTGTATAACAACAGAGAAAATATCATCCTCAGTTTACTAAAATTTCACTCACAAACACCCAATATGTACAAATAATTTCTACCCCCTACAGCTTAATTTAGAAAACTTCTCAGTTCCCAAAAAGGAAGATTTGAGTAAACCAATAACAGCTTAAAGCAGCTGACAACATAGAAAGACTCTTACAGGTTTAGAAATTGCCTCCCCAACCTCAGCCTGCTCAAAATGACCAGTCCCCTTTGACTTCTCTTTGTTATACAAAGACTACAAATAGCAAACACTTCCCTCCAAGCTTAATAGTTCTCAGTCATTCATACTTGAGTGTAAATTAGTTTACTCCACCCAGTGTCCTCCTCTTAATTTTCCATAGCACCTTTGCGGGGGGCGGAAACGGGGGAGCACATAACTACAAACAGGTACTGGAATGAAATGAGAATTAGAGCTCAGATGCATTGTGTGTGGCTGTAAAGTAGACCACTGGTGCTTTGCTACCCTGTGAGGTTGCATCTCCTGCTCTCCAGACCCTATTCCTCAGGGAGCCCAGCAAGCTAGGGGACCCGCCATCATGTAAAAGAAATGGCTCTCTGCTCCCCTTGCTGGAAAATCTCAGCTGCAGCAGGAGATATCTGAACCATTCCAGCAACAAGACTGGAAGGAGCCAGGGCAAGTTTTGAGTAATCACGGCCTAATCACATCATGATTACATTGGCAATCAGTGAGTTCTTTTTTTAAAAAAATTAAACACTCATTAAGTGCAACACAGAAACAAAAATGGTTTTGCAAATGGCAGAAGCCCAGATAGGTCAGACTGAAGGCCTGATTTCCCACTTTTTAAAAATATTTAAAAACGCAACAGAAAGTGAGATACCAGCCCTAAAATGATGATAGAGCCTTCTGAAAAATAGACTCCCGCTTCCATTCCAATTTAAAAATTTGAAATAAGGTAACTCAATAAGGGGTAAAGAAGGAAGTGCACAGGGCTTCAAAATCAGACAGACCTATATTCCAAGCTGCTTCTAGCACTAGAAGTCACTTATGGGAGCCACCATTTCTTCATCTGAATACCCTGCTATAAGGAGTAGAGGACACAATCAATAAAGGCCAGTTACTATTTCACCAAGTCTTAATAGCACTAACCCTTGTAAGCCAATTAGATAACATTTAAATAAAAGAGTTTTATGCAATGACATTACTTCCTCATGCAAAAAAGATGGCAATAGTGATTTTTAATTAACATATTCCCTAAAGGAAAAATTTGATACAAATGCTTCTTTAATCCCTGTCCTTGTAATAGTCACTTTTTTTCCAGTTCAAACACCAAACTTGTTATTATTTTTAGTATTTACCTGGTTTAGTCATGTCTTAATAGACACTGTCCTAATCTTGCTTTTAAAGTGCGGTTCTCAAATTTAACCTGACCTAGAACCACTTGGAAGGCGTGCTGAAACACAGATGGCTGGGCCCACCCCCAGAGGTCCTAATTCAGTAGGTATGGGTGGGGCTCAAGAATCTGCATTTCTAACAAATTTACAGGTGATGCTGATTCTGCTGGTCCAGGACCACACTTGAACCAGTACTTGAGCTTGGAAGGAAGATGTCTCTACCCTCAGGCTCCAACCACAAACTGTGACCAGGGAAGAGGTGGGCACATGCCTAAGTCTCCGATTCTCAGGACTTTTGCTGAAAACTCTGAGACAAGACTCTTTCTGCTGCATTTTAACCTGGAAAGATACAACTTTGGGAGGTACTACCAGCCATCTTGTGGCCATGATGGAGAGCTTGTCTGAGACTACAACCAATCCAGAGGAAGCAGAGACAAGGGGTTTCAGTCTCACAGTCAAAGACATGCCTAGAGTCAAGTCTCCCTGGGACTTGCTAGCTTGTATAATACAATACTTCCCTTTTTCCTTAGACAAGTTTGGCTCAGCTCTCCTGCCACTTACGGCAGAACCCTGAAAACTAAGGTTGTTGGTTTTATTTGGTTTGTCTGTCTGTCTGTTTTGGCTCTCCATTTTGCTCCCATATAGTACTTAACCTTATCTTTAAATTGTCTTCAATATCCCCCATGTCGAATGCCTCAACCAATACACCAACTCCCTCCCCCTACTCCCACCTCCCACCAAAAGGTCAAAAGCAATGTCTTGGGAATGTAAACAACCTACCTACACCGAATACATATCTCTCCAAGTTAACCTATCAATTCAATGTAATTCTAATCAAATCATGCAGAAAAGCCAATGACAAGA
Organism: Macroglossus sobrinus; assembly: GCA_004027375.1. Lineage (NCBI taxonomy): Eukaryota > Metazoa > Chordata > Mammalia > Chiroptera > Pteropodidae > Macroglossus > Macroglossus sobrinus. Next base: position 934,308 of record PVKZ01000248.1, read on the forward strand.
TCAGAAACTTTCCAAAATTCAGCAGTATATAACAATTTAGAAAATACAATAGGGACAATTTTATTCATAACACAGAAAATGTAATTCAGATAAGTAACTAAATCAGAAACACATAGGACATTTATAAAGAAAACCATATTGCTTTGCAGGGGTAGGAAGAAGAGGACATGAATCATGGGAAAAGGATAAAATGTCTCTGGCCAGAAAAACTCAATGTTATAAAGCTGCCAGGTATTCCCAAACTAATAGATAATATATGAAGCTCTCATATGAATCAATAAAAAACAACTTAAAAACAGGAAAATGGGTCAAAGGAAATGAAGAAGTGATTAACACAAGAGAAACAACTAGGTGATAAAGACATGGAAGAACACAGAGTGCTCAGCCTGACAGCTCTATTGGGAGTGATGGGGAACAGGAGAGCCACCAATGCTGCATTTCTGGGAGGTAAGGTAATAATCCATATTAAAACCTCAAAACTATGCAGTTTTAACTCAAAAACTGCACTAATAGAAACTTGCCCTAAGGAAATAATCAAATGAGAGCCCAAGACTGTTCATTACAGCATTCTTTTTAAGAGAGAAGGAAGGAAGGGAAAAGAGAAACTTAAATGTGAACAAATGCCTATTACCTGGATAGAGATTAAAAGAGGCATTTGTTATACTTCTATGAACAGAATACATCCTTTAAGAAAAATTTTAAAAATCATTAATTCATCTTCTGAATGTGCAAATAACACCATTATTTGAAACTCTTTCTATAATCATCTTTTATTTAAATAATAACTTAGTTGGTCTAGAATTAGGTATATAAATTATTGTACACTGATACAATGGAATATAAATATATATCAATGACCTAGACTTACATATATGTATGCTCACGGTTAGGGGAAAAGCAGATTATAAAATAACACATATAGAATAGAATGTTACATGTTTTATAAGTATATATTTTTTTATTCATTTTTATATATTTGCATAGAAAAGTCTAAAGAATATAAATAAAACATTAGCAGTAGTTACGACTGGGTAGTAGGACAGTTGAGTTTTTTTATTTTCTTCTTTTCATATATTTATGCTTCCTCAAGTTGCTAAGTTTATTATATATCCTTTTAATTATAAGAAAAATAAACAATGTTAATGTTAATTAATAAAAGATTGATATTAATGTTCATCTTTTTTAAAGAAGAAGAGAGAAGTGACTGATGTGTTCAGGCACTAATGTAATAAAGAGCAAGAAATCACTTTTTTCCTTTTCTGTGAGGTATGCAATGTAACACATGGCACTTTGTGTAGGCAACAAAAAGAAGGAAAAAAAACTATCCCTGTGACCCCTGGTATTCGTTTAGTACCTCATTCAATCATTCATTTGCTGATCACCTCCCATGGGCAGGCACAGTGCTAGAAAGGTTACTTTAAAAACATCTGTTTTATAAAATGAGAGGAAAAATGCATTTGTTGAGTTAGGGTGGTTTATGTTTTTTGGTTTTTTCCTAACTAAAATTTTCACCTTCTACTGCCCTTAGATTCTGCACATCCTGTATGTGATTTCCCATTGTGCACTGCTGTCTCTTCCCCCACCCCTACCCACAAGTATCTTAAGTTCAGGGGCAATGAGGAATAAAGCCCTGAAGTTTGGTACATAGTGCCTTTAAATTGGGTGTTTTAAAGTATCATGTTGACATCCTATTCAAGGATGCAACTCAAAAACCAGTTGTGCCAGGAATATCCGCAGATCACTCTCAGTTCAGTAAGCTCAAGGAGGTGATGTGGCTGTTCCATATCATTAGTGACCATCTGAGGGAGTGGCTGGCCCCTCCAAGCTCCATCAGAAAATGGAAAACTATAATGATCCCTCCTGCTGCAGCCAAGTATCTTGGCAGCTTTACAATGGCTCCATCTTGTGGTTTGTCCTTCTGTGAAAAAGACTCACTATTCCCAAAGAAAAGTCCATTAGAGGAAGTCGAAGAAGCAGTGAACTGATTGATGGATGTGTAACACATAATAAATTCTGCTCATAAATTATTAACTCATCCTTTACAGCTCTTAATATTTTAGGCAAGCCACTGATTTCTGAAAAGTAATACAAGACCCTTCAGATGATTATGGAAGTTAGGATAATTATACCTCAACCTTTCTTACCAAGACAGTGAAGAAGATCTTATTTTATATAAAAGAAGAAAGTTTCCCTCCCACTCTCTCTTCTCTAGCGCTAAATCAATATATACATGTTAGGTCTGATAAGACCATTAATGAGTAGAGCTATAGACATATGATTATAGGAATAAATGATGCTAATGTAAATTTAATTAAATCTAATTATTTTTTACTTGGTACTTTCCATGTGCTAAATACTGTGAAATTTATAAAAGTAAAATGGCCTCTGTCCTCCACAGGCTTCAAGTCAAATCAGAGACACAGGTGTTTACATAAATAATTTTTATTGCAAGATGAATTTGACGCTCCTAATAACAAAAAAACAAATACCACATTATAGTGGCCCCAGGTACAGGCTCTAGAACAGAATGCCTGGGTTGGAATTCTGGTTCTACCCATCACTAGGTATGTGACCTTGGCAACCAACCTTCTTTACCTCAGTTTCTTCATTTGTAAAAATCTACCTCATAGGGTTATTGTGAGGATTAAAGATGGCACAAATGGAAGTACTGTTAACATTAGTATAATTATTACTAGCATGGATGGACTAATTATGACAAGAACCTGGGAAAGCCATCCAAAGAAACAAAATCTGTGGCCAGGTTCTAAATCATGGCGAGGATTTTATTGTGCGGTGCTGGGAGAGAAGGGCATTTCACAATTAAGGATTAACCTGAGCAAACACTTGGAAGTAGCAAAAAGAGGGTTGATGCCAGGTAAGTAGGCTGATACTGTGACTATAGTACCAGGCATCTAACTACAGGTGGAGAGGGAGGGATTCTGAAGGAATACACTGAGAGCCTGAACATTATTCTGTAGGTAATGACAGTCCAAGAAACAGGCTATCACAGTGATGAACATGGTCTCTGGATATGAATCTTGGCTCTACTTCTTAAGAGCTGTGTGATGTTGGGCAAGATACCTAATCTTTCTGTGTCTGTTTTCTCACCTGTAAAATAGGTATGCTAAGGATTATATGACTTTGTATGTAAAGTGCTTAGAACAATACCTGGCATGTAGTGATATATGTGTGTTGACTATTAAAAGATAGAATGTTGGCCTATGGCACCTCTCCCTGCAATCCTGACAGCCTTTCACAAAATTATCCGCAGTTGGTATGGGTAATGGTATTCAAAGTCAAAGGTATTCAACTGCTTTTCAACTATTCAAAAAATACCAACATGAAAATAAATATTCTCTTTTGGACAAAAACTCCCATGGTCCCTGAAAAAAATTATCTCAAAGGATCAAAAAAGTCAAAGCGAGCACTAAACAAGCACACACTCTACTAGGGTGACAGGACTGAGTTTGTCCAAGACTTTATCAGGTCACCATGGCCACACAAAGTAACATTTAGGAGAAGATGGGATTTGTGCTAACTTTTGAATAATGGCAAAAGTTTTAATATGAGCAGTGAGAGGGAAGGCCATGAGCTGAATGTATAGTCACAAATGTTCACACAATTGCTCAGGCAAGAACTTACTTCCAGATCCATCCTTGACCCTAGGTCCTTCAGGCTTGGCCTCAGAAATAATGTTTGCATTGGCATTATTCTCCATCTCGATCACAAAGTCACTGTCCTCCTCAAACTCAGGGTGGCTAAAGATCCAATCCAGTGCTCTTTCCAGGTTACTATTCTAATAAAATAAAACATTTTTATAATGTATGCAGTTCCCAGGCCTCATTATATCCTGACTGTTTGAACCAGGATGTCAAGCAGCTAGGGCAAGAGGCCTGAATTCATTAGTCCTAAGTGTCTCTGAGTAAGAAGCTCTGACTCTGCATATAAAATGTACTTGGCATTCTGCAAGTCTCCCAACCGAGGTCTATAACTAGATTCACTGGATAACAGTTCTGAGCAGCAGATCAGCTTTCCCAAGTCCATATCAATCTTAGCTCAGCGTTTTTGTACACGGATGCTGATAATGATGGGGTGCAGAATGTCAAAAAGTGTGACATTTGTTTCAGTGCAGCCCCAAGGCCACGATAATTGCACATACTACATTCTCTACAAACTGTACATTCTGCAGATAACCATGCAAGGTAGAGGGGTGCCAATGTGAGTACTATACTAGTGCCTCTTCTCCCCAATGTTGGCAGATTGGTTTAACTACAGTAGAGAGAAGATAAAGGCCTTGGTTAATGATGACAACACTAGTTAGTTAACATTATTTAAAATTGAACTCGATGAAGTTCAAGCTAATTGACCATAAAAACATTTCCATCTCCCCCTGTTTGTAATATTACTGGTGGAGTAAAGAATTTGTTCAGACACAGAATCTCTAATGAAACAGTCAGATAAGTAAAATAGTGGGGCATGAGCAAGTACCCCAAGTAAAACAAACATTTTAAGGGAATCATTGTTCCAGCCACATTCCCATAAACCAGTAGAGAGTCGCTGTGACCTCAGCAATGCACCCCAGCAGGTAACCAGTCAGGACAGGCAAAAAGGAATTGGTACCAGGCAACTACTCAAAAATGGAATATGGTGTGGCAAGGAAAGATGTTTTTTTAAAAAAAAAAAAAGTACTTGCTCTCAAAATGAGATATCTGCATTGAAAAAGGAAGACTTCTATCTATCTTCTAGTGTCATGGTCCCTCCTCTCCTGACAGTATTAAAAAGTTCATAAATACTGGAAGAATCATCTGTCTCTATGGAGAGAAACAGAAGCAGAGAATTCCAAGGAGCCATTCAGTCTTCTCTATGAGGACTTTTGAGGGACATTTCTACAAGATCTTGGTATCAGAAAGGCATAATTTCTCCTAAAGAACTGCCTTACTGACCACAGAATCTCACACACCCCTCTTTGCTCTAAGGACACAAGAAAGCTCCAAGTCAAATCTCTGACCCTCTAGAATAAACATTAAGATGATACGATGTTTTTTCAGTTTGATCATCTTGCCCCAGGTGCAATATCAATATTGCCCTATTTTCTTACCTCCCTTTTCTTAAACTGTCTATATAATTCCCTCAATCATTTATTTGAGCTTTATATATATATATATATATATATATATATATATATATATATATATATATATAGTATGCAAATTTCTGTGGGCCATGGTGGGGTAAGAGTGAGACAAACATGACCCGAAAAGATCAAAAGACATTGGAAACTGTCAACTGCTACTGACAGAAATACAAACCACTCCAGTAAGAGGAGGGTATTCACACACAGTCTCCCATGCTTACCGTTGCTCGTAGTGCCTGAACAGCCTGATTTCGATGAAATCCCATGGAGGTAATGATAGCTACAATCTCCTCCGGAGGCTGGTTATCCAACCCAGTAGCACCAAAAATAGAGGCTCCAGCAGAAGCTGCTCCTCCATAACCAGACATGGTCAATGGTTCAGCAAAATCTGGGGAAAATAATCACACTTAGGCCTTTTTCTTTTTTTTTGGTCATAAAATAAACAACACTTCAGAGTTAAGAAAGAAAAATACTTACAAAATTACAATTATGAAGATAGTCAGTATTTGGCATAAGGATAAACAAAAAGATCCATCAAATAGAATTGGGAGTCCAGAAATAAATCTATATATTTATGGTCAAGGGATTTTCAGCTATGGTACCAAGACCATTCGATGGGGAAAGGATAGTCTTCTCAACAAATAGTGCTTGGACAACTGCATGTTCACATGCAAAAGAATAAAGGTGGACCTCTACCTCGCACCATATACAAAAATTAACTTGAAAATAATCATTGACCTAAATGTAAGAGCTAAAACTACAAAGCTCTTAGAAGAAAACATATAAGTAAATCTTTGTGCTTTTGAGTTAGGTAATGGTTTCTTAGATATGTCACCATAAGCACAAGTAACAAAAAAACATAGATAAATTAAATTTCATCAAAATTAAAATCTTTTGTTTCCAAAGACATCATCAAGAAAGTGAAAACAACCCACAGAATGGGAGAAAACATCTCCAAATCATATATCTAAGGTACTTTTAGTTAGAATATAAAAAGAACTCTCAGAACTCAACAATAAAAAGACAAATAACCTTATTAAAAATGGATAAAGAATTTGAATAGACATTTCTCCAAAGATATATAAATGTCATGTTATTTTAAATAACATGAAAATATGCTCTACATCATTAGTCATTAGGACAATGCAAACCAAAATCATGAGATATCAATTCAGATCCACTGGAATGGCTATCATAAACACAATAATAACAAGGGTTGGTGAGTATATGGAGTAATTGGAACCCTCATCCTTTGAAGGACAGGGGAATAAAAAGTAACTAATAATATATACAGGATTTCTTTTGGGGGGACAAAAATGTTCTAAAATTAGATAATACTGCTAGTTGTAAAACTGCAAATTTACTAAAAACCATTGAAATGTACACTTTAAAAGAGTGAATTATCTCAATAAAGTAGATGAAAGTAAAAGATAACTAAACAGCCCTCATTTCCTTATGTACATTTTTTTATTTCGAGTCTTCATCATCTCCTAGATCGAAGTATATCCCACATCTTTCCAGTGGTCTTTCTGCCACTGAATTATATACTTGAAAAGGTGAATTTTATCTCAATAAAGCTGTTATTTTAAATTTTAAAAAGAGAAAAGACAAACGCTATGACTTTGCAATACAGGCAAAAGTAGCCCTGCCCTCCTCCCAACTGCAATAGACTATGAGCTAAAAGTCATTTACTGGAACTTATCCAGAGGACATAGAAATACCAAGTCTTAGCATCACTGAGGACTGCATCAGACTCCAAAGTCATTCCATTTTCCAACCACCTACCTGGCTCTTCCATGTGAACAATGATCCAGTTAAAAGCCACCTCAGCTCCCATATTTCCTGTAAAGTACACAGCTTTCCGACACGCTTCTAGCGGGAAACCCATCTCAGCCAACTGCATCACTGATGACTCATCGATGTCTGATGCTATAGAGCACAACAGGATATTTTGGTGTAAAAAAGTAAACTCTCTTTCTTCTTGTCTTAGGTTCTCTTCACCCCTTCATGCACATGCTATCCATAGAAAGTGCTATTTTGTTTGGAGTGCAAATGGTGGTTTAACTTTTGTTGTGTATGGTGTGGTTTGTTTTGTTTTGTTTTGTTTTGTTTTGAGCCATCCAAATAAAAAGCTATTTGAGCTGACTTAAATCTTTGACCTCAATAAGAACCATAATAATTACCTGGACAATCCAAGTACTGAAAAACAATTCACTAATTTTGTATGGGAAGGATTAGAATATTCCCAGAACCATTTCAGCCTCCCAAATCATATTCAAGACCTTTAGAGCAACCTCTCTTAAGACTGAAATTTGAAGAGAAATAATCTATAGGTCAAAAAGGCTGTTCCTTATATCTCACAGGAGGTTCTAGCAGGCCTTAAGGTGTATCAGTAATCAAAGGAAGTAATCAACTCTGGGAAATGGAGAGTCTAAATATCAAGTACAGAAGAAAAGAATGTTTTTTAATTGTGTACTTTTTGTTTGTTTGTTTTACGCCAACAGCACCTGGTCTTCTTAGTAATTGTGTATGTTTAAGATAGTAAAATAGCTTTACAAATCGAACTTGGGCTTAGACACTGTTTTCTTTTCTTCTCATAATAACATATAGATATTGGTAGAGATGTGTGTATACATGTATTAACTATTTATGTATGTATATACATGTATATATAGAAGCACATATGTATATACATGTACAAACATATGCCTATAAACCTACAGATGTGTGTACATACATATACATACATTTACACATGTGTGAATGTGTGTATATACACATTTATAGGTTTGTATGTACATATTAGCACATGTATACACATGTACATGCTTATATGTATACAATCCTACACGGTGCTCTCAAATTATAATAAAGGGGAAGGACAAGAGGACAAACATCTCTCTTATGTTTTCCATACTCTGAGATCTCAAATCTACTGAAAGTTCTGTCAAAGATGGCAGTTAGTAGAAGGATTGAGAAATAGAGGTATCCGTTTTACAAAAATTATACTGAAAATGTGTTTATCAAAGTTCTCTGTTATAAAGAACATCCATGTAACATCCTATGAAGGCCACATTTTTAAAAAGCAATGATGTAGAAGAGCACTGATTCCCAGGCTGTCCTACGGTGTCCTGGAGTCATAGGAGAGAATCATTAAACCACAAAACAAGGGGTTTCCATGGTCATATAAGTTTTAAACCTACATTCTCTTTATTCTCCCCTTAGTAACTCATGATGTGCATTAACATAGTAAAGACCCAAAAGTCTTGTAATAAAGACTCCTACAGTAAAGAATCTAAGAAACTCTATAGGATGTCTTTTAGTATATTGTTAGACTCTAATGTTCCCTGGAATATGGTTTAAGAAGTGTAGATCAATAAGAAGTGTATGCACATATAATAGCATATTAAATTAAAAAGACATACTTCCATTTTTGTAAAAAATAAAGTGAGTCAGGCATAGATAAAAAATAGCAGAAGGATATATATCAAATATCACAGTGGTTACAGATGAGTGATACAATCATAGATGACTCCTTTTGCTAATCTATAGTTCTTAAACATTGCTTTACTTTTATAATAAGAAAACAAAGTTCTTTCTTTTAAAAATCTAAGAAAGGTAGGGTGCAAATAATTATATTTTCTCTTGTTGAATTTAGGCAACTGCTGATAAGACAGCAGGTTTAGATGCAGTAGGAAATCAATGGCCAAACCATTAAGCCCGAAAATGGCCGAGTGCTATAGTCAGAGATGAAGTCCTCTGGCACATCAGTTCTAACCACTCTTGGGGCAAGATGCTGCAGGCCAGCTCTCTGCAGGATCAGGAGCAGCCAGCAAACCTCTCACATTCCAGGAAAGGTGGAGTGGCACAAACAAGCACACTTGACTCCTAGCCCTGGCTCTGGTCTTAACTCTTGGGTCTCTGAACTTTCCTGGGTCTCAGTTTTATCCACTGTAAAAGGTACCTGCCCTGCCCTTTTTACTGTGATAATGAAATGAGAATCTGAGCCCTGAGTCTGCCCTGTGGGATTGCTGGTGACAGCTGCATAAGATGGGCATGATGGGACTATCAGGACAGAGTTCTGTAATACTAAATTCTGAGCCTGAATAAACAGGCTGTCGAAAGAAAGAGAGGGAAAGAGGGAGAGAAGGAGAGAGAGAGAAATGGAGAGAGAAGAAGGGAAGGAGAATCTGGACTTTTTATAAAACAGTGAAGTTCTATACACGTAAAAGAATTTGTGGAATAATAAACATAATGTGACTCATTATGTTTACCCTTCAAAAGTATTAACAGCCATTGTTATTATTACAATCAGATTATTCACAGACAATGGTTTTCCCAAGACCCTTGCTGACCCTAACAGCTTCTTGTAGCAATCAGCAAATCAGAATCGATTCAGGAAAGGAAGTGTGTAGGTCTAAGCCACATGATCAGTCACGTGTAACATAAAACACTTAAACTTCTAAATTAACAACAGTTCATCTCCAGAAAGGCTTTAGACAAAAAAATTAGAAGTATTTAGTGAGAGTACTTAGTGTTAAGCACTCCCTCTTCCTCCTAATTAATATCTAAATATTCACTATAGTTTATTTTTTAATGTTCTTTTTAGAAAACCAGAGTATCAACTCTCACAGGATTAAGAAACTAAAAGGCTACCAAATTAACACAAAATCCAATGAAACTAATACCCTTGAGAGTATTAATACCACCACATCCTGTCAGTTTTGTGTCTTCAATAAGTATTCAAGATCAAGACTATAAAAAAGGACTAGACACAGTGCCATAACTGCAGAAAGAGTCCTCCTCATGTGACCAGAGAGGGAAGAAATGGCATCATTAGCTCATCCCCATTCACTCATGAGGAAACTGAGGCTCAGAGAAGTAAATTATTCTAGGTCACACAGTCATAAATGACAGAGCCAAACTTCCAACAGGGCTAGCTGGCTCTCATGCTAATGGTCACTCTCCCAAGCTACAGGGCCAATTAAACCCCACAATACTGCTTTACATTTACTGCTAAGTCAACTTAAGACAAAGAATCATTCTCACCAAGGAAAAGCTGAATAAACACATGTACAGAACAATACCCCTTTACTGAACCCCCACATATAAATGAATTAGACCAATAACAATTGTAGGACATGGGGAAAATACATACGATCTATCAGTTGGTTCATCAGGCGATCTGGAAATCAAGAGAGGGCAGAAAATGAGATTAAACCATGGTAGAGTGTTTTAGAGAAAGAAAAAGAATCAATGCAGGGCACACCCTAGCTCTACCATTCCTGGGGACCCCACACTGTTGTCAACCTCTCAACCCCCAACACAGATCACACCAGCTTGTACAACACAAAGTCATTACAGTAAGGAGGGAAGATACCAGGTTTCAGGCATTTATAGCACATAAAACATGATGCTCTGATTATCATCTTAATGAACTAAATCATTTATCTCCCCATATTTCTAAGAACCCTATTATGAAAGAAGGAGCAGTGCTAATAAAGCATCTTGTATTTCTCTGACACTCATACTGATCTCTCCTTTCTCAAACCCCTTTAATGAACCACCTGAACCACATAACCCAGACTGTCTCACAGTAGGTCTTAGGTCTCATCTCTACTCTCCTACTCTGTGCTTTAACATGTGACTTAACATTAGAGCATCCTGTAACAAAGATGCCTATCTTGAATCCTATCTTGCTCCTCTTGGATTCATCTTACCCTCTCCTATATTCAAACTAGGTCACTGCTCAACTGATGGAATACCTATGGTAGAGTGCTCTATCAGTATTACTTATCTGACCTAATTAACTCCTGAGGAAGGTGAACAGTGAGCAGCTAAGCAAGAAAAGCCAGAAGGAAACTGACTTCATCAGAATAAATGACCGAATAATGAAACCAAGATTTTTCGACACTGTCCTTAGAACGACAAATGGAAGGTAACTATTTTTTGCATGTCCTTATATATAGTGACAAAGCTGGGGAGGTGAGATGTGGGCAAGATTTTTAAAACCAAGCCTCTCTGTTGAATTTCCCCTTTTGGTTGCTCAGAGGTATGCCAGAATGACACAGCTCCCCTAGACTAAAATCCTTCTCTTCACAGGCGCTTCTGGGCAATGCAGAGGGTTGAAAAGAGGCAAACTCAGAGGCAACATAACCTGAAAACTTTCTGGAGATTGGCTGCCTCTGTTGCCAGTGATTTCCACAGGTCCACTTCAACTCATGATAGGTTTCTATCTCTTCCATGTCTATTTTAAGTTTATGGATGCAGCCAGGCCTCACTGCTGTATGTCTATTGTGGGTTATAACACAGGAAGGCAGCCAAGGGACAACAGAGTGGTGGGAGAAAAGTGACTATTCCAGCAGAGGAGGGTGGTGGGAACTGGAAGAGAACATCCTCCTGGAAGAAGATGATACCTTTTGAGTCATCGGGAATGACTATGGGGGGGCTGATGTCCGGAAGTTCCTCCTCTCCCGGCTGTAACCCTCGAGCTCGGAGATGGCTGATATCAAGTAGATCTGGCATATCAATAGAAACATCTGCAAAGTGAAAGAGACTACATTCACTGAATCTTCCCAAACCCAACAATCGCCTCCTAAAACCAGCACCCTAACTCTACGTGCATGTGTCCAGGCAGAGCTAAGGGAGGCTTTTCAATTCCCTGGAGTAATTAATCATTGGACCAGTAGACTCATAGAGACTGATTAGATTTTAATGGAGAACCAAAGGAAAGTACAGAGGGTGGCAGGATTTCACACCAAACAAGAACAAATGGAATAAGCCAGAGGTCACAAACTGGCAGCCCACAGACCATTTGTAGCCAGGACACTCTCCGTCTGATGTTTTTAAAATGTTAGCGACAAATTCCAATTTTTAAATCAGAAGATTTAATTTAAAAATCTAGATTTCCAGCTTATCTTGAAAGGCAGAGAGATGTAGCATATTCTCATATGTGTGCCTTCTGTCACATACCCACTGCTCCCTACCGCCCCTATGAACCTGAGCATCATATTTGTGCTATTCTGATTCTTATTGTAGAAAAGTGTTTTCCTAACTCATGTCTTTCTGCAAAGTGACATACCCAAGAAAGATCAAGATAGCTAGCTACACATTTCTTATACCCAGACCACTTCTTTAATTTACATTATCACTCTGTCCTTGTTAGACATTTGAGTTTGCAACTGCTATTTTATGTCTTTTCTCAGATCATGATGACTAATGTAATTTAACTAAGGCAATAAAAAAAAGATTGGCATTTTAAAGAGATTACTTGAATCTCAACCGTATTATTCTTGGGGCACAATTTTTTTTAACTTCTCAGCTCAATTGTTACTGTGTTGACTTACTCAAGCATAAAATTTATCAGTCTAATATCCTGTTGAGATTTAGTATTGCATATATTCAGGCATCATAATAAATGGGCTCAAAGGTGTAGGACATGTCTCTTGGGCTAGCTAACAGAATCTGAGAATACTATCCCTTAAACCAGTTATGATGGCAGGTACATAAATCCCGTTTTAAAACAACACCCCCAAAAAATGCTTAGTTAAATATATATACATAAACCATGGGGGACAGAAAAAACAAACATAATATCTGGCTCACAAAATCAGTACAATGATTCCTCAATAGAAAAATTCAGGTTCATTAAAGAAAGCTTTTGGACTCCTTTAAATTCAACAAGTCTATAAAGCTCATCTGAATTCTGTTCCTTTATAGGAATTCCAAAGACAAAAAAAAAAAATAAATAATAAGATAAGTGTTTCCAAAGCAATTCAAAGCCTTAGAAGTCCATTTTCTCTCAAGAACTTCCCAGATCCATGAAGGAAAGGCTGAGTGATGCGCATCCTGCCCTCTGCCCTCCTTCCTGCCCACGAAATTATTTCCACCAAGAAGAGTGAAATTTGCCACACAATCAGTCACAGCCCAGGATAATGTCACATAGCAAACAAGTGCTGTATACATTGTTAGAGATAGAGGCTTCTGGGAAATCACTACAGCTGACTTTTCATTCTTTTTACCTATCCCCTTCAAAGAAACAGAGGAGTAGTTGATTAACCAGTATAAAACTTGAGTAGTTGTTTTTTAAATGCTCAGAAACATAAAAACTTTGAAAGACTGGTAAACGGTCTGAGGTACTTGCCCAATAACATGCTTGATGTTAGATCATGATGGTGGGAAAATGTTCTCATGCACTGTCTGGAATGTTAACCTCTAACAATGGTCAAGGGCCTTTAAAATTAGCAAGAAAGCTCAGTTAAGCCAAAGTCTCATCCCTTTTTTTGACTACATAACGCAACTGACTAGACTTATTTTATTATTTATAAAATTTGTATAATTTAAGAGAATGTCATGAGCCACACCTGCGTGCTTCAGAAGCAGAGGAGAGATGCTAAGAGGAGAATGTATGTTCAATTTCTGGACTTGCACCTCCAAATGTGGTCTTTGGACTGGCAACACCAGCATCACCTGGGAGCTTGCCCCACCCAAAGCTGATGAATTGGCATCTGCATTTTCCAAGATCCTAGATAATGCTAATGTTTGGAAAGCATTGTTTATCTGATAATGTGGGAGACCTGTCTTCACTCCTAGAATCCACTCATTCCAGACTCCATTACTTCAGAGGTGGATTAGCATGTGGTAATTTTATCATCAGTGCATACCATATTTCTCTTCAAAAGAGAAAGGTGGACTAATGAAAAAAGAATGAAATGGAACTGTTTTTGGTAGCCAACTTCACGAGCTCTTTCACATGCCATGTTTTGTAAATGGCTAATTTGATGTTTTAAGCAAAAGCATGCAAGATACCTACCAAATTTTTTGGGAACCCAGTCAAGACCAAAAGTGAACTTCTTTATCTGCACTACCAAGTATTCAGGAAATGAGGCAAAGCGGGATGTTCTGGGAGACACAAAGGGATTATATCAATAAAATGAGACAATAAGAATTATGAATACAGTTCATGAAGCATCACAAGCTTTGTTCAAGGCATACCTGGCAGTTCCAATGACTTAACTGAAAAGGAGAAATATGCAGACATAACCTGATACACATTCACCCTCTCCTGCTCATTCATCCTAACCTTTTCCTAAGAAATAAAATGTTTAATGTAGAAGAATGTTGTCCCTTGAAAATTATTTAGGGCCCATTGCAAAACTATACTTTTACTTTACTGTGGTATTTTATGCCTCTGGATATTGCTTTTCAACACTAAATATTAGTTTTTTCTAAAACCCTTGCTAGAATTTAGTATATATGTTTGTAGGTGTGTATGGGTATGTGTACATTATGTGTTTGTATGTGGGCTTTCAAGACTCTCCCCAAGCAATCCTGTCACCTCCACTCCCACTGAGAATCACTATCTTACAGTACAGAATTGGCATAATGAGGGTTTTAGGAAACTTTGGTTGAGGCTAACTATTAGAAATGGTCACATGGACTTAAACGTATATATATTATAGATAGCTAAAATATCTAAATCTGTACCTTAAATTTTAAAATTAATACATATGGTCAATGTATTGAGTTTTCCTTCAAACTTTCAGAAAGGTAAATTGCCTGGACTTGAGTGTGACAATTTTATGCACAGACTTTTTACTTTGTACAGCAAATTCATGCCCTGGTTCCAATCCATTCTGCATTTACTATCTTGGTTATAACAACCATTTCTATTTGAGTGTCAATATGGGTGTGGTTAAATATATGCAAAAAAGAGAATTAGCTGTTAATAGGTACTATAGATACTTTTTAAAATAAAAGATTCTAGAACTCATCCCCCAAAAATCCACTTTCCTCATCTAAGTTACCAACTTCTCCTTGGAATGCAGCCTCCCAGAATTCAGAAAACAAATGCACTGCTGCCCCTAGTGTGGAAAAGAAGTCACAGACAGTGTTTCAGATATGCTACTTAATAATACACTCCATATCTGGTCAAAACACTGACCCTCCCTGACGTTCCATTTTCACATCTACAAAATGAATTTATTAATAATAGCTACTCTCCCGGGCTGTGCAATGTTCATGCAATTATTTGAAACCACCTGGCACACTAGAATATACTGTTTATACTTAAGGAATTAGAATGATTATTTTGTCATGAAAGAGCTAGAATCCATGAGGCCTTGGACGCTGACTTAGTCTGTCACTGACCCATATTTTGCCCCAGGCAAGTAACTTAACCAATCTGTATCTCAAATTCTCCATCAGGATGATGGTAGAAAGGTACAGGCAACAACATAAGGGAGCTCTTCAAAAAAACAGGAGCTTAACCATCCTACAGAACAATCTATTTTGATCCCGGCTCACTCTCCAGAAGTTATATATTATCTCTAATTAAGTTTTCCTATCTTCTGAGAAGCAGTAATAAACACCACTCTTACTTAAATATAACTAAGTCCTCAATTTCACCAAAACCCAGCAAACTCAATCTGGTATTTTCAACTAATGTAAAAATGTCACTTCTCTGACCGCTTCCTCTTACATTAGCTTAAAATCTAGAAAATAATTAACAGTGAAATCAACCAAAAGTCACTAGTAAATCAATGAGTTCCAAAATGTGGAAGAGCCCCAAGACTCTTGTGCTGGCTCTGTGATCAGTATCTGGGTGAGGTATCAGCTGGCAGGTAACAATGGCTTGGGGGGTTGTGGAAGGAACTCAAGTCTGGGGTAGGATAGGGGAGGGGAATAATTTAACACTTTCTTATGGGTAATTACCAATCTGAGAGTACCAGAAAGCAGTTAGCTAGCTATATGGTGCCCACATTGCATCTGCCCTGTTGGGTAAATATTTTTTAGTAATCTTTATAACCTCTATAGTCTCAAGTTGAATCACACTTGTAATAACTGTGCAATTTATATGTGTTCATATCAATCTCAAAATTAATACTTTGCATTCACTGATGGCAGGTTTGGGACATCATGTTAGTTTATGAAGCACTTAGGTTTCTAAAATTAATTCCTGAAATTACAATTTTTCTCTAAAAGTTATGTTTTTAATAAAGACCATTAGAATGTAAATCATTCAAAAAGGTCTAGGTAGATACACAGCAAATTTACCTCAAAGAATTGTTATGGAAATTAAATGAGTTAAGACATATAAAGTGCTTGGAATAGTGCCTGACAAAACAATTGTGTTGTTGATTATTTAAAATATGTCAATTGTTCATTAGTTACAATAAAGACAAAAATACTATAAAAAAAACTTAAAGAGAACATACAAGCTGTCCTTCCTCCCCCACCAAATTAAGATTGTCTAGTATATTGAAAACTGGCAGCTAAAAACAAAACAAAAACAATTCTATCCCTTCCATTAAATATGGTGAAAATAATTAATCAACCACTTACAAAATGCATAATCCAAGAAAAAAAAGGAAAGATGAAAATAATGGTAATAATGATTACAGCATATATTTACTCTGTGCCAGACACTATAAAAAGCACTTTACATGGTTTATCTCACCTTAATCTTCACTCCCACCCTATGAAGAAAGTATTATCCTTGGTTTACAGATAAGGAAAACAGGGGTTTAGAGAAGTGAGGTCACTTGGCCAAACTCACATGCTAGTAAGTTCTACAGTGGGAATTCATTGCTGCCCATCCAACTAAAGTTTGTGTTCTGAAACCCCACATCATGCTTTTCTCTTCATAAATGATCAAAGTCAAGTAAAACTCTCTATGGACCCTTAATTTGTGGGCTGCTTGAGGGGAGAAACTAGGTCTCATTCAATCACTGACTAGAACACACTACATGAGCAATAATATTTGCCAGGTGAATAAAATTCCAAACATTAATATTCTTCCCAGATACTGTCTGTTTGAGAGCATTTAAGGGAAGGGTCTTTATGTCTGGTCCTTCCTGACCCAAGGTTTATCAAGATCCTTAGGGCACCCTTTGCCTCTTCCTGACCTTTCAGGCTCTAGGGTCTAACACAAGAAAAGTTCAAGGCCCCAAATTAAGATAACGAGGAGATCATTTCTGAATTACAGCCTAATGCTGGAAAAAAGAAAAAGAAAAAAGATCTTTTAGGATTCCACCGAACAGGTTTTTCCAAAACCAATCTTTGAAACATGATAAGGCACAATAAGGAATAAGTAAGGCTATTTAAGGAATATAAAGCTCTAAGAATAAGAAAATAAGCAAGTATGATAAGGAAGATGGGGCAACATATAACCCAGGGATTAAGAGTTTAAACTTTGAACTCAATTGACCTGAATGAGTCCCAAGTCTGCCACTTACTGGCCAATTACTTCTCTTTTTATTTCCTCATCTGTAAAATGGTAAGAATAATGGTACCTACCTGAGAATAGTGCTAAAAGGATTAAATATAATTGTTGGGAAGTGCTTAATTGACACATGACCTGGAATGATAAATGTGCAATAAAAGGTAGTCACTTTATTATCCTAAAACATTGTTTTTTCCTTTCCCACAAAGACTGGTTTTCAATTATTAACAACTGTGATACATCCAGTATTGTTTTCACGTACATAAGAGCACCTGTCTATATAAAAGACAGAGTAAAAGGAAAAACATATTTAATATCTCCTGTTAAGAATTAGAGAAAACAGAAACCCTCTTGGAGAGTCAGACAGTGATGTTAACGCTGCCTTAAATTAAATATTTATAACATTTGAAGAAAAATCAGGTCAACAAACATCATTCTTCCATTACAGGTGGAAGGAGGACACTGGGTAGTGACTTTGCCCTGGGAAGTGGACACAGGAGAAGAATCCAAATCTTTTGACCACTAGCCCAGGAGTCGAAGACTCTGTCTGTGGAGAACCAATGCTTTCCACCTCCATGTTAAAGGTGGGCCTTTTCCAGGTGATCAAAAGGCCCCATCCTGTAGGCCAGTATTAGAACATGTTGCACCCTGTACTTCTAAGATGCAAATCCACTTTTCTGAAGAATAGAAAAGGTGTGGCACACCTTTTATAGAAAAGGCAGAGCACACATGATGCTGGAGGCTTTCTAGACTGCCAGACTCCCACCTTCCATACAGTATCGGAATTAAAGTGCAAAGAAAAAAAGATAGATATTTGAGGAATCTTCAGCTACTGTCAATACTTAAAGTTAAAAAAAAAAATCAAATCAACACGTCGCACACCTTAAACATACACAATGTTATATGTCAATTATATATCAAGCTGGGGAGAAAAATTTTTTAATTGTAATAGTGTGCAGATTTCTAACTGTCCAAGGATGTCTCCAAGTTGAAAGAAGCTATTCTCACATGGTTAACATGCCAACTCACCAACTATCTGCCAAGACACATGTGTACACACACACAAACACACACACACACTAAAACTGAGCAGCCCTAGAATAAAAAATTACCCTGTAATGGATAATTGAAAACTGAATGAACGATTATTAATCCTCATTTGGATATGAAGAACATCTTTTAAAAATTATTTTAAGAAAATGTGGCTTTTTTTCAGCTTCTAAAATAAATTTTTTTTGTTTTCCCATTTTTAACACATGAAGTCGATCACTGAAACAAAGAGGAAACCTGAAAGATGGCTGCTGCAGAGAATAAGTAATTTAGGATTGACTATTACTTAAGGTTGAGATAAAAACAGACAGCAGTAGCTCTTCCATCCTTCTATCCACTTTATATCAACCAGAGCTCAGTTCTAGCCTAGAAGAAAAATGGCCAAAGAATATCTAAAACTAGTGAAATTCCTAAACTTTCAGAGTCCCCACCCCCATTTTCCAATAATATGAAGTGTGTTGGCAAATACTTGACTGTATGAAGTCAATTAAAGTGTCAAGTGGAGAAAAAACAAATTTTATGTACCTGACAATGAGGTTGACAATGTAGAAATAGAACACCTGCTGCCTAAGTCCTAAGCGGCTCATTTGAACATGCTCAGGAGCCCTAATGTCCACTCTAGATGCCCCAAGACCCCTGGCCTCCAGGTAGGAACACAAGTCAACCAAGTCCTAAGCCAAATCTTTAATTATAGAATTAAAGCTATCCCAGTGCAGTTTAAATATTGAAGACTGTAATACATATTTTTGTAACTTCTTCATTAATATCATTCTTGCCATGGGGAGTGAGTTCTTGGTTACACCCTCTGGAATAAATGGATAGATGTATGGATGTATGGATGGATAGATGAATGGATAGACAGACAGACAGACAGATAACAAATTCCTAATAGAAAGAAAAAAAAAGAAAAAGGGCATTTTTCTACCAAACATGTAATATAGATTATAAGCCTGTTTTATTGAATAGGACTCACACAAGTAAGGTCTATGACAACCAGGGCTGTGTAAATCAAAATCCCATCCTACCATACAGGAACAAGCACGCACACTCCTACAACACCCTGCCACCTCTACCCTACCCCAGTTCCCCTCTCGAGGCTCCCGCCTTACCCCATTACTACCGTACAAGCACACACACATGCACACACCACACACACAAACACACACACACACACACACACACACACACACACACTTACTTCACTCCCGCAGATTTTGCCTGTAGGGCGCTGCTCCAGAAATCATCAACGTTCTCTGGTTCAGAAAAGGCCTGAAGGCAGGCACTAAATGGTATCTTGGCCCGAACCAACTCAGGAAGGGGTCTTCTGTTTGCTTCTGCTTCCCTTCTCGTTAATTCATAGGCAATCAGTTCATCTGAGTAAAAGAGCAAATGAATGACTCTGTAATCACTCTTCCCTTCAGACAATCTCCCCCAAAGACTTCTGGGCTGACGTAGGGTTGCTTGCTTGCTGCCCTTCGCTGATCCAGAGAAGCCTGTAGAAAGGCTATTGTAAGGCTGTCTTTAGAGTGGCACTGAAAGGCTGCATCAAGCCATTCATACTTTTTGGCCTGTTCCCCTTTGAGACTGACAGGAGGGAACTATGAACTCTGGCCCAGATGAGAAGCCAGAGTGATGTGTGTGATATAAGTCATGCATGAACCTGGTTTCTCATTTATCCAGAGGTCAAAGCTGGTTTACCCAAACACTACCCTCCAATCACAAAGTCTTCACACCAGAAAATTTCACACCAAAAGAGACCCAATGGCTCACCTCTTCCCAGGCCCTCCACAATCATTAGAGGTCATGGAGGGTGTGGGCCAAGGAGCAGGAGGAACTATAAGGAGTGTAGTTATCCACGGCACACAACCCGTGATACTGACACTGCCCAGACAACTTCAGGAGGGGTTGCCCAAAGACTCAGATATCAGAGCGCCCAACCTAGAATGTCCTTCTACACCATCCTTGCTCAAATGATTAACTACCAAAGGAAAAAAGAAGTAAGTACACTGTGAAGTTCCCAAGAGTCAACAGATCTGCTCTTGAAAACTACCTGTAAGTCAAAATTTTATGTAGGTTTTGAGTGGGCCCTTCTGGGAATTCCTTCTGTGTTACAAAAAAAAAAAAGAAAAAAGAAAAAAATCACTCCTGATTCAGTTTTTAGGCAGACAAATGCAGTCATGTGTTTTCTTAAACACATCTGACTATGCTTTTAAAATTTATACCCCAGTCCACCATCAGTTTGTGACGTACTTATATCTAGCTAGCATTCAGTGTTCCCAATGATCAATATCAGGAGACAAATTGTCAGTCTCCTTCCTGAACAGTTACCACTCATTAATAATAAATAGTGAGTTAGAAAGGATCATAATACTGAGCAGAACATGTGAGTCAGTGCACCTAAGGTTAGCAAGAGAAAGCAATTAAGCCTAGTTCTAAAAAGGAAACAAACCACAGACACTCTCCCTCTTTCTATCTTGTATAAAGGGTAAGAATTTAAAAACTGGTCAAAAGCTTCAGGAGCTTATAAAAAACAAATCATTTTACCTTAAAATCATCATAATCATCACTTTCCAAGTAGACCGTAAAGTGACTCTCTTCCTCCCTCCCAAAAAAAAAGAGGAAAAAGGGCACCCAGGGACCTTTGGACTTTATAGAAATGACCCTTTCACAGAAGAGAAGCTACCTAGCAGATAATTTGCCTTTTTCTGCTTCTAAAATGTTAATTCTAAGTAAAATCATTTCTCTGTTCTGCCTGGGAGGAACCAGATTAGATTGACAAAAGAAACGTTACCTCAGACCCTGACCTGGCTGCAGTATTTGCTTCCTCCCACTTCCAAAATCCAGTCTAGAGACCCCTCTAATGGGTGTTGAGCCTATAAAGAGCCCTGCCACACTTCATCTGCAAAAGGCATTGGACATACTCGAATGCCCAAGGTGGGTCATGTTAAGAGATCTCTACTTGAACGTTTCACATCAAAAAATGCATTTCTGATCATTACCCTCAGACTTTATAGCACAACCTATGAGTGATAATGTTGAAGAATTTTCCACATGAAGTATTACAAATATTTTCCCCTAAATTAAGCTGACTCCAAGCCAACCAACTGGTCAAATTTATAGGCTCTAAAATATGTTCCAGCCATAACTCTTCCATTTTGATGAATTTGACTCTTCTCAAAAGAAAGTCACATGGGGACTGAGGAAAAGATGAAGAGACGTACAAACCAGACACCATCCAGGCAGGGTCTACTGCAGATAGAACTGTACAGTAAACTAATTCGTATGATCTCTGCTTTGAAGGTTTTCACATATAAAGAAGCACACTGCTAATTTCCCACTTTTGAACTGTTACCTTTGTTGGTTGCTGCCTCCATGGCAACAGGTAACTGCATCAGGTAATCTACCCTCTCCGTATAGCGGACTTTTCGGGTCTGACAGCACTGAATACGTTCTTCCACCAAAAACCGAAAAACATCACTTGGGTTTTCTGAGCCAATGCGGTTCCTCTGAAGTTTGGAATATATCAGATTAGTGAACTTATAGATATTAACCAACACATAAAAAGTAGCATAAAATCAAATATAACTCTGGTATAAAGACCTGGTATGATAAAACATTCTCTCTGGGCATGCCATTTCACCAGGGCACTTTAAAGCAAAACACTGGTATTTACCTAAAGTTCCAAAATGGGGACTGGTTTAATAAGTTATGATTCAACATGTGAATTAATATTATGTAGCCATTAAAAGTCATGGGACAGGGACTGACCTAGACAGAATTAGAAGAAAGGAGATGAGGGAATCAAAGTAAAGAAAAAGGGGAAAAATAAAGGACCACCCTAGAAAATTTAAGGCCAGGTATGATGTAATTATATTAATGCATTCATATAGTTACAAACAAACATAAATACAAACAAAAAAAGATATCACTCTATATTCAAGTATGTAATTATGTGGCCAAATGTTCACAGCAGGTTAAGTGAAAAATATTGCTTAGAAACAGCACGTAGGGAATTAATAAGTGTGCCTGGAAAATGACGAGTAGTCAGACACCCAAATGTTAACATTGGTTGTTTGTAGGGGCTGGTATTATTGGTGATTATGATTTTTTCCTTTGTTTTTTTTCTACATTTTCCACAAAAAACACATGTGTAATCAGGGGAGGAAAAAAAGTGGTTTTTTAAGAGGAGAGAAAAAGGCCTTTAATCATGAATTGTCAGTGGCTTTTAAAAATCACAGAATGTAATGTGATTCGACTCTGCTGTGAGAAAAGTATAATCATCTCTGAGTGGTGGCAGGAGGATACGAAATACCGCACAGGACTCTCAAAAAGCTTTGTCACCAAAAAAAAAGAATAGTAAATGAAATAACTGACAAACACTTCTATAACATATTAAAATTAAAAAGAGAACAAGGATACTCAGAAGTGCCTAGAAAACACGGCATGGGGCACATCAAGTGGGCTGAGCAGAAAGCCTCAAAGAAGACAGATGATTCTGATCAAGCTTGGAGATGTAGGTGAGGGGGTGGGGGCATTCTGGCCAAGTCAGAGTGAACTGCACTTAGAGGCTGGGCACACTTCTTACAACCCTTTTGAGCATTTTTGAAGGCTGACTCACCTCTACTAAATTCACCAGGTGCAAGAAAAATTCCTGGGCATCTTGCTGTCTATTAGAGGAGAATTCCGGATGACTCTTGCTTACAAAGGCCTTAAACATGCGTGGAGAGATCCCATTCTGTTGAGGCTAAAATATAAAAATAAAATCAATTTGGAATACTTTCATACACAAGAACAGCACAAAGTAGCAAGCAGAGTGGAAAGTATCACAAGCCCTAATTTTCAGATAAAACTGAAGTCAACTGAAGGTAAATAATGATAACGCTAACATGTATCGGATGTTTTCAGTATATACCAGGCATCGCACTCTGAACCTGTTCTGAGAACAAAATGGGACTCTTCCTGTTAACTCGAAACTAAAGACTCAAAACTAAAAATCTGCTTTCTAAAGAGAAACACTAGGCCCATCCTCACTGGACTAACTACGCAGTGGCCAAACTGGTCCATTAGAGCCCATTTCAGAGCAGACAAGAGCTGCATTAGAAAGGGGGGCGTCTAAAGCAAGTTACAGGAGAGGTGAGCTATACAGCATTTCCCTTTCCTCCCCATAAACAATATGAGAGAATACCTCATGGAAATTAGGGTACTTGGAATAAAAGGAAATGGCATTGCCTGCCCCAGGTAACCACTGCAGAGCCGCTCATAAGCACAGGGAGTTCCCAGGAGTGTGTTCCTCACCTGGAAAGCAGAAGGAGGCTGGCTGTGGCTACTAGGATGGCAGAGTGTAAAGAGCAGGCAGCAGGGGCATTTTTGGCAAGACAAGGACATGTGAACTTTCCCCAAGGGCTAAAAGCATAGCTCAGAAGGCAGCCAGAGTTCTCCAGAAAGGACAATGCATAAGATGATGGAAGGTCAGCTGGCCAAGGAGTCTCGGGGCAGGATCTGGGGTGGGGAGTCACAGCATCAGCTGGACAGGTCATTAGGAAAGATCCTTATGAAGGTCCTTAAGGGGACAAGTGTGGGCTGGAGGGCATATCTAAAGAACCACTAATGTGTCTTTTGTCATGGCTGGCCTTTTTGTCCTCACAAAAGACACATGGCAAAAGACACATGGCAGTTAAGAGGGAGCCAAACACACTAGTCTGATGAGAGTCTCTGCTTCCTCTCCAACCTTCCCATCCCTTGATCCTTGGCTCTAGTGGAGCAAGGAAAAAAAATTACCAGAGGTTGCTGATGCTGACCCTGCTACACTGCTGGTTTCTGATACTCTCGAACTTGTAGGGGGAAGAAGCTTCAAATTAGCTTTGATGTGAACTGGACTTTTTATTGCTGGTAATGTGCAGGAAATCACAGGAAATCGAGGTGATATACCTAAAATTCTCTGAAGAGGCAGAATAGGAAGAGCCTACACGGCCCCTGAGGACAGAGATGGGCTCATGATAACGCTATTTCCTGAGTCTCCTCCAAGTTCAGTCCATCTAATAATGGTGTTTGCTACATGTCACCACATTTAATACTCTCAATAGCCCTACAAAGAAGGTACTACTGTTATCCCTATTTTATCACTAGGGGAACTGAGACTAGCAGAGAAGTGCCAGATAGGTCTTCAGACCTTACAAGACCAAATTACCACGTAGCTAACAAAGAACAGAACCAAAAGGTCCTGGCTCTTGGCAACAAAAATGGAGTGGTAGCAATAGCACACAGTAGGTCTCAGTGACACAAACCTCACCTTGTCAGTCAAGCAAAAGAAGTAATCCACATGCTCTCTGCAGATGTGTGACCTCCAAACCCCAACATACTCAGCTTCCAGGCCATGTTCCCCTCCTCTAAAGTCCAGAGAACATGCTATCTGGGCCATCACTGGGCACAGGGCACAAAACGCCCCTATTTCCTTTCACTTTCAGCCTGCCTCTGGCCTGTCTCCTCAGCCTGACTGCAGTCTGGCAGCGGAGGCCATGTGTCATATGTCTTGGAGATCTCCTGGACATTCAGGTCAATGTCCAGGGTTTGGAGACCTAGACATGTGTGCACAATCATGTAATCAGATGCCAGAGGTGATGAAAAAGCTCCCATAGCCATCTCCTTGCCAAAAGGCGGCTCTACACAGAAAATCTCTCCAACGCACTTGTTCTAAGCAATGTTTCTAGTAAAACTCAGTCCTGCAGGAAACAGATCTAGCCAACCAGTATTTACTGACCACCTACTTCCTGCAGAGAACTACTGAGGATTCTGCCCTCCAAGAGCTGACAGCTAAAGAGATGGGAGACAACACACGGACCTATAACAAATATAAAAGAATATTGCAGAGGATCTGAAACAGTGCTAGCAGCTCTTAGAGAATTCCCCAAAGTGGCAGCATTTGGGCATCTGAGGACTTGGGACCTCTACAAAAAAATGGCCAGCTTATACACATAC
Organism: Macroglossus sobrinus; assembly: GCA_004027375.1. Classification (NCBI taxonomy): domain Eukaryota; kingdom Metazoa; phylum Chordata; class Mammalia; order Chiroptera; family Pteropodidae; genus Macroglossus; species Macroglossus sobrinus. Next base: position 959,690 of record PVKZ01000248.1, read on the forward strand.
ACTTGGCTTCAGATGTTCTTCCAGCACTAGGTGAAGACCAATTTTGTACGTGATAATTAATTTTACTACTTGCATATACAACTCCTGAAAACTGTAAAATTATAACTTTCTTTGCTCACAGTACTGATGCATATCTAACGTAGTATCAGCCAACATCAGCATGCAAAAATAATCCCTATCTTTGTACATTATGGATAACATTCATTCATTCAATAGAAATTTACTAAGTGCTGTAAAATGTCAGACACTATTCTGAGTACTGGGAAGAATCTTTACTAGGCCCAGGCATAGTTCTAAGCACTTTTTATGTGAATCTTGCTTAACTCATCCATTTTCACAAGGTGATTAATAATATTATTTTTTCTACTTGGCAGATGAGGCAAGTACTAAGTAACCAGCCCAGGATCACACAGCTAGAAAAGTCAGTCTTTCTCAGTTTCTCTGTATGTATGTGTCTCTTTCTCTCGTGTCCTATCACTGCTTCTTGCACACATGTGCCTAGTTCTCATCCCTAATTACCAACTCCATCTTACCAAGTGCCAAAGAGAAAAAAATATGTCTTAGACTCAGGGTAAGCCCTCTTCAAATCCACATACCTCTGGAGCCAACATTATTGGCCAGTCCAGAAATTACTTCCCCCCACTCGGCAGTGTAGGGGAACCACGTGGAATAAATCTTTCACACTGTGTTCCTGTTTAGGCATTCACCTGAGCACACACTCACTGCCTGCACCTGACGGTGTTACTGCTTACAAGTTGTGCTTCGAGTTTGATCATGGCTGCCAGTCACCACCAAAGCAGCTGTTTTTCAAAGTTCAACACGTCAGTAAATTCTGAAAGACTGCCTGCTGCTCTGTGCCACCATGTGGACACCCAACTGAGAAGAGACGTTTCAGGAAAAACCCTGGTGAATTCCCAGAAACCATTCCCCAGACACTCAGAATGAACAGAGGCTCAGTCTCATTCATTCCCCTCCGATGCCTCCTCTTTCTGTGCCCATTTCTTTTCCCTCAACTGACGATTCTTAATCCTTTGTTCAACAGTCAAGCTATAGCTTGAGAATTATTTATCATCAAGAAGTTATTTGAAAAAGCTTCCTAACCAGCAAGAAGGTACCTCTACCTCCCCACGTCACATCACAGATCAGCTCCTGGCTTTCATAGCGAGGTTTAAGCATTTTAGCTCAAACCTGGTCACTGCACACTTAATATGTTAATCATCTGCCAGCCCTGTCCACTTGCTCCCATGCCCCACAGCAATGCTATCTGATTTCAGAAGGAAGGTCTCACAAATTCCCATGCTCAACTACTACTGTGTTCACTTCATATCTTGTATATTGGAAAGTCAGGCTGTAAAAAAGTTGAGTTCGAATATAATTAAGCTTCCAGATCTAACTTCCATCTTATAGGAAACACAAGCCAAACAATACCTCAAGGAAGCAATCTTTAGAGCAATCCTGGGGCAAAGGATCCAGCTCCTTCAACAAATCAATAGCTTGCAAAAAGAAAAGGAGGGGACTTTTAAAAGATGTCTTTGATACTGCAGGGAAAAATCTAGATATGGACTGGGTATTAGATGTACTAAGGAATGATTGTTTATTTTGTTATTGTGCTTCTAACACTTTAAACAACCTTTAATGTGATATTTATGTTTTAAAAAGAAAGTACTCTAGTTAAAGATGCATAGTGAATATTTATAGGTGAAAAAGATTTTGTGTTAAAATAGTTAAGGGAAAGGAGAGGAAGAGAAGGAAAAGGGAAGAAGAAAGGAAGAAGGAAAGGAAAGGGTTGAGTTTAGGGAAGACTGATGAATCCAAATTGGCAGAATGGTAATTGTTAAAGTCGCCCAATGGTACATGGAAATTCATTATACTTTGCTATTTCTGTTTATATTTGCAAATTTAAATAATTTTTTAAAGATCAGGCTCTGGATAAGGCAGTTTCTTATTTAAAAATCTAAAAGCCAAAATAAGAACCAAAAAAAATGAGTCAAAAAAACTACGTAGCAGTGGGTCAGTGACATTACCTGCATCTCCCCATGGACCTATCACCATACAAGATAAGAGAGAAAGACCGAAATTAACCATGAATCAGGCATGCCTTCAGTAAGTATACACTCTTACTGTGAGTTGGTTCTCAGATGCCTAAAGCAATGGCTAGTCTTGACAACAAACTGTAAGAGGAAGCCCCAGATAGTCTCCAAAATAGCAACCACCTAAGAAACCTGTCATATTTATAGGATACTGTACTTACTTTCTCCATCAGCAATTGCAAAACAGATGAGCTAAAATTAAAGAAAGGACTATGGTGTTCAGAATCTTTCACAAATGCTTATACAGGATTTTGTGATGAACACAGCCAGACATTATTCAGTCACAGTCCCTTGAGCCAAATGCTTTAATTAATAAACAAGCAGCAAAACTGAGTCTTTTTATCACATTAGAGCAACACTTGTACAGATATTTACACTGTAAGACCATGGGAATGAAAAAAAGACCCATCACAGAGCATCCCCAATACACAGGTATACACCATCTATTGATTTAAACTTTTAAACTTAAACTCTGGACTAGTAGTTTCTAACCCAGGTCCAAAACCTTAAGCTAAAGGAACAGAGGTACTCCCAAGCTATTTTTCATATTTCAAAAGATGAGTTAGAAATTTTATATCTGCTCAACCTAGGAAAATGGAGGTTAGTGAAAACAAAGTTTTTAGTTTGGGGCTAAAATTATATCACCTCCAAGTAGAATACTGGTTATCTTATGCTGATTAAAAAAAAAAAAATACTAAGACCAGCAACTATGTATTAACAATTATTTAGATGGAAAATCAAATAAATTGTTGCTTAAGAAATGCATTTGTTCGGAATACAGACTTTAAAACATGTTATCTTCAAAAGGAAAAATAAATTATAATGTATTCAGTATTAAAATGTGTGAAAGCACTCCTAGAATACATAAAAATCAGGAACTCTTTTTTAAGAAAAAGTATCCTTTTATAGAGAGGCGGTTTTATCTACCACAGACACAATTTAATTTCAAAAATGAATTCCAAAATGTAAATAGAAATGGCAGTATCTAAAACAAATACTGCAAATCTTTTTATAGATGAAAATGTTAACCATGCATATATGAAAACTAGATTTCACTTTGGTCTGTTGCAGACCAATTTAATACCAGAAAGCATATATTCTAGAAATAACCCAAGATATGACAGAGGCGAGAAACCCAAGTTACTGAGCTACCTGGTAATTCTACAAACTTTAATAAGCGTCCCTTTTATTATCCACCCACTACTATCCACAAAGGCAATGCAAGCTTTGAAACAGGTACTGGAGCAACTGTTAGGGGAGCAGGATAGTGCAGTGGTCACACACACAGACTCAGGGGCCAGAATGCCTGTTGGAGAGTCCAGCTTTCCCACTCGCTGGTTTTGTGACTTTAGGTAGGGTTTCTCAGTACCATTTTCTGCATCCGTAAACAGGCAGGAAGAGCCTGGCCTTTCATAAGCACTAAATGATGCTAGTACATTGGTGCTGATGGCCCTGTAAAAAGGCATTCCTGCCACATGGCTATGACTCCACTCTCATGCTCTCTCCCGTCTACCACACATTCCTCTCTTAATCTGTTCTTTTCTCTGTCTCAGCACATCTTCTTTCCTCTCTTGGGGCATGTTAGGCTCATCTACAAGTCGCAAATGCCAGAAGCCTGGGACAAGACAAAAGGACTCCTGATACTTAAGAAAGATTCTCACAAATTGCTTTCTCTGAAAGCAATTGCCAGTGATAAACCTAATGCCCCATAAAGTAAAATTCTCTACTGTCAAGGTGAGTGAGGATTTTATTATAAATTATTTGTCTATTCAAGTAACAGTTTCAAACTGACACCTTCAGGACCGTGAAGTAAATCATCTGGTCAATTCAAGTTCATTTTGAACATTAAAGGGACCTTATTGATCATGGAACCTCAGAGCAGGGAAAGGATGTTACAAATCATCTAGAACAGGGATCATATATCCAAATACCCAGACCACCAGCCAGGGCGTGAATTACAAAAGGACTGGAACCAGCCAGAGACTGTGTGTCTTGTGAAGAAAGAAGGGCTGCTACTCAGCTCTGGGCTACTGCTTTCAGGCCTGGAATTGCCAGAGGTTCCCACTGTTTAAAAGAAGCTGGAAATTCAGATATGCATGCGTGAACCAAGCAAAATACCTGCAGGACAGATATGATCCAGTGCTGACAGGTTACAAACCTTGAACCAGAAAGAGCAGGGGTTCACACCTGCAAGGCTCAGACCCCTGGAGGTCACAGAGCTGCTCAACAGCCACTGAATCCAAAGGCAGGTAGGGAACAAGGGCCCCAGTCACTGCTCACAGGCTGCCTTGCTCACACAGGAACCACTTTTTTATTCCTAATGTAAAAGGGTTTGTGATATTACCGAAACCAAGTTTTACTTCCAAACATTGCTAAATTGATAGATTTTCATTTCCCATTTTATCAAATGAGAAGATTCCAATAGCACAACAGTCATATAACATACACAGAACTTTTTAAATTAGAGGGGATACTTTCACACTTGTAATATTCACAGCCGCCACCTAGACCAATTCTGCCACTTGTTGAGAATAAAAGGTTACATGATTTGCCCATGGTCCTGCAGCCCCTTTCAGGGCCAGGAGAGGAAGCCAGGCTTCTGAGTCTAAATCCAGTCTCAGCTTGTTCTCCTTCACCAGGGAGGGAGGACTCTGCCCCAAGAGTGGCCCAAGAATAGAGTTCCTGGATGAAAGGTTCACAGGAGCTCAGAAGTAGAATAAGCCTGGAAAATTCGATACCCCAACCCTACACACAAACCATCTCAACTGCATCCCAGATGAGGCTTTTGCTGTTTTGGGTGGACAAGGAACTCACTATCGTGCAAGGCCAGATAACAGTGCAACTAGAGAACTTGTCTTCGCGTCAACATTCTGATCTTGTGGCTTGTCCATTCAGAATGTCTATACCCTTCTCCACCCTCCTCACAACCTTCTGACTTCTACCCACCCCCAAATACTGCCTCTATATGTTTCCTTCAGAATCTCCCTCTCCTGTTTGTTCCATTTCCCCAACTAACTGGCTTCATTACAAAAAAAGTTTCTTTACTTTCGATTCTTGCTCTCAGTCTGCAGGCATTAGTTAAGGATGACTGAGTTACTATGGGAACATAGAGGTCAAACACTTGAGAAACAGAGCTGGAAGAAGTTGCCCATGAAGTCAAGACAGGGCACTCTGAAGGCAGAGCAGGTGATGGGGAAGCGGGGCACACATTCTATTCAGGACACCTGCAGCCACAGGAGCCAAGGCTGCCAGATGCAGCTGCACAAGCTGTGCACAGCAGAATTCCAAGAGCCCCACTCAAACAGACCAAGTTGTATAACAGAGCAGCTCAAGGAGGGGTCAGTGCCCTATCCTGTAAGCATATGGAAAAGCACGTCTGGCTCTTAGAAATAAGCACATCATTTGACTACTCTATTGATTAATAGTGACTGAACAGCCAACTGCGTTTCTCATGCTTGAGTGTGCTTACAAACGCCCTGGCAGCTTACCAAAAATGCGGACTGCCCAGCCCTCCCCAGAAATACAGAATCTTCAGCTCTAAGGGGGCCTACGAATGCATGTGCTGTTTTTTAACAACCAGCCTCTTGAGAAACTCCAGCAAACAAAGCTGAGGATTAGCAGAAGAAAGACGACTATAAGGGCTAAGACTGTTACCAAAGGGAAGATATTTATATTTTTATATGGTTTATTCTTTCCATCTCAGCTCTATGTTATGAAGAATATTGTTCCAGAAGACCATTAATGATGGCAATCACAGAAAACCCATGGAACAACTGTGACTGGAAACCCCACACCTGGCTATTCCTTACCACAATTTTTAAGGGCAGACGGACACCCTAGACTCTGAAATAAAATAGCTATTCTGACAGCTTGCTAAATTTATAGCCACCATTTGCCAAATCATAGGAAATCTGCAGTCTCGCTGGTGACAGTCCCCCCTCCCTGCATACCAACGTGGTAATCACTGGGACACCTACCTTATGTTCCTCCTTCATCACCTGTTCAATGAGTTCAGATTTCACTGGAGGCTTTGAATACTGGCCTGAGAGAAGGCCATGTCCTAACTTAGTCCTAGACAGGAGAGAGAAATAAAAACAAAAAGGTCATTGTTGTCCCGCCTTAGAGATACTAATATTACCTATGAATTTCAATAACTGCAGTTCAATTTCTCTCAATTTCTCACAAATAACATTTATTTGATTCTACTTGATACTGGTTTCATTTTCCAATTTTCCTCAAGTACTTTATAGATAATTTTATTTTTCCTTCTTATAAAAATAACTCATTTTAGAACACTTAAAAATACAGAAAGTAAAGAAGAAAAGAGAATTTTCTTTAGTTCTGCAACCCAGAAATAACCACTATGAATGCTTTATTTAAGAAGTACACGTTTACTTATTTAGGAAACCTTTCTAAATAATTACAATTGTGCACTCACATCTGTGTGTTGAAATCTTGTGTTGGATCTAAAGGAGAGTAGTCAAATATTCTTGGAAGATTTCCTACATACCTAGAAAATGAGAAGTGACAGTCAAAACATAGAAATTGTGGGAAGTACAGAACCGACCTAGCTAAGATCATTTTACCTTTCTGTCAAAATTAAATCATCTACCTGAAGGAAAGTTTTTCTTGAGCTCCTACCTCTGCAGCTGCATTCCTTGACCTCCCTAAAATATTTATGCTTCTATCAGTGGGTCTCAACCATGGATGTGAGTTAGAAACCCCTCAAAGAGTTTCTGAAAAAACTATGAAAGCCAAAGCCACCCACAGATGTTCTGATTTCACTGCCTGAGGCTGAGGCCCGGGAAGTGGACTCTTTTACAAGTTCCACAAGTGGTTCCAGCACTGCCAGAATCAACAACCACTGTCTTATGCCATCGCAAATGCCATCTGGAAAATAAATGATAAGGTTACGAACTGCTCCAATCATGCCAAAATAATGATGATAATAGCACTAATAACTCATTTCTTGAGGATTTCCTATGTTACTTGGTTGAGTCTTTATTACAACCATACTAGGAAGTGATTAGTATCGTTACCTCATTTGAAAAGTGAGAAATCAGGGTGCAAATTCCTTAGGTACCTTCCAAAGTTACCCAAGAGAGAGACGGATGATGCCCAGAGTGGCTCCAAAGCCATGCTCTGGACCACCCTGCCAGCTGTACCTGCCCAGGCCACGGTCCCTGGAGCCATCCACAACCCCTCCTTCTGACCAGTTTATCCTCACAGCAATGCTAGTTTTAACCACTCATCTCTAATCTCAACATATAATCATTCCTTTCACTTAAGTTCAATTCCTAGTTCACACTCTCTGCTTTGTTATTTTTCTTTGCCTATTCAGGCTTTGAGTCTCTGAGCCTGAAATTCTAGGCAGAAGAATCCAGAAGCAGATCCCTTTCTTTGGCCCTTCATGCACCCTACTCTGCCTCCTTCCCTGACCTCATTCCCACCCCTGTCCCCAGCATACAATGTCCCAGCCACCTGCCCCAGAGCATGCCAACCTCACTCCTGCTTCAAGGTCAGGCCATCTGCTGTCTCTTTCCCAGAACACTGTCTCCACAGACCCTTGCTCCTTCTCGGGTTTGAGTAACAATCACCTTCCACCCTTCCTAATTCCATCACCTGACTTATTTTTGGCATTCATCCTATTTGCAATTACATAACATATTTATGTTCTTGTTTATTACCTGTCTCTCTAGAGATTAAATATAATCTCTGTGAAGGCAGAGACTTCATCTATCAAAATTAATGCATCTCTAGTACTAGAACAGTATCTGACATGTAAAAGGCACTCAATAAACATATGTTGAATGAATATATAAATAGTGTGTAATCACATAACCCATTTCCATAATTTACTACCTACAATTCAACAGAAAAATCGTTACTACAATAAAGCCTTAGCAGAGAACCATGACACACTAGTAGTTAGCAATGACCTCTAATTAGAAATCTCAACTACTGGCACCTGCTGTCTACAAACTCAAAATTTGTATTTCAGATTACGTACCTACATAAAAATTAACAGAGCACACTTCTCTGGGGACAGTGCCATTCAAAGAGCTTGTGAATGTGTCACAAGGACATCAATTCCATCCAGAAATTTTCAACAGACCAAGAGCAAATAATAGAAAAACCAAACTTTGGCACCAAACTATGCAGAGCCAGAGGATACAATGATGAATTCTTAGTAATAAACATGATAAAACTCACCAACTCTCTTACTATCCAATATTTATCATATCTCAAAACCTGACAAGATAAGGGGAAAAAAACTCACGGGGAAGATGAACATTAGTGAAAAGGCTTATGTTTTCAAGCAAGACTGGTAAAGAAGAATAAATTTAAACAGGGTGAATCTTTGATGTCAGGAAAGTTCATTTTGCTAGTAAAAAAGGAATTCATATTCCTTTTCTAATCAATGAGAAATTAAATTAACATGCAAAAGTAATGCTAGATCATTTTTAAAAATACATATTATACCTTCAGTTTATAATCTAGTGTTCTCAAAGAAAAAAAAAGTTTTGCCATCTGAGAATCCATCTTGTCATTCAACTTGTATACCAGTTTACTGAGATATGATTTTTATCAGAATTATTTTGAAATGTAAACTGGGTTCAAGTGGCAGAGTATCAAGGAGTCAGGACAAAGTTACCGAATTACACTGTGGTTGTGCATAAGTCATTTAATAGCTCCGTGAGTCACTCTTTCTACTTACAAAAGGGAGGCATTGCTCCTGGACCAAATCCCACTAAGTTAGTCCCACTGGGGAAAAAGGAGTTTGAAGAGTACGCATTTCAATCCAGTGATATTTGGTAAAGAGCAAAAAAACAGGGGAAAAGTATAAATAACTTGCTCGTGTTCCAACATCTACTGTAAATGTTTAGAAAATAGAATATAAAATATTAGATTCTAAATTTAAAATTCTAAAACCCTCAAAACATGCATCTATCTGTCCAGATGTGTGTTCCTGTGTGTCCTTTCTTCAGAGAGATGTTGACCACCTCCTTTCCTTTTCCTTCACAGAATTTACCAAGTCTATAACCATGCAGTTGTTCTTACGAATATTTACTAAAAGTCTGTTTCACCAAGTGGGGCCAGGCACCGTGGCCCCTTGTTTTCCACTGAACCCCCCACACCCAGTACACTGCTGAGCAAGAGCAGAACCCACTCTTTCCTAGATGAAAATCAGACATGGAAAACTGACCATAAATTTCCAAAACCAGAAACAGGTATAAGTCCCCAAATACCAAGAGAGAAAAGAAAGGGATAGCTGATGTACTTGTTATAACCGCTATTAAAGTCATTGGCATTTCAACTCCATTGGGTAAACTACTGCCCTGTGCTGCTACTAGTGTGCTGTCTGCCCACGTATGTCCTATTCCATATTGAAACCAAGGTGGAAAGCTACCCACTGTGGAAAACATAAGAGATTATTTCCTAAACTTAGGCAGTAGCTGCCCATGACTGCTCCAGCCGCAGGTCCCGGTCTCTGTGGCTCCCTGTCCTAAGCACAGCCTTAGGAAGAAAACGGCCACAGAAACAGCTGCTCTGGCCCTTGGTATGGAAGAGGAAGACAGCCTTGGACGTGCCCAGGTAGGAAGTGCCCTAAGTCAGGGTCTCCCAAACTATCTGAAGAGAGGGGCTAGCTTTTTTATTTCAACTCACAGATGATACATTTTTAAAAATACAATAAAATAAGTTATTAGAAAAATGAAGTGCCACTTATAAAACACAACGTCAAATTGCTACAAAAATTTCTAAACGCTCACTCTCGATTCCCATCCTTATTATCCAGCAGCGTGAGGATCAGCACCAGTCTGTAAAACACATCTTGAATGGTAAAAAAAAAAAAAAAAAAAGGAAAAGCCTAAATCCTCTGAGAAACTCCATTTACCAGAGGGCAACACAGATCAAACAGATCACTGAATCTCTCCTAGAGCATCTATAGGAAGGGATCTGGCAGGCTTGCTGTGAAAATTAATGATTAATATTTTCTTAGCATAGAGGATGATGTTCTAAAACTAGAAGCCATTATTAATATGGCAAATCCCTGTGAGAGGTTTTTCAGTGTACAAAGCTCTCTTTATCTCACCTGATCCCCATGACACTTGACCAAGATTCTCACCCAGCTTTAGTGCAAGAAGTCACACCAAGGAAGATGTGGCAAAATGTCCTGCAGCTAACAAAGATGGGCTTCCCCAGCACATACTGACTAGACTGGACCTGGAGGGATTGGAGGACAGTGCTGTGCGCCAGGTCTGCGGGGAGAGGGGACTTACGCTCTCTGGAATTCCGGGATGCTGAAAATGGCCTGCATGACAGAACTGAGATAGCAGCTATTGCCCAGGTTCTTGAGGCCCGTGTACCCCGGACCATACATGGGTTTCAGCTTCGTCCCCGTCTCCTGGATCACTTCCCATTCGCTGACTCGCGGCTTGATATCATTGTCTCGGAGCCCATTCTCTGTCTGGGGCAAAGTCATTGGAAAAAAATCAACTTCAGCCGTGATTATCAGTGATCATGTCCCATGAATTATTTCTAACAGCAATGGATATTAGAAATAGTTAAATAGAGGAATACACAACCTAAGTAAAAGACACTGAGATGGTGATGGTTGCACAACAATGTAAATGCACTTAATGCCACACAACTGTACACTTAAAAATGGCTAAATGGTAACTTGTATGTTACATCTATCTTTCTACAAAAAACACACACACACACACTTAAAAGATTTAAAAATAAAAGAGAGATTGAGAAGGACATAGGAAGAGGAAAGAAGACAAATAGGAATCGGGAAAAAAAAGCAAGTAGAATAATTGCAATAGAAGATAAAACACAACACAGCAAACAAAAAGGCAAGGTAGGTGGAGAGGAAAGTGGAATAAAACCAGGGGGCTTGGGAGTGCCTTGAAATAGGTGGAAGACTTTAAGAAAAGTGGAGAAAATAAATTAACTTGTAGCATGAGTGAAAAAGAAGAGATAGAAGGAGAACATGAGGAGAGGAAGATGGCCTGGGATGGAGGAAAGAACACAAAATATGTACATTTAAATAGCTCCTCATAGGGGCAAATTTACAGTCTTGATAGCAGCTTGAAAACAATATTTAATGAAGAAAAGCTTTTCCATCAACATAAATATGTTGGCTTATCCGTTCCGCCTCATAGGAGTTCTGCTTCCCTCTCTGCAATTAATTAAAATGATGTTGGTCACAGATAATTTTAAAGGTTATCTTTCTGTATCTTCTCCCTTTAGCGAACAAAGTGATTCATGCAACTCTCCATCGAAGGAGATAGAAATTTTGCACATAAACTCTAACTAAAACAAAATGGTACTTGACGAGGTACCATTTTTATTATAACAAAAAAAAGATCTAAGCTGGTAATCAAAAGAAAATGCAAATTAATTATATTCGAGAAGTAAATGTAAACATTTAAGACCTAAAAACCTAAAAAATGAAAATTAATGTTAGAGGAATTCTATATTAAATAAACCAGTTTCCCCTAACAAGGTGGAAATAGAGACAAAAGTATATGTTCTCACCCCATGCATATGGAGCATATCGATTCCAAAATGGGCTAAGTGCTTGGCCAAATGAGGATCCAAAACAGGTTCTTCTTCTTGAAAAGAATAAACATCTAGAGAATGAAGAGAAAATAAGGACTGAGATCTGTAACCAAGTCATTCAGTACTTAACATATAATTTATTGAGATCCTACTATGCACGAGGCTTGGATTGTGTCAACAAACAAAGCAAAAACTTCTTCCAAGTTACATTCAACTGGGGAAAGAAAGATGATGAACAGCCAACAACCAATGGGTATTTTTTGTAAATGTACCCATATATCAATTCTTTTGACATTTACAGAGGTAATAAAAAAGTTTCTGAAACTAGAAAATAAGAGAGCAGTGTCTAAAGTTAGAATAATTTAAAATAGAAAAACACAAACGCCTGACAATTTAAATACTAAAAACATCAACAAAAATCTCTGAACTAATAACTTGAAACAAACATATCATCAATATTTTTCATCTATGACAAGTGATAGAAAAATACCACTCAAATACTGGCTGGAAGGTGAAAATGACATTCCCTAAACACTTGAAATTTGGTGATTACTAACTAGTGAGAGAGTTCCGAAGACTAGAGACTTTTAAGCCTCTAATTATCAGAGCGCTGTCTGAAAATAGTAAGATTGCTAGAATTACATTATTGGCACTGGCCTAGAATTCTGAAATCAGAAAAATCACATAATACCCTATAGTTCTTAACTCATCAGATTCACTCCACATGGAAAAATTAACATTTCCTATCTCCAGTCATTAACTGCTCCAAAGATACAACATGATTGAGTCAGACACCATAGTTATTTCTTACTCCAATGACAAAAACAGTTTAGGGAGTAACATACAAGTAATCTAAAAATAAACTGTGATCCTTAAACTTGGCCTTAATGAAAAATTTATAAATGATATGTCATCATAGAAAATTTGAAGTGAACTCAGAGGCTAAAAGTCCTGGCTTCTAAATGTTTTCATTAGGAAACTTTATCTCCAACTTCAGCTCAGCTAAGGCAAGGCTTAGCTCAGAAAAATACTGCAGCGAACAAGCACTGCCTGACCAGTGTGACCCAGCCGCACCCCCTAATGTGACTTTGAAATTTGGAGTCAAGAAGCACATTTAGGAAGTTTCCAGAGGGATCCTCCCAGGAATAGCTCAAGCAGTGTTTCACAAGTAACTACACTCACTTTAGATGGAAACCAGTCATTGTTTTGTTTCAAGTTAAACAACAAACTAAACCTTGCAGAATGTAGAGAGATCCAAAGAAGGAAAAAGATAGAAGTTTTAGAGCATGAATAACCTATTGATGTAGTAAGAATGTTAGAAAATGGTATGTGCGATAAGTTTTAAAATTAACTAAGAAATACATTAGAGAACAGAAATAGAGACTGAGATCAAGACTGAGGATCTGTAATGAATTACATCAAAATGGTAATAATTTGTTATCTCTAAATAAGAATGCTTCTTTTTTGTGGTTGTAGGTTTTTACATTTTTCTCAAAATTTATTATAATATTTTGATTGAAAAAAATTCTTATAAGCAAATCTTATAATCCCAAAGATTAAAATGATTCTGTTGGATGGTACGGTATTAGAGTAAAACTGCTCATTACTGTTCATCCACATGGATTAATTTACTCATTCATTTACTCATCCAGTCATGTATTCGAAAAATATTTACTGAACACCAAATTTATACAGACATTGACAATATGTTGTTAAATAAGTCAAGCAGGGTCTTTTCCCTCATAAATTTAAACTTTACTATTTCAAACAGTCTTAGAAGAAATGCTGGTTTGGCATAAAGGACCTCAGCATACATCTTCTTGGATACGGTTCAGTCGTGTGACTTTAGGATCTCTTCCTTAGCCCCCAGAAAATGTTAGAAGTCCAAATCCTGCCCTCAGATTCCCACACAGGAAAGCAAAAGGAGGAGAGAGGTAAAGATGTACCTCAACAAGTTCTTACATCTAGAAAGAGAAACAAAAGCAGGGAAGCCAGCTTTGCAATGTTCTCACAGCTCAAGTGAAGAGAAAAAGAGAACTCTTGGTCAAACACCAAATAATAAGTCAGAGAAAAAAGGATGAGAAAAGTTTCTCTTCAAAGTGCTGATCTATCCACCCAAACTACATCCACCATGAGCTTACATTTGTGTGTCAACAGACCATCTGCCACAGTCAGGAAAAGAGAAACCAGAGAATGCTCCAGTATTAGAAAAATATTAGAAAAATAAACAAAAAATTAATGAATTCAGAGGCATGGACCCATCACCACCTTAGAAAGTATAACTCCCACGACATAAAACCTAGACTATAGTCAAGAAAGGAAAACAAGCAAGAGTAAAAAGAAGTTAAAAAAAAAAAAGGAAGGAAGGAAGGAAGGAAGGAAGGAAGGAAGGAAGGAAGGAAGGAAGGAAGGAAGGAAGGAAGGAAAGAAAGAAGGAAGGAAGGAAGGAAGGAGGGAAGGAAGGGAAGAAGAAGAATCAGAAGCAAATTTTACTGGTATATCTTCCTCCATCTGTTGATTACACAAATATCTACCGAGCACCTACTATGTGTAAGTGGCCATGCCAGAAGGTAGAGGTATAATAGTGTACAACATGCATGGTGCTTAGGCCCTGCTGGCCAAGGCAGCCACCATTAAACAGTTACAGGATCTTGTGAAAACTGCTATGATGGAGCAGTACAAGGTGCTACAGAGGCATGCAGGATGGGCACAAGCTAGGTCAAAACTAAAATGAAGTTGTCAATGGCTTGATTCCAAATCTTTAGGCTGTGACAAACTCAAGGGAGCTTAAGCCCATGTCACAGAATGAAGATAGCCAAAGAAGAAAAACCACCTTGAGATGCTACTGAGCTAGTGCAGGGCCAGTGAGAGGCAATTTCACAGCTGTCTTGGTTATCTCTGGAAGACTCTCCTGCAATCACCCAAGGCACTGAAGCACATTCTTCAGTAAACTAGTTTCCATGATGGAAGAAAAAAAGCATCCTTTCCTTCTTACACCTCTTCTCACTCCCATCCCACCAAGAACCTCATCCTTGCTTTGCCAAACCAATATCTCCTCCCACAGAGGAAAGCTTTTTGTTTGTTTCTTTGTATGGGGATCTGTTTCTTGGTTTATTTGTTGTTATACCCATGGGAACCAAGTGAAATTTGAGATGCGGCCCATTTTTACTATCTAGGCTACCACAATGGCCTAGCCTGGGGCATTAAGGCTTCTTGGAAGAACTAATTCTGAGTTGAGACCTCAAGATGAGTAGGAGTTTCTCACTAAACAGGTTATATTCTTACAAGGGAGAAGAAAACCAGGATAATCATATCACGTTACCATTAAATATCTGACCTCACAACCTGCTTGGATTCCATGTTTACTAAGCAATATTCTAAATATAATTTAGCTTCCCATGGGGAAAGAATGGACTAGTCAAGCAGATACAAACATCCCACTTTCAGGCAGTTGTATTGTTCATTATAAACTAAAAACTAAACACCCTGAGTTTGAGACTTTGTCTCCTGTAAGTTGGATCAGCCTCAATTAGCCTAGCAAGTATGGAAGATGGGACTCTCAGCAGTGGCACTTGCACTAAAAGGTGGCTACCCTGCCCCCAGACGAAGGGCACCTTGCTTTCCTGGGCCGCAGCATACACAAGATTCATCATTACATATTTAAGGAAACTTTATATGTTTTCATTCACTTATTTGCCTTTTAAATAAATAAGTTACAGTTACCAATCTCTTCAACAAAGAGTTAAACTAAAATAGAATTGATGCATACCATAAACTTTTATAAAATGATAATTAGACTAAAAATAATCATTTATGTTAAAACCAATTATGCACAAGATAAGCAGGGATCAACTCCTGATCTTTTTTCAAAAGTGATCATTATTTCAGCTAAATAAATTCAAGAACCCCCATCACAAGGTGTATGATCCACACTGCTACTGTGAATGTTTTATGCATCTATGATTAAAACAGAAGTATTTATTCAAATACTATCAATGATTTGATAAAGAAAACCTTAAAAGTTCTCCTTCCTCTAAAAAAAAAACCTAAATATGGCAGATAATGGGTTAATATTCTTAATAGCTAAGACGTTTAAAACCAATAAGAAAAAACACCTACACACAAACCTACTAGAAAATCGACCTAAGAAATTCACGTTAAGAACTATGAATGGCCGAAAATACTATGAAAAATATTCAGCCTCACTAGTAAAGCAAATTAAAATAAGATTCCAGGTTAGCAAAGGTTTTTAAATTTTTCAATATTCAAAGTTGTCAAAATTTGGTAAATTCTTATCCATTGCTGGTGGGAATGTAAGTTACTAAACTGTTTTTAAAAAAAAAAAAAAAACTCAGCAATTGAAAATTTAAAAGGTTCAATCTTTTGTTCATAGGAATTTACCCTAAAAAAATCATCAGATAAACACTCAAAGATTTGCAAAAGTACAAGTCTGTTCATCAGAATAGCAAAAAATTACAACAACTCACAGGGCATAGTAAAATGATTTATGGAACTATCATGGGATACTGATGAACATTTAATGACAGAAAAAAGATAATTTAAAGTTAAATAGAAAAAAATAAGGTATAAAACTTTATACAGTGTGATTCAATTTTTGTAAAATTATGAGGGCAGGGGGATGTGCGTGTTTGTATAAGAACTGATCAAGGCCTTAAAAAAGAAAAAAGACTGAAAGAAACTATCCAAATTGTTAGAAGTGATTTGTCTGGCAGGTGGTATTACTAGTGATTTTTATTTATTTCCCTAAATTTTTCTCTGTTTTCTAAATATGTTACACTGAACATCTGCTTCTTGTATAATCAAGGGGCAAATATAATACTCCCTTCCTCAAACTTCAGATGTACTCTAAATTGTAGTTTAAAAATAAGTTTCACACTAGGAAAAGGTTTCTGGAAAATTGAAGATGTATAGAAAACAGAATTAACCTTTGCCTTTATTATTAGCATACATTGAAAAATCTAATTATTGAAATATTTATATACCAGATGGTTCATTTAACAAAAGTATCTGCTTATGTGTATGATTTTGTATGGAAGCCAGAGATAAGACATAGCCCAGCTTTCAAACAACTGAAATTTTAGAACTATGCCATGTATACAAATAGTTGTAGTCTTAGACAGGATTTTCTAAGAGTTAGACTTCTAATAGCTGGTCTTATCAAAGTACTACATAAGACAGCATAGAAAGCAGAAACAATTGAGTAATTCTCACCTTATAATTTCATCCAATAGAATTCCTACATTACAAACCCTTCTCTCTGGGCCTCTAAAAGGACATGGATGGCTACCTAATACAACAGTCATTCAACATGGCAATGACCTGCAAGTACCTTGCTGTAACCCACACCCAACCACAGATCCTGAATTTTCTCTTCAGATGCTGGAAGTCTTAGGATTCAACCTGGCTTGTGTAGAGATTTGTTTTTTTCTTTGGTTGGGTTTTTTTTTTTTGGGGGGGGGAGCAGGGGGGGCACAAGCACCTGGGACTCTTGCAGCTACTTTTCTCTGATAAGTTAGGTTCACTAACTTTGGAAGGAGAAAAATTATCCAATATGTGAATCAAAAGAATCTTGACATAAATGCCAGCCCTCAGCTATAAAATAAATGAGAAACAAAACCAGTTTGATGGAAAAGGCATAGTTGACAAGTGTACCACATTTAGCAAAAACACCCTAGCCAATTAAGCAGACTAATTCAGTCATAGAATAATAACAGAGAAAAGTCAAATGTCTTTATATTTCTCCTAAAAAAAAAAAAAAGAAATCACCTTACCTTAAAGTAAAAAGAAACAGAGCCTAAAGCCTAGAAAAATGGAGAAGATGAACCTAGGTATTGTTCTAGAGCTACACTTAGTAAATATTTTCAATGAGGTTTAGAACAGCCACTGCTCAATATTTAAGTTTCTCATTACTTACCATGATATTATTTCTCGTTTTCCTCACAAAATGGTAGAAAGAATTAACTATAAACATGACCAAATGCTAACATTTAAGAGCATGCAGTATGAGAGCATAAAGGAAAAAAATAAATAAAACAATTCTGAAGCTGACAGTACATATAGAAACCAGTTCTAATCCTTGCTGCACATAAACACTATTGCTGCCAGCTGACATCAGGAACTCTGAACACACAGTATCCCTGAAAACCCATCTTCTCCATAATGAATCCATTTGTTCCTAAAATGATACTAATCCCCATAATGAATTCTAGGGCTTCCCCCTACTGTTCTAATGGTAGGTTTGATTGTGTACATTCACTTCACAAATCCTGGTTCCTACTTTTGCCCTCTTAGCTATACAGAGATATACAGAAAGATAATAATAAGAAAAGCAGCTTTTATTAAGACCTTACCATGTTCACTGGGTTAGAAGCTTATGCACTTAACAAACCTATGAGGGAGGTACCATGATTATCTTCAAGATGAGGAACCTGACACTTAAAGGATTTGAAAACTCGCCCAAGACTTGAGACTAATAAGAATCAGAATTCAAACCTGACTGTCTGAGTCCAGAGCCCACACCCCCAACCCTAGGATTAAGGCCCTAGTTAAATCTAAGAGGGAGGCACTACAAGTTCCCAGAGGTGTACAGGCACACTCACCTGCCCCGTCAGGAGTGATGGTTCCCAGTTTCACAGCTAGAGGGTAGCCCATGTCTCTGTAATGTTCCAGCGCATGCCCGTTACCCCCAGAGCTGTCGAAAAACCACTTCCCACACAGCACAGAGCCATCAGTCAGATTCAACCAGAGGTTTTCTCGCAGGTCACACCTGGCACACTTCCAACCACTGGAAAGTCATTGGAGGGCAGTTAGTACAGCTAGAATGCAAGGTGTAATTAGAAAATTTACATCCAAGAAAATGGAATGTCTCAAGCTGGAGATCACAAGAAATAGTCAATGGAATGCGAGACCCCTCCCAGAGCAATAGGATAGCTCAGTACCCTTCCTGCCACCCAGAAGGGGACCAGCTCTTCCCACCTCCTCGATGGCTCTTTCACTTTAGAAAACTGAAACAACCTGAGGGCAGGAAGGGAGGTCATTTTCTTAATATTCCTATGTGAGGAACAGTGGAATTTAAATAAGTTTAAAACATTAAGGATCTCATATATATAAGCATCTAAAGTTAGAAAGTATAACCACACCTAGGAAAACTAGTTTAAACAAAAACCTACTACACAGCAAAGCTAAATCAAGGTGAAAGGAAATCAGCTTAAGTGAAGGTTAAAAGTCGCATATGTGCCAATTACCTTACAGAAGTTCTATCACTTAATTCTAATAAACACGCTTCAGCATCAGTATTATCAGGCCCCCATCACCAACGGGAGAAGCTGAGGTTGCGTGCCTTCGCTAACACCATACGGAATGGGAACGCAGTACCATCAGGATTCAACAAGACTGTACACATTCCTAATCCATCTGCTTTTCCTTCTAGCACCTGCCTCTGTAAACACACTGGCTTCTAACAGGAGATGCTAATATAGCCCAGAGAGCAGCTCAGCCAAAAATGTGACATTCAAAGACTATTGTAAGTTAGGTTCCCCAAGAAGCAGACTCCGAAAGAATGGTCTGAATGCAAATAGAGTGTTTGGAAGGTGATCTCAGGAAGCACAATGAAGTGGACTGGAAAGGGCAGGAAGGCACCATGGGCAACTGGGGCTCAGACCAGTTGGGGAACTCCAGGTATCCTACCTGAGGAGTAGGGATATACAGTATTTACCCAGCCCCTCCACAGTCACTGGTTGAGGGTTATTCCAGAAGGATAAGAGGGGTCATTAACTCCACTGTGTTTTTGACTGTTCATGTACAGTCCTACCAAGCTCTCAAGAAAGCATTACAGGTGCTTTCAACTGGAAGCTAGAGTGGGGAATGGGCTCAGGGGGATGGGCTGGCCATGCTCAGCATCTACTACAAAGGTACGGATAATTTTTAAGAAAATTTTTGAGCTTATTTTTTAAATCATCTGGTAAGAAAATAGCTAACTGCTAATTCTGAGAAGAGGTAGAAAAGTTAAGTATCCTTTTGGCCCATTTAGGGGGATAACGTTCCATTTCACTATCTGATGCTCACCTTGGAGGAATCCTGACTCCGTTGTCCAATTGAGTGAGGTTATTGGCATACTTGGATACTGGCAACTCACTTTCCCATGTGTCTGGGTCCTGTTTTCTGTAGGGAGACTTTGAGCTAAGAACTGCATCACAAGCAATTGTTACCTGTAAGACAAACCCAGATGTAACACATTGAGTTTAAGAAAACAGCAACTTCTAGAAAATGAATTTTAAAATGTATTAATAAATACAGTTTAAGCCAAGAAAATTCAAAAGGTACTGTTATCACAAAAGCAAGGTCCTGGTTTCCTGACTCCAACACTTTCTCCCTGGATCAAGGTTTTGTCACTGGTCTGGAATTTGCAGTATTGACAATGACACACGGTAGCAAGGTACCAAATCTAGTTTGTAAGCCCAAATGTAGGAGTCAGATTTAACAATTCCCACCTCATAGCAAGCAGAATGAAAGGTATAAGGTGAACAATTCATAGGGGTAAAATTAGCTACCAGAATTCCTAGGATTTACTCAAGTGGTGTGTTTTCCTCCTAACAAATACACACCCAGGTATCCAATATCCTCAACTCATCACACAATGGCATGTGGTCAAGGGCACTTGAATGAAATGTAAGCAGCACAGCTCCATTACTCAATCTAGCACAAATGTGACCCTGGACAGAGACATACCTAGGTGTCTCTGTGCCAGACAGGTCCACATCATGAGCAAATCTGTGATGTCCAGCTTGGTACCAACTGACCATGGGGAAGAAAGGGCAGACTCTCTGCTTTCCCCAAAACCCAAGTAATCCTAGACATATGCCTATCACCACATGTGCAGTTTGCTTAATCTTATACCTTATTCCTAGCTGTCTTTAAAAACATATTCTAGTGGGAATGCAAAATGGCACAGACACTTTGGAAAATAGTTTGGTAGGTTCTCAAATGATTAGAGTTACCATATGACCCAGAAATTCCACTCCTAAGTATATACCCAAGATAAATGAAAAACTTGTACACAAATGTTCATAGACGCATTATGTATAATAACCAAAAACAACCCAAGTACCAATTAATGAATGATAAATGGGTTAGTAAAATGTCATATATCCATACAATAGAAAGTTATTCAGCAATAAAAAATGAATGAAGTACTCAAACATGTTACAACATGAATAAATCTTTAAAATATGTTAAGTGAAAAAAAGCCAGCCACAAACAACTATGTACTGTATGATTCCATTTATATGAATGTCCAGAATAGGCAAATCCATAGAGCTGGAGAATGGATTAGTGATTGCCAGAGGCTGTGGGGGGAAGAGTGGTAGGGAGGTGATAGCTGTGGAATAACAAAATAATTCTAAAATGAGATAGTGGTGATAGATGCCCAACTCTGAATATAATAAAAACCACTGAATTATTTTTTTTTTAATTTTTAAACTAAAATTTATTTTACATCACAAACATTTTGCACAGTTAGCTGAACGTCATGCAGAATATTTTACTCTAGGTAGCATTGACAATTCACTCTACAATTGATTAAGAGACAAGAGAAGAAGTTCCCCCAGCTGTCATCCCACCGCTATCTGGCCCATGCACCATTCCTATTAGTCCTGCATTCAAAATCTGTTTGGAACCTATCTCTTCTCAATTTCAACCACACCTATACTAGTTCCAACCACCATCACAGCTCACTCAGATGACCCACAGCAGCCTCCTCACAGTCTCCTTCCTTCTAGAAGTTAGAGTGATCTGCTGTGAATATTAGATCTTATCCTTCCCCAGCTTCAAACTCCAAGGTTATACTGAACACTATCAACTGACGACACTGGTCCAGGCACCATCAGGAATAAGGAAGAGGTCCCCGCCCTCAAAAAGTTATACCCCATTACAGATCAGGCACTCAAAAATGTATTTTAAAACCCTATAAAAGAGATACTTCCATTCATCTCTCACCAATAAGCACTGTTATATAATTACCCTCTCTTTTCAACTATCAAAATTCATCTCTTACCCCTTCCAGGGCTGCCCACACCTAGAGAACAGAGCTGAGTTCACCACCAGCCCCTTCTTGATTTCATGGAGTTATTATACCACCTGAGCACTTCTGACTAAGCATCCAAATCTTTTTAGTCTGGCCTGTTATTATAACATCCTTGTTTCACTGACTACCCTCAATCTCCTCCCAGTCTTCATCTGAATTTTCTCCCATTAGATCCTTTTTGAGAGTTCTGGTTTGCAATGCACAATGATTTGACCAAGATTTGGATATGATATTCCTTTCTTTCAATATCCTTCTTTGTGACACTCAACAAAATTTCCTTAAATTTTTGGACTACTAAAACACACTGAGCTAGTAATTCCAGAATATCATCTAAATTCTCTAGTAGCCTCTTTTATGGATCATAGGTGAAGGTCAGGATCCATCATCCTGTAAGTATACTGTGAACTATTTTTTCCTGTATTTGTTACCTGGAGTGAAGCCAGGGCCCTTCTTACTAGTCCTGGATCCATCCTATGTCTCTGTAGGCCTCAAGTTTAATGGGGTTCTAGAACTGGCTCAAATTGGTTCACAGATCTGATGGTTAAATATTAAGAAATTCTACAATATGGTTGTTAAACACAGCCATTACTAAAAATTAAATTCTATAAACCTACCATTGAATAAAATATATTTTTAAAAAGTAACAAATATTCAAAATGTTTTGCAATTATTTTACTATATCTGTTATTCACATCTGTGTTATATAAATGGTTAGAATTCTGTACAATGGTAGGCTACTGCGTGTCTCTTCCCAACACTGCATTCAGTGCCATCATGCTGTTAGCCTGAAACGAGCCATGGTGGTGGCATTTACACCACAGCAATTAGCAAATAAAGCAGAACTTTTCCCTCAGGAAGCCAGTTGCCAACCATTTATAAACACCACCACTGCCTGAGCTCCTGATGTTTAAAATGAAGCACTGGATTCCAGATTGTAAGATCCCTACTGAGCCCCAAATGCTATGTCTCTGTGAACCCCGTGTTGCTAAGTGGTGGTTTAACTTTTTGGTAGAATCTAGAGAGTGACTACCTGAAACTGAATTTTTTCTGTGCTGAGAAGCTCAAGAGATGAAGGAAGAGTCACCTGGTTGAGTGATTTTGAGCACAACGATTTTTGTTACTTAAAACTTTAAAAACAGAATTATGAAACACTAAAAATGTATAAAAAAAACATTAAAGAAAATATAGTAACTACCCTTTTTTTATAGAGATAAAACCTACTGATCACCATCAGATAAATCCAGGCATTTCCCTCAATCTCTCCTTCCAAATAATTCTTTTCTTTTTTCATTCTTAAAGAATTTCTTAATTCTAAAAGATTCTTTATTAAAAACTATTATATATATTTCTGGATTCAGATTTCTATGTCACTGCTCTTTTAAATAAAAGTATTCACACTTCAAATTATGTTCTGAAATATAGGAAAAATTAAAAACATTTAAAAACTTTTTTGTTAACTTTTCACAAAGACTTTTTCTTTATAAATAAGAGAAAAATCATTTCTCATGACATTTATTCACAACGTGCTTCTTCTTTTCTGACAGCAGACCTAAGAATTATATTAAACAAGGGCAATAAGAACTCTCAGTATTACTGAGATATAAGCTTTAGTATATAGTATCAGGTAATGGGATGAGGCAAGACCATTTCGTCCACTCCTGTATTTTTGTACTTGGTTACAGCCATATGAGTCAACACAGGGAACTGGAGAAAGCAGAGGTAATTTAATTCTGTATGCATTGCTGAAGGTGTGCACTTAGTACTAAAAAAGATATGTTATACCTCATAATTAGATGATAAAGCTATAATACAGAACATTTTTACTTCTATGGTCTTATAGTTAGGGATGAAGTAAGTCAGGGGCAAAAGAAGCTGAATTGTAGAAACCTGGCCCCTAATGACCTGGGGACCCCAAGCACAAATGTCCCCTCTTGGCAGGGGCAAGTGAGCAGGTAGCTGAGAGAGAGTAACACAAAGTGCTGAAGACTCTGGGACCTAAAGATCTGGCTTTGGTACTGGCAGAGTTTGAGAAGGGGAAAAAAATGAATTGTCACGTCCACATGCAAATTGACCCTGACCCCTGACTCCACTGCTATCTGTGGCCAGGCTCTGAGAACTCAGGGTGTACACACTGGAAAAGAGGGTAAGAAAGGGAAGAGAGCAAAGGAAAGAAGGGAGGAGCGGCAGAAACAATACAGGAAATGAGGAAAGAACAGGAAAAATGGTTAGGGTCCCTGTAGGAACTCTGAGCTCATTTCCGGGATTCAAGAATTGAAGTGAAAAAGACCCCGGCTGCTTCCTATCACCACTGCCACTGCCAGCTTTAAGTTGTTTGGAAAGATGACAGTCACTCCACAAAATTGAACTAAATTCTAAAACCTGGAAAAGAGTCTTAGACTTCATGAAGAACAAAACTGAAAAGTAGGTTTGCATTACCAGAGTTCCTGCAGACCCCCAATTTGTAAACATCTGGTTATTTTTATATCGTGTTGCTTTTGTTTTAGCAATGGGACTCTTATTTTTTCCCCAAACAAAATCTTACGTGGAAGGCCAACACGCAGAAGACATAAAAATAGTCACTCCTCTGATCAGAAGACAGCCCCTCCGCAATAGCCCCTGTACACCTCAGGGGCACAGTATGAAAATCTAAGCAACAGATGGTGAGTCACAGGCAGCAAGAAGCCAGCCCACCAGGAGCACAGAAGCCCAAACAGCACCAGGAGTAAGAGGGAGCAGAGGGTAACTGGCCCAAAGCTACTGAAATGTAACCCTACAAGCCCTTTCACAGAGAAGAAGCGATATGCTTATGTTCCAGCTCATTCTTCTCCTCTTCTCTCATTCAACCCGCCTTCCCCGCTCCGACCCCCACTGCACACACACCACACACGCACACACACCTGACACAGAGAGTCACGCGCATCTAGCTAGCAGCCGTGCACACTCACTGACCAGGGCAGGTAACTCCTCAATATTTGGTAGTGCTATTTCATAGTGGTCTGGGAATATAACAAGTTTGGCTTCATCTTCATATTCATAATCGTCGCTATTTAAATCGTCATCAGTATCTAGATCTGAGGAGAAAACAAAAACAAAGAACAAGACATGAAGAAAGAACATTCCACACACTAAGGCAGCACTCACTGGGAAAGTAAGAAGTCCACAGGGAGGACAAACCAAGGGTGTAACATTTACAAGACTTTCTCCTCTGACACGACCACCCACCTGCCCCAAATCAGGAGCAAAAGGCCTTTCTGCCTTTCCTAAGTTATGAATACTCATTTATAAGTGACAGACGTATATAGAAGACGGAGTCATATTATACAGCTTTATAGTTAAAATAGACATATGTATGTGCCATATATTCAACTCTTAAAGATGCTTAAAGGACCAGATTATTCATTATGGTTGGCTAGACACCTGGCCCCTGATTTCACAAGAATGGGTCAGAATGTTTTTCACAACACTATAATATGGAAGAAAGTGCATGGGTTTGAGGGTAGATAAACCTAGATTCAGTTCTGGCTCCAAACTTAATGTTACTTTGGGCAAGTCATACTCTCTAAGCTTTAGTTCCCTCATTTGTACAATGGAGATAGTAACATTTATCTCCCACACTTTATATGCAGAATCAATAAGGAACTGTAGATAAGAGACCTGGCACAAAATAGGTAGTCAATAATGGTAGCTATTATTTAAGAATAAAATTTCAATTTCCTTCTTTCTCTCTCTCCCTTTCTCATTCCTCCTCCCATTCTAAAGGCTATTTGAGATATTGCATAGTAAACCAGAGGGGGTGAAACCAAATAATATAAATGTCCAGTTGTCCTCATTCTGTGAAGAATTTTCAGTAAGAAAGATGAGGTCCTCTGGGACATTATCTATCAAGTCATTGCCTCTTTGCTCGGCTAATCTCTAGTAAAGGTTAGGTGGAGGCTCAAGCAAATATCTTCTCATAATATTTACATGGACATTTCAGACTCATGTTCACATGATGCCAGCATCCCAGATCATGTTTGTATATTTAGATGTTTGGAACTATGGTGACAAAGAGGTACTAAACCATATTCCACTCTCACACACAAACCCTCACATAAACAGATACACAAACATGGGCTCTTTAGATAGGAAAAAGATATTTTACTAGATGAAGCAGCCAGCTGAAAACTAAAGGATCTAGATTCTCTTATTTTTGTTTGCCCCCAAACAAAAAACTAGTATCTTTCTATGTACAGCTCTGCTCTTGAATTCTCAAAGGAAGGCAGTCTTAAGTGGAAAGTGAGATACGGCTAAAACATGTCTAAACATTTCAATAAAAGACTCTAAATAACAAGAATCAGAAATGCAAAAATATAGAAACAAAACCATTCTTAGATAGCTATAAGTGGTTAGTTTGACAAAAGACAATGTTAAAGGAGATTCTGAGTTTAAAAGGCAACTGAAGGCATTTACTTAAAGGAGATGATTCAGACAGACAGATACATTATGTGTCATAAAAATTTAAATGCCCCAATATCTATAATGAAAAAAACAGAACCTAAATGTTCAATGAAAATGGTGTTCAATTCAATAGAATATTATTTAAATTATATTTATTTGACTATCTAGAAACATGGAAATGTTTATGCTATGTTAATGCTAAAAATACAAAATTCATCTTCACTGTAAAGACAACTCTGTAGAATTTATGCTCATAAACAAGAACTGGAAGGAAATCCAAACTAATGAAAATAGTGAGTGGGTGAAACTTTATTCTTAAATTTGTATTATATTGTATATAATGATTTTAAGTAAGCAAAGTACAAATTTTTTGTTTTCATGTACAGATTTGACTTATACAATATATTATGTAGGTGTCTCTTTTCCACAGAGAATATACTCACGTAATACTAATTCAAATCTTACCTAGCCAAAAACAACAATAATCTAAGTCCGAGAAAATCCCACTCTAACATTTACAAGCTATTAACACTGGCCAAGTTCTTTTCAAGTTCACTTTCCTAATGTGTACACTGTGCATAATATTATCTAGCCCCACAAGATTGATGAGAAGATTAAATAAGATAAGGTTTTAAGGCACCTAGTATCAGAACAGGCAGATATTAGGGGGACCCACAGAGAGTAGCTGCCATTACCATCGCCAACATCATCATCATCTTCTCCACACTCCTCACAACACAATCAAAAGGGCCTTCCCATCCCTGTGGCTGTCCCAGCTCCAAGGCAATCCTGAAGTAAGTTTCAGGAAGACCACAATATGACATGGGGATCCGCTATGTGATCTGAATGTGGAGAAGATATGAACTTCGAATGCTTCTTCATTGTAAACTCTAAGAGCAGGAAGCAGGTAGTTATTCACTTTCCATATCCCCAGGCCCTGTACAGTACCCAGCACACACCACACACTCAGCAAATGTCTGTGAAAGGAGACTTCAGAATGTTAAAAACCCAATGTGCTAAGGACAACAGCAAAGCAAGAGCATCAAAAGGGTCATTATGGTTCTGGATATTTTTTGAATTAGTAACTGACAGTGTTTTAAAAGAAACAAGACTGTTATCATATATATGACTATTTAACAGTGTTTGTATGACATATCAAAAATATATGTTTTTGAGATGCATTAGCAGCTATTTATACATCTATACATATTCATAGGTTTATTGTAAAAAATATATGAGATTAGGCCAGAATCAAATCAGAAGTCCTAGAGTATTTCCTTAAAGACCCTGAACTCCCTTACATCCCCTCTTCTCTACTTCTATCTCATAAAACAATACATTTCATATCAGCTGATTCCCAAATTTCACAATCTGTCATATTGTTGTAAGTTATCTTTCTAAAAGACAACCTAATAGTGTCCCTTTCTAGCTTGAAACATTCGCACAGAGCTGCCCACACAGTCTTGGGTCACAGCTCCCTGAAGCATCCCAGCAATTTCTACACAGATGCCTAGCAGTTCTCTTTATTTAGTAGTTAGGTCCCAAGTGCTTAAGCATTTATGTCCTGACTACTTAGGAACCATTTTTTAAAAAATAATACACCTAAAATGAAAGAAAAATACTTTTTATTTCATTCTTAAATAACCACAATTCCTTACTAATGGAATGTGTGCCCCCTGTTGGGCTCTGCACAACTTCCCTTTCAGTCAGACTGGACACTGCCTCCCTTTTTCTTGTTCCAGATTTATTTTTACATGGTTCTTGCCTTTTACCATAGAAACCACCAAAAAAAACAGCTTCACAAAGGAAGGAAGTTATCGAAAGTAATATAGGATACTCTAATAGTAAAACTGTATGAGTTAATGGTTCATGCAATGTTCAAGCATCACAGTGTTCCCTTGAAGACTTAAAATTCCCCAAGGTGTGCCTGTGAGTTCACTACAGCACCCCTGGATGCCTTAGAGCACAGTTTGAGAACCAGAGTGTTAATGGCTTGCCACTGCCTACAGAAAAATATCTAAAAGCATGTATACGTAAAGACTATCCTTGGAAAAACATAAAATATATATAAGGATGTATTTGTCTCAGAGGAGACTAACCAAGGAGCTGAAAGACAGTGAAGGGAGAAAAAGAAACTTACTTTTCATTAGAGAGACTCTTATAACTTTGAGATTTTAAGCTATGTCCATGTGTTACATATTCAAAAATTATTTTTGAATTCTAAATGCAAAAAGAAGTATAAAATTTAAATAATTTAAAAGTTACCCATAACTGTCATGCTGATAAAAAAAAATTATCAGCAATAACTAGAGGGAAAGATCCTTAACTGTGATTTCACTAGAATGAACATCAAGGTAAGTGGGAAAAAGAGTGACTTGACTGTTGAGGGCAGATGGTGCTCAGGAGACTTGGGTAAGCCATTCATAATAAGCTAATGGCCTCAGTTTCCCTTACGAAATCAATATTGAAGGACATAACTGAATGACTCAATGGTTCCAATGTGACTGTTGAGCCAATCATTGCAAGCCAGGATAGAGAGTGAAGCAGAAACATGGGAAAACTCTACATTCTGACAGAACATGAGGCCATCCCATCAGCTTGGACTTGCTCTTTCCCTACATCCTCTACAGGCGAGAGAAATAAACATCTATCTAATTTAAGGCCACCAATATTTTAAGTTTTCTGTCATATAAGCTTAATGTTCTCATACAGTCCTCACCGAAGTTAATTAACAGGCCACATCAACTTGAAAGCAGCTGTGATCAGGTTGACAAGAGAAAAGTACCTGCTACTAGGAGATATGAAGCATCATTTGAGGGGCCTGTAAATCACAGTTTGCAAAACCAAATTCTTACTGGGATGAAGTAGCTAATATGACTTCGTGAAGGAGCTAATATAAACTCATGAAGCATCTGGGTATAACACAATAGAGAGAAATGGACTGGTGCACGCCCCAGAGTGCTAATGAGGTTAATTTTTTCAAAAACTGGTACAGTCTAAATATGACATTTTTGCTGGACTGTGAGTTTTAGGCACATCCTGTGGTTTTCTGAGATATGTCATGTTCAGCAAACACAAGAGCAGCCTCTAGAAAACGTCCTATTGAAATGAAATGGAGGGTTAGTGCTCCCAGAGAGCAATGGAAGGGGTCCACCCACACAGTGTGAAGCACGGAACCTCAGTGCTTTCCTCTGGATTAATTTCTTAAAACAGTTACATGACAACATTGTCTATCACCAAAATAATCACTAGAGAAATACCTCAAAGTCTTTTGAGGAACAGGTTAACAAATGTTAAAGGACAAGGTGGAGAATCAAAGCAGGAAGCCAACTGAGCTCCATGACTATTTCCAATGGCTTCACTTTTCAAATAATGAATGTGCCTTTTTATTACAACAGTAGCATATGTTTGTTATGGAAAAAAATTAAAAACGAATATGCAAAAAGAAGAAAATAAAAATTATCTCAATTCCAACACCAGGAAAGAACTACTATTAAAGATTTGAAGCATATTCTACTGGCCTCTCAGTCATATATATGTACATGTACATACATAATAGATATGCATGCAGATATATATATATAATATATATATA
Organism: Macroglossus sobrinus; assembly: GCA_004027375.1. Classification (NCBI taxonomy): domain Eukaryota; kingdom Metazoa; phylum Chordata; class Mammalia; order Chiroptera; family Pteropodidae; genus Macroglossus; species Macroglossus sobrinus. Next base: position 989,484 of record PVKZ01000248.1, read on the forward strand.
AATATATATGTACACATTTTTACCAAAATGAAATCATAATATGCAAACAATTTTGAAATTCCTTTCAAACAATAATTTAGGGATTTAAAGGTGCTTGGTCAAACATTATCCAACTACTTTTTCTCCTGGGAAAACCATATCAGAAGCGTAATATGAAATATGATCATGATAACATGATACAGAAACCAGTACTCATTTGCATAAGCAAAACTAGCTCTTCTGAATGAGGAAACAGAAAATCACTGCTACTCAAACACCACAGTATAAACACTGCAGGCAAGATCCACTGATGGATAATAAAAGTAGCAGACAAAACTTTGAGGAGAAACAAGGTATCAGCATAGTATCACTTCCAAGACATTTATTAACCGAACTGTAACTTTACAGTGGAGAAACCCAGCAGACACCCCCTAACAAGTGATCAAGGTTAACATCACCATTATGAAGACACAGCATCACAATGCCCCCTGACATCATCATCATACACTGAGGAGGGCCCACCACTTTGTGGTATTCTTGCCGAAAATGCAAAACCTCAGACTTATTATGAAGAAACATCACACCAACCCAAACTGAGGTACATTCTATAAAATAATGGGTCAGTACTCTTTAAAAGTGTCACAATTGTTAAAGACAAAAAAATGAGTGAGGAACTATCATAGATTGGACAGGCTTAAAGAATCAAAACAACTAAATGCAACATGGGATTCTAGAGCAAAAAAAAAGACATTAGTAAAAAGAATGGTGAAATCTGAATAAAGCCTGTAGTTTGCCTAATATTAAAAAAATAAAAATGGAAAACTATCTCTTCTTTAAAGGTAGTGACAAAAAAGACAGAAGCAGAATTGCACTTCATCTCCAGTCACTGTAAGTATAATTGCTTCAAAACACTAACCAGACTAAGAGTGCTAAAAACATCCTTCACAACTAGGTAAACACAAAATAGAGACAGAATATCTCAAGTTAAATTGGTTGTGATCATCCTTAAATCAGAGCAATAAACAAAACTATTACTCCAAAACACACCCATGCACACTCACACATGAGTGCACAGACACACACACACACAGAATCTGGGCACACTACTGATAACTACGTACATTACCTAAAAAAATCTTGGAACTCCTTCTTTTTGGTAAAGCTCCACCAGATGCCCCTTTTACCTTCTGAAAAGAAAACAAGAAATGGTTAAAAATGCAGCCTATGGAACAGGCAATTGGGGGGGTGGGGAGAGAGTACATCTCAGAGGTTCCCAGTTTTTATGTAAGTCCAGAGGAAATATTCAACTTGGATTAGCGACTGAAGGATAAACAGGAACTTGCCCCAGGTCAATGGAGGTAAGTGAAGGACAATGCTATTGTTCCACCTGATTATTTTACCGTTATAAAGAAAACACTTCTGGAAAGGAAAGTGGAAACAGGCATCAAAGTGAAGTAGATGCTTCAACTTCAAATCAGCACTTTCTCCCCAGAGGCTGGAGTCCACACCCAATGCTGGAGCTAGCCACTCTGGAAAGACGTGGCAGCTCCAGGAGGGGAGGGAGGCTCTTTTTCCTCTATTACCTACTGGGTCCCTGGTGGTTGGCCCTAGGCAGGCCCACAATTATTGTTGAAAGAGTAGATAACTATTGATACATAGTCACTGATATTCTGGTCATATTACACATCATTTCCAATGGCCAAAACAACATTTCCACAGTGTACGTTCTTTCAGCTGATAGAAGAAGAGAGCACGTTTCCAGCACACTGCAGGGTGGTCACATGTTATGGCAGCATCAGGCCTTGCTGCTTCTTTAGTTTGTCTTATTAGTCCCAAGTCTCCTTCCCCACGTTTTATCATCTGGCATTGAAGGCTGACTCATCTGTGTGCTTCTCACATTACGTTTTTATAGTTTCTACTATAAGTTTACAGTTCACATCTTAGGAATGTGAAAATTATTGAACACTTTGGCTTAAAAACCTGTCTCTCCAAATTCTAATGCCAAATTCATGTCACCTCTCTTAGAATCCTTCTCCTTCACGGTCTCAGTGCCTTTGTTCCTTTCTCTTCCACTTTCTTGCCTCAAAAAGGGATCAAATAAACCTGTACCAAAGGTACTTCTAACAATCCTGGAGGTCACCTGAAATCTCTCTACAGAAGTATATGGCATTCTTTTCATTGTTCTAACCTCAATGTCCTCTCCATTCCTGCCCAATGGTGGAGGGAAAAAGGAGATGGGCTGCATGAAGACCTGCTAGAATGTGACGCTCTCCTGATGTTTGATTTATATCTTAGATTTGAATTAGATCTACTTCCTCTCAGGAAAAAAAAAAACTAGGTCTTCCTTCTAAGGACCATCACTTCTGTACCTGCATTGGTCACCACTAGAAATCAGTAGGATTCATGGAACCAGATCTCCTCAGTCAGCAAACATGAATCTACCCATGTGTCAGGCTCTGTGCTGGCACTCAGGGTGCAAGGTGAATGAAAACATGCTCTATCCCTTGAGGAGTCCACCAACATAGTTGAGAAACTTATACACAAACAAATAGCATAATTGAGTCCAATAATGGTCTGATCCTATCATAAGGAGGAAATGATAGCTCTTCTGGGGTGGAGCGTGTGGCCAAGGCCAGTCACATAAGAGCAGCAAACCTAGCATATAGTGGCTGCTCAGCAAATATTTGTCGAAAGGATGATGGATGGATAGATATGCTAACCATATGCAACAAGTCAAAAAGGAGTGGAGATAGAAGCAGGACATCCCAGACAAAGAAAACAAGTATGAAGACACAAAATCACGATGTTCTCCAGAGAGAAGTGGTTTGCTATGTCTGGAGCACAAAGCTGGTGGGTTTCAGAGTGAGGGTTCAAAAGGCAACATGGGCCAGATCATGAAGGGCCTTGTAATCACATACAAAAGAGTTTGGACTTCATCCTGAAATAAAAGGAGAGACATCAGAGCTTTAAGCTTCAGTGTGCCACAGAGGAACAGATATGTGCATTCTGAAAGATCACTCTGGGTACAGCATGCAGACTGGTGGGACTGAATGCAGCAAATTTGAAGGAAGTAAACCAGGCAGGAAAAAGGAGATGGGCTAGTCATTTTGTGGGATGAGCACTCAGACAATAACGGCAGGGATGGAGAGGACAGGATGGATTTCAGAGCTATTTGGGCACCCCAGACAACAACACTTTGTCACCGACCAGTTATGGAATAAAAGCAAAATCCAAAGGATGTCTAAGTCTCCAGAATTACTCTACAAATTCATTGTGACCATGATCATAATCTCAACAGGATTTTTTAATCTAGATAAACTAATTCCAAAATCTACATAGAAAAATAAGTTTCTAAACTCAGGAAAGTTCTGGGGAAAAAAGTTAACATGGAAAACATGCTTGCTCTACCAGATATCAAGTTTTGTCACACCAATGTAGAAAAATAAGATTAACAGAATAGAACTGAGCCCCAAACAGACCCAAGTATGAAGAACAAGTTAAAACATAAAAAATCACTGGGAAAGACTGCACAACTCTAGTAATAGCAGGACAACTGGTTATCAACATGGGAAATAAAAATTAGATTCCCACACTTCACACAAATACAAAATAAATTATAGATTGATTAAAGACCTAAAATGTTAACATACACACACATGCACTTCTAAAAAAAATTAAAGTATTAGAAGAAATATCATTATGATCTTGAGTTGGGAAATTATTTCTTAGATAAGATACAAAAAGCACAATTCATTTTCAAAAACTTAGTAAATCCAGCTAGATAAAAATTCAGAACTTATGTTCTACAAAATAATTAATAAAAGAAGTAAAAAGTTTTTGTATCCACAATGAAAAAAAACCAAAACTTTTAAGAAACAGATAAACCCATAGAGATAGGCCAAAAATATAAATAGGCAACTCAGAGAAGAAAAAACCAGAATGGCCAATAAACATGAAGATTTTCAACCCTCACAGAAAAAATGCTAAATATTTAGATGCCATTTCATAACCGTTAGATTGGCAAAAATCAAAAGTCTGACCAAGTGTTGGCAAGTTTGTGGGAAAACAGGAGTTCACTGCAGATAGCAGTATAAATTGGTGCAACCAGTCTAAGGAAGAATTTGGCAATATCTAATAAAAACTAAGATAAGCATACCCACAAGCTGGCATTAGCACTTCTAGATATACTTCCTAAAGAAATCTCAGTATCCCCAGGAAAAATAGAAACAAATGTTAATTGTTCTTTGTTATGAAGCAAAAAAGAAAAATAAAAAGGAAACAATCTAAATGTTTATCAGTAGCGGAACACAATAACAGAAACAAGGTACTCCTAAAATGAAACACCAAACAACTATTAAAGTGAATTAAGTACATCCAAATGCATCACAACATAGATTTCAAAAACAATGTTGAAAGGGAAAGCTTTATACAGAATTATAGGTAACAGTATGAAAGTATTTATCTATATCTTTAAAACATATAGTCATTCTATATATTGGTCATAAATACTTCAATGTAAATAAAATATAAGGACATGCATATGAATGAGAAACAACAAATTCACATCCATGATTACTTCTGGGGAGTGAAGAAAACAAAAAGGACTTGAACTTTCAGGAAAGTTCTTTCACCAAAATTAAAAAAAAAAAATCTGAAACAAAAATATCCAAATAGTTTTTATATCTGATTTTTGGATTCATAAGTGTTCCTGGTATGATTTTATGTACTTTTCTATCATTTTTATTTATTTATTTTTTCAATCAACCCATCTTCTTAACCCCAATCAGAGGTTTAGAGGAAGAGAAAGATAAAACTGGTTAAAATAAGCTTTAGAGAAGTGCATGACTTTCTACAAACCATCCTGTATTTATTTCCCATCATCAAAGAAAAGCAGAAGTTATATGGGCATAATAAAAACTCCATGCGATAAACACACTAAGACATTACAAGGAAGATATCAAGGCCAGTTCTCCAAAAGTGTATCTCTCACCTCTCGCACATGTCTTTTCAGGTGCATGTATACACTCTGTCCAGTTTTTCGAAAATGTCTTTCAACATGTTCCCTTCCAAAGGCCAAAAACGTGTTCATGCACACATAGAGTCCACCTTCTGAATTCTAGAAGAAAGAGACAGGTTACACATTAGCCAAGGACACCTACCCAAGTAGTCTAGATATAGAGAAAGGGAAGGGGAAGGGAGACAAAGAATGAAGACAAAGCATGGCAAAGGTCACCTGGCTGTCAAAGTCATCTGCAGTGACCCTCCAAGGGCTCCACAGCCACCCACAGAGGCAGTGTCCGCCCCACCCCTGGGTTCAGGTGCTCCTGGACAACTGAGCAGTCTCACTGACAGGCGAGATACTCAGGCCCCCTGGGAAGTAAACATGCTTGTCTGACTCTCTAAACTGGGGGAAAAGATGATAAGGCACAGAAGAAAGCTGGCAAGTGATCCAACTACCATCATTGCAGTGGTTTATCATCCTTCATCCTCATTCGTCAGTGTATGTTTCCAGGAACAAAGTTTTAATATCCTTTTATCAGGATGGGTTTCTTCAAAGATATTGTTTCCTCCCATTGGTGACACATGATATTTGATGGTACACATTAATAAATTATAACAATATATAAATAATAACTTAGTAAGTAGATACTAAAGGATACAGCCCTATAATAATCATAGCTATGTATTTATTACATGCCTAGTATATGCCAGGTGCTTTACATATATTATCTCTAATCCAAACAACACTACAAACCGCTTCTTTTTATTTCCATTTTATGGTCTTTGAGAAAACTAAGAGTAAGTCACTGGCCCAAGTTCACACAACTTGGAAGTATTGGAGTTAAATTTGAATCTATTTCTCTTTATCCCTCTATGAAGTATTTCAAATATTATTTAATTATAGACATACTACTACAATGAACAACCAAAAATATTGTTCACATTTTATATACTTGATTTTCTATCCCAATCTCATCGCTCCTTTTACTATGCCTAACATGATTCTCTGTAAACTTAGCATCTAAAATTAGGCATCACTGCAAGTGGATATTTATTAAGCTCCTGTAAGTCTCCCCACTTAAAATTAAAAAAAAAAAAAAGTTACTTAAATACCTGTCAGATTTGCCAACAGACATCTATCAAAATTCCTCATGTTGCACTCTAGTAGAGCACAAAATTGCAGTATTAAAACAAATACTGATGTCATTACTAATATATGAAAAATAATTTTAAAATTCTGATAACTCAAGATTGTTTATTTTTTTAATTTCTAATAAAACTGTCCAACAATGTAACTGTGGTTTATAAGTCAGACACAATGAGAACACTATAACAGCATTAGTTAAAATGTGTGCCTCTTACTGTAGCAAAAAAAAAGAAAAGACATAAAAATCTCAAAGAAGGAAGTAAAATGCTCTCTATTTGCTGATGACATTATAGTCTAAATGGAAAAATCCTAAGGAATCTACAAACTACTAAAAATAACTAGTATAACTGATTTGTGAATTTGTCAAGGTAAATAGACAAAAACCAATTTCAATTTTATATTCTGGCAACAAACAAAATTTCTTAAACTTGACTATAAAATAGCATACCAAAAGATCAGAATTATATAGCTTCTGGATAACATTTTCCCCTTTAATGAGATCATTTGAATAAAATTAGGAAAGTTCTTCAACTATAGGCAACACATTACATTCATTTGATCAATAAATTAAATACTTTCAAAAAATTTTTTTAGATAAACATGTTTTTTTGCATTGTCATAACCCTTAAGAAAAAAATATTGCATCATTATAATGGTCAGTTATTCATTAAGCCTATTAAATTGAGCACTACATGTTATGATTTAAAAGAAAATAATTAACACTTCCATTCTTTTCTAGTAAAATGTAATTTGATCAAAAAGAATGCAAACCAGAAGAAATACTGGGGAAAATATGAGATTTATAACCAGAGGACCTGAACTACTACTAATTAGCTCTGCGGCCTAAGACAGATTGTCACACAGTCTCTGATCTTCAGTATCTTCTTCTATAAACATGGCTGTATCTATAATCCTCACCTCACAGGATTTCATGAAGTTCAAAGGGTATGAAATACATTTTGTGCTCAAAAGCACTACATAAACATTGGTAATTATTTATTGTAAGCTAAAAGTTCTGTGTGCAACATGTATCTCCTATTATCTTGATTAACTTATAATTGGGGGAAACAAGCAGAAGGAAGAGTAAGGTGAGTCTGACAGCCATACATTTGGGGGTAACAAATATTAGGCAACTAGTGGGAGAACCAAAAAATTAGCATGCAGAAAAAGAAAAATGTTTAAGTATAGATTTGAAGAAATTTTTTGAAGAAAAATATAGAATAGCTATATAATGCAAAAGTTTATAATCACTAAAATAATTATAAAGCCTTTACTATTTCATTGACAAGAGTTTTTAACTTATTAAAGAATTTGATAAAAATTTAATATACTAAACATTTGTTCTCAATTTCTGGAATCACTTGATATTGTCATAAAGTCTGTAATCAAAGAGAAAAGTGTTTTGGCACTCACAGACAAATGGCCACACATAGAGAAGGATTCTATTACAAATATCCCCAGGCATCTTCCATCAGAGACATGGGCTGACCTCTGAAGCAGCATATGCCCCTCCACTAGTAACTCTCAGATGGAGCACCACCCAGAGAACTGGCTAGTAATTCTAAAAATTCAGGACACACTGAGAAAGAAAACACTTTAAAAGCTACCCCATATAGAACAAACAAAAAACCCAGCCTAATGATCACTTTCTTCTCTCTTGCCTTATTAATGTCTAAATATTGATCCCACAAGACACTTTCACAAAGTCAATACTCCATGCCATGTCCAGCTCCTTTCACTAATGATGACAACTCTATGCTGACAAATCTCTCTCAATTCCTTTGCGACCAAAGCAGAGAATAGTTTATCACATGGGATACAAGCTAAGCTAATTGACTCTTTAGGGTTTTTGAACTCTCAGCCTCATCCTCAAATTTACCAGCAATACTCCCACAAAAATCACCATACAGCACTTGCCACAAGTGCAGCCAAGAAATCAGGCAGGACCTTCTGTATAAGCACAATGCTAAAACTGCAGAAACTTGGATCACATCTTGGTTTTTGTGAAAATGCCAGCAGAGCACACACAAGAAGAAAAGTAACTGAACTAGACTGTAAAGACTGGAGTGGACCGCCTTCTAATGTCCAGTGTCCTCTGCTTAAGATTTGGTGTAATACAGCTTTAGAAAAAAATAAAATAAAATTTTTTAAATCAAGCAGGTTTATCGAACTGCACCAACTGACAGTGAAATGAAACTTGAAGAAGAAAGAATACAAAATAATACTTGTATCAAATCATGGTGGTAGAGTGATTTATTAAAATAGATTACAAATGAAATTCATATATATGGGATTAATTTTTTTAAAAAATGGTAACGTAACAATGGAGAGTCCAAAAGGATATTCATTCTATAACTGCTTAATATATATCAAACCACAAGAAACACAAAAATGAGAGGAAAATCACTAATAAAAGTTACTAGTACAGTTAAACATCAGTATAGAAGAAAATTAACCTAGATCCACATCTTACAACAAACACGGTAAGAAAGACACAAGAGATAGCATTTTAAAAACTAGAAAAGAGCAGAATAACATATTTATCTCACTTATGAAGGGGAAAAGAACTTCTGGTCAAGAAAATACAAAAATGCAAAAGAGATGGTATAGTTAAGTACAAAAATATAAACATATAAACACTAATGAACAGGTTTTATACCACAAAATATAATGAAACAAAGAGAAAACCAAATATAACAGATTGGGTAAATATGTAAGGTATAACAAAGAAAAATATATCCAAACTATGTAAAATTGATAAAATTCAAAATGTCAACATTCAGATTCAACTTGGTAAGAATTTTTAAGTTTGTTTAGTTTTAACTGCAAGAAAACATTAAAATCAAATCATGACATCTTCTCTATCTCCCGAAGCAAACACATTAAAACTATCTCAAGGTAAGTATATGTCTACTGACACATACTATCAAAAAAGTATTAAAATTACACAACCTCAAGTCAAAGAGAAAACTTGTTTATCTGCTCCCACGATATAAATCAATTCCCTCTTTCCACAGAGCAATAAAACTGTGACCCTTTGATACAGTATTTTTCCTCTGGGTACAGACTTCAAGAACCCAAAAGAAAGAGGAAAGAAAACCCTAATTTGTATAAAAATATTCACAAATGCACTATTTATAATAGGAAAAAGTAGCAATGGTCCCAAATAAAGAGCTAAGAACCTGTGGATATACAAACACAACAAAATACTATAACATTATTTAAAATGACAAAGTTATAAGTTGTATGTAATGTGTACAGAAAATATGTATAGAATTATGTACAATGTCCACAGAGAAATAATGTTCATGAAAAGGAACACATGCTGATGACAGGAGGAAAAGGCAGAAGGGAAGGGAAGTCCATACACTGACGAAGACCTGAAATGAAACTGGAATGTGATAAATGATTTTGGATTTAAGTTCTTGACCTTGGGGCCCACAGCCTCCCTCATCTCCCATTACCTCCATGCCTGGTCTAGGGTGGACCAAGCTATTGTCCTAAAGGACCAGGTTGTTTTCTTTTGTTTTGTTTTGTTTCTATTCATTAGGGAAAGATTCATAAGGCCCCCTGCATTTGACTAGTTTCCAGCTCCAGTCAAATGTAAATTTTCTCATGTAAGTCCCACAAAACCCAAATTGCTCTATATCCTGTTCAAACCAACTAATTCACTGCTCATGCGTTTGGATGTACCTGCAAAGTCAAATCACTATAGACATTTCTAAACACTTATTCTCAATGTTTGTACTTATCTCATGGCACCAGTCAGCTGGCTATAGTTTGAGTAGTGCTGGTCTAGAGCTATGTGAACTGCCCAATCCTAAGGGTGCCTCACTGTCAGAAAAACATCACTTCAAGGACCTTCTGGGACACCAGATCAGCCTCCAGCCTTCAGAGGAGCTCCATCAAAACTGGCTACTCATGTCAATGTCTGCACAACTGTCATCCTCCCGGGATCCCACACCTGTCTCCACATCCACCCTGCCAGCCTCTGCCCATGACCAAGTCCCACATCTCCCTGCTCATTCCCCTGTGCTGAGTCTTTAACCCCAAACCAGCTTTCATTTCACAACTTTTAGCATCTTGCTATTTGAAATCTGTAGCCGTGAGAAATCCAAGCTTCTTTCATTAAGGCTCAGAAGCTGAGCTCCTTGAGAGCAGGAAAATTATGTCACATTCATTACTGAATTCCAAAAACAGTATCTGGTAGAGAGCAGGATTGAACAAACATTTATGAAATGAATGGCAAGTTTTGTGTAGTTATTTGTCATTCAGTTACATAGGTTAGTCCCTCTCTCAAACTCTCTCAAACTGGTCCTTAGTACCCTTCTAATCTGAATTTAAAATATTTCCTAGCACAGACTCCATTTCAAGTCTTTGGCATAACTTAAGGATAGGAATCATCAAAAGAAAACTGATGGCCATGTATAGAAAAACAGCCTGAGACACCTGCAGGAATAGTTTGTTTGGCTTAAGTCACACCCTTAGCAGCTTGGACACATGAAGCCCACTGCCCCTTACCTTCACTTACTTTTTGAAACCAAGCCCACCTCACATGGCTCTTCAGGACAGTGGCTGTCATTTCTACACACCATCCTACCTTGGACCCTATCTGGCCCCTACTTCGAGAAGCTAATCAGCCAAGAATTGTCAAGTGTGCTTCTCTGCATATTGTTAGCTAAGTAAGATTCTAATTATTATTTTCATGATGCACTAAAAAGAAACTTGGCCAATATGCAAGACTTGATTTAGAAACCTGAAATCACAAGGAAGGAAATCAAGAAATACCACTCAGGGTTTCTCTGAGGTTTTATAATGATTCGCTTTGAAAACTGCTCCCACCCCATGATTGAACCATAAAAAAGGACAAGCATTAGAAGCCCATGCATTATTTTGAAATGCATTCTTCAATGCATGTCAGTATAAGATATATCCATAGCCATTCATCTACTACTTTACATTGTAGAATCCTACCTACTCTTCAGTAGTAACACCAAGGACGAAGTCACCTCTTTTTGTACTGCCTGCCACTTAAAAGAATATTAAAACAGTGGCGAATATAAAGGTTAAGGTTACAACATGCTTAAGAGTAGCAACTAAACAGTCATTTTAAATAAAAATACACCACACTGTCAATCAGTTGGTGTTCAGAGAACTTTGTTTACGACGGTGTGTTCTTGGAGACCAGCTTTCGCTGGAAGACAGGAAAGGAGAGTGAGTATGTGTGAGCAATGCACTCAGGAAACAGTCACTGCGTAACACTTGTTTTTAGAACTACAGAACAGTGTGGAAAACAAGCGGTCATTGCCGCAAAGAGAAACATGATGTAGGTAGATGGAGTCACAACAAATCCACGTCCAGGACAAATTACATACTAACACCCTGGAAAGGCTGTGACTCACACGCTCGCGCAAAAGGGAGACAAAAGGGACAAGAACGCGGCATTTTCTAGAACACTGACTATTAGGAAAAAAGAAAAAGAAAAGAAATTCACTAAACCAGCTGCCTGTAATAGTGAAAAGAAATCATTTGAATGCTCAAGAATAGATCTGTTCAGTAATTTATGGTACAATCATAAAATGTAACACTCTTTGGTCACTTAAAATTGAGTTATGATGAGTATTTACTGAGAGGTATTTTTTTTATCTTAGTTTTCTTTATATTTCCCCTTTACATCACATCACTTTTGCATTTTAATGGATTTGTCTACCACTAAATAGACAATTTTCTTCCTTTCTTTTTTTTTTTATGGTGACATTGGTTATCAAAATCTAGTAAGTTTCAGCTGTACATTTAACAGTAAGGTATATATATATTTACACTGTGTGTTCACCTCCCACGGTTAAATTTCTTTCTGTCACCACATATTTGACCCCCTTTACTCCGTCTACCTTCCCCTTACTCCTCCCCTCTAGTAACCACTAGTCTATTGTCCATGTCCATGAGTCTCTGTTTGTCCTGTTCATTCGTTGCTTTTAGGTTTATGTCCCACATATAAGTGATATCATGTGATTTTCAACTTTCTGTATGGCTTATTTTGCTTTGCATGATTATGTCGAGGTCCATTCATGTTGTTGCAAATGGCAGTATTTCATCTCTTCTTATGTCTGAGTAACATTCCATTGTATATATGTACCACAGCTTCTTTAGCCAATCAGGTATTTTTAAGTGAAGACAGCAGATAACAAAACAGTGTATAATGATATAATAATATATGTGACACATATATTATCTTGATATTATCTCCACATAAGAAGATAATGCGCAATGTTTTTTTTTTCATGTTATCTTTTGGCATTTTCTAATTTATCAGGAACATGGATTCATTTTTTAATAATAAAACAATAAAATTTTTCTTAACAGTATATTTAGACTCGAATATATTTATATAGAACAGGCAATCATTCAAAATGTTCCCTTTTCTTAACCAAAGCTTTCCTTAGGCTTTCACATGCCAACTGCACAGCTTTCAGGGGCTGCAAATTCACATTACTCAAAGTGTGGTCTGAAATAACTAAGAGATTATTGCAAAACATGTAGCTAAGGAAATTTGGGAACACACAAGTAAAAGAGAGGTCATAAGGAGTGTAATCTCAGGGAGGCAGACTAGAATGTGATTACAACAGAAAAATAAAACAAATCAAGGACACTGTGCCCCAGTTGGATGCCATCCAAGTTTACACAAGGGAGATGGTCTGCGTGGAGTGTGGAAAAGAAGCTGTGACAGAGAATGAGGCTGTCATATCTTCTCCAGGGGCAAGAGAAGTGGTGTGGGGTATGAGGCAGCAGTTTATTCGACAGAGGGAGTGAGAGCAAGAGGGAGGGAGGCAAGTTGGTGCCTTGATGACATTCATATCCTAGTAAGAAGAGAGAGAAAATAAACAAGAAAGAGATATAGAAAATAATTTCCAGAAGCCTGAGGAAGGGCAGGCAGATAAGAAGATTGATGTCATTATTAAGCTGAAGATGGGAGGAGAGAGTTGAGTGGGATCTCAAGGATGAAGAGCCAGTAAGTAAAGTGGGAAGAACACCAGCTAAATGAAAAAGCATGTACAAAGGCCACAACTCCAGAAAAAGCTTGGCTACACCCTCAAAAAACCAGAGAGAAAGTCAGGGTGCTAGAGTCAAGCGAGAAGAAAATGATGGCAGGCTAAGAGGTCTGCAGAGGCCAGGAGAGTTGGCCTCACCAGCAGGAGAAGAGCTGGATTTCACTCTAAGTGGGATGCAAAACCACTACAGGGTTTTAAAGTGAGCAGTGCCACCAACTCATCTACAGTTTCAAAAGATCACGCAGGCTACTGGGGAGGGGCTCAAGAGAATGCATGGCTATTATATAGTCTAGACTTGCTCTATCCAATACAGTAGTCACTGGACACATGTGGATATTTAAATCCAAATTAACTTAAATTAGGTTAAATTAAAAGTTCAGTTTCTCAGTCACAGCGGCCACATTTCAAGTGCTCAAAAGCCACATGTAGTCAGGGGTTACCACAATGGACAGTGCAGATATGAATCATTCTCATCATCATAGAAAGTTCTATTAGACAGCCCTTGTCTAAACAAGGCAAGATGGTAGCTAAGCCTGGGGGAGGCGGCAGGAGGAAGAGGGAAGGAGGCTCAAGTTAAAGATGGGGAAACTTGGGTAGATTCAGGATATAATTTTAGGATAGAGCTCGTAAGCACAGAAGATGTATTAGATGTAGAGGTGTGTTGAAAAGGGCCGAATCAAGGATACTCCTAACTATTTTGACCCATTATTTGATGAGACTACCCACCTCTCTCTGCTCAACTCTGGCTTTCAACAAGCAACCATCTACCTATTAATTCATCCTCTCAGCACTTCCATATCTGAATGGTACATGTGAATATTCTACCATTCCCAGTACGTATATTCTGGCTTCCAGAGCAAAACAGACAATGGTTTTAAAATGCAAAATTAAGTACATGCAGATGGGAAGCAAATATACAATAAGAAAGCAAAATAAGGTTCCAGCTCAAGTGCAGCAAGTACAGAACCCACAGAAAGGGGAAATATGGAGAAAAGCACTGTCCAAAAATAGGTTAGAGAGTAAAGAAAGACTCAGACAGAACTACCAGATACAATATTTGCAAAATCCAAAACTTTGATTTCAACAGTAAATCCACTGAAATAAATGTGTCTGTATAAACTAAGTAGAAAAAAGTAAATGCATATAATCCCATGATGGTGTAGGCCTCTCTGCCAAATAATGATTATCCATGCTTGTGGCCATGAAGTGTTGAGAAAAAAACAGAAATGTTAATGCACTAATTGTTCTTCCAGATGGCTACAACTTGGAGGTTTTCTTCTCTGCAGAGCACTCCTACACCTTAGAGCTGCACAGGCTAAAAGCAAGGTCCAAACAGCTAGGTTTTGATATGCTATAAATTTACTATTGCAGAGCTGTCATTTATTAACTTTTTTCCTAAGTATAAAACCAAATCCTTGCTCTGGTTATTGAGAGCACTTGAGTACACTGTCACTAGAACAGCTGGGGAAGGGTTCAGGAAGGGCACAACAAGCAGCTACTATTACGCTCACAGGACAAAAGAGCAAAGGAAACACCATCAAAGGATGAAGACACTGAGGTGAGCATCTGTAGCAGTGCTAAACTGAAGCCATAATCCATCCAAGCTGTTCCTAGCCAATATTTAAAAAAAGAAAATGTGAAACCACCTTGTCAAAGGTAAAAACCTTTTACAGTCATTTCTTATTATTTTCTAAAAGAGATGGTTTTCTTCAGGATGCATTTCTCCTGATAACTATATTAAACATAAGGATTAGGTGTCCAGGCTAACCCATAAAAGCCCATCAGTAGGAGCTGAACTTGAGTATGAATAACAGCATTGAACAGAGTTTTCCCCAAAAAGGTCAACACACTCACACCCAAGGTTTTTCCCATAGGGCAGAGCCCCCCGCAGAATTACCAAATACAGCATGTCTGGTAAAGCCAAGATTGTATAAATCCCATTTCGCCTTCTTCTCAGAGGGATCTCTCCCACTAAATCCCACTAAAGAGATGTAAAGCAGTAAGCACTGTTTTACTGCCAGCCATGATTACAACAACCCTGCAAGGTAGGTCCTACAGAGGGGAAAACAAAGGCTCAGAGAAATTCAGTGAAATTAAGGCACTTGCTGAAGTCACACTGCTACTAAGCAGTTAAGGGGTAGGGGAATTTGAACCCAGGCCAGTCTGCCCCCCAACACCATGCTGCCTGGTACAACTGAGAAGCAGATGTCGTTTTGGTGGCAGGAGCTAGGTGGGCGGCTGTCGGCAAGCATATACCATTTGGGGGTTTGGGGAAAAGAGCAGTTTCTTCTTTTTTTCAAGGCTGTTTCATTCCAGGAAAGTCGAAGGGACAGGCAAAGAAGAGCCACTCAAGTAAGCAGCTTCTGCCAGGGATTCTACCAGGCTTTCCTGCAGGAGAGCCCAAGGGGTTCAGCAGACCCTACCAGTGCCACTCCCCAAACTCAAAAGGACAGCTGGAGCTGCTGGGAGGTGGTTGCTCCAGGCTGACAGCTCCCTGACAAAAACAGTGGCAAGACCCACGGTGCTGGGCTCCAAGATGTAGGTGAAGTAGCTACAGGGTTTGGTGACAGCGCAGTCCACCCACTCTCATCACTTCATGTCCAGTCACTGAATCTGTCTGTGATCCACTACGCTGGTGGGGTCCAGGAGGCGCAGTGCCCCAACTGAGGCTCTTTCCAAAGCCTCAGGCTAGAGATTCAATGGAGATTCTGCCCAAATGGCAGGTCCAAAGGAGCTATTCAGCAGCTATTCCCAAAAGGATACAATATGGGAATTACTTTCACCCCTGCCTCTTCCACCCTCTCCCCACTCCTCACCTTCAGACCCATATGTTCTCTTTCCTCCTGGCCAATCAGCCCACTGAATCCACTAACAGACCACCAAGCCTATTTCTAAGAATCCCTGGGGACACAGACATCTTAGGTACAGGTCACAATTTTACAGCTACACACAAAGAATTAACCAGGGAAAAAAAATAGCAACATTTAGCTTGATCAGGAAAAAGTTTTCATAATGGCAACTCACTTATAAGAACCATCAGCCTCTTGGCCAATCACCCATGTAGTTAACATGGGGCAGATTTACTCAATTCATTTTATTTCATGAAACAGTAAAATCTACATGTATTCCACCTATAACTACTTGTGCAACATGATTATCTGTTAAAATTTATAACTCCTGGAAAAAATATTGCCCCAGGCTCTTGTCTGAGTTTCTTTGGAACTTGAGTCAATCAGTGGGAAGGCAAGAAGCACATGCCAGTCGCTGTTTACTCCACAACTTGGAGAAAAAGATCCCAGGAGCAAAGTGGCGGGACCCTGGGGTCCTTCAAAAGGAAGGGCTACTCACAAATCCATGGTCTCCAAGCTAGGGACTGCCAGACTCCGCAGTCTGAACTCTGACCTCTGAGCTCCATTCTGGTCCCCAGTTTTCTCAGTGGGCATGTTGTACTTGTCCGCTTGCATTTGACCATCTCATCCTCCTAATTTATGTCCTTGATTCATTCTATCTCCCAAGCTACAAGCCGTGAAGTCATCTTCAACTCTTCTCAACTCCTTTACCCACTGTATATTCTGTCACTAAGTTGGGCAATATCTTTATCAGAATCTCTATTGAGTCTTTTGCTATCTCTATGCCCACTGTCATCCCTCTAACAAAAGCACACCCCTCCCTACCAAAATTACAAGAGACTCCTAGTTTAATTCCTATTCAGCATCTCACCACCTCTTAACCTATCGTTCCTCATTCCACTTCTAGAATAGCCACACCAAACAACTGCTGGCATCAACCTGCCCTCTTGCTCCTAACCGGCCAGCCTATCTACTCTAACCTTAGACAGACCTCCTTTGTATCCGCAGTGGTTCCAGCCTTGTTTTCCAGTCTCCCCAGCAGCCCTATCTTTCACAGTTAACTCTCTCATATACACACCAAACTTGGTCCCACCACTTCTGTCCCCTCCTCCTCCAAAACTCCACATTTTCAGATCCTACCCAGTTGTCCAGGCCAGTAACTCTTCTAGATTTTATTGAGTATTCCAATGCCTAGAATCTTCATTCACACATTATAAGTGCCACACTGTTTAAACTTAAATATCCTATAAGTGCTTCAGGGTCTAACTTCATGACATGCCAGGGCTAAGTCCCATCTCTGTCACAACCAGTCTTAGATCAAGGCCTTGAACAAGCTACCTAATCTCTCTGACTCTCAGTTTCCTCTTCTGTAAAACAGGGCAACAATACTAATTATCACTTATAAGCTAATTACTATTACAATTACATGAGATAATATATATCAAAGTACTTAGCACAGTGTTTGACTCATAATAGATATTCAAAAAACTGGCATCCACACTCCACTATGATAGAAAGATACGTATCATACTCTTCCTTCCTGTGGTCCTGTTTCCTTCCTAAATACTCACCCTCTCCCTACCCCCTATAGCACCTAGCGCAATGCTGGGTGTAGAGTAGGCTCTAAATAAGTATTGACACTTGCTAATAAATACAAAACAAAATGCTTTATTTTCAGGATTATCACAGGAAGTGCATACTGCAGAGCGACATCTCTAATCTGGAAGCATGTTCAGAATCATTAAATTCTTGTCATTATTGCATTGTCCTGCTGTTCCAGTCCTAAAAATAGGTGCTCTTGTTCACATCTTCCCTGTAGATGTGACAAGGCGAGTCCTCACTGCTCACCCATGAGGAACGTAAGCAGCAGCACTGAGGCCTGGGCTGCACACAGAGTCCAGTCTTGTCATCGCCCTGAGAAGCACCACATGTGATCGCTTCTATCAAGCCCCCCTTGGGCACCTAGAATCACAACACATGAAATACTCAGCAAGTACTCAAGACGCCTTTTCCTGGCTTTTCCAGAGTCAAGTTACGACTTGTCAGATAATATGATAAAATAAAAAATAGGATATTAGCTATTTTTAATAACATTTTTATGCCAAAATACATGATCACAATTTTTTTAAAAACAGAAAAACAGAAAAGATGCAGCCTACTAGCGCAGGCTCACAAATGGCAGTTTTCAGTCCTCTTCTCTTTTCCCTTTAATTATTAAGACCTCAGCTATTCCATGGGATACTATTTAACAATCAGTATCCCAACCATCACAGAGTTGTACAAAGCGCTTTGAAAACACAGGAAAACAAGTGTCTAACTCAGCTGAGAGTGAGGGGTGCAGCTCACAAAGAACATCTGAGCTGGGGCTTAAGGATCAGTGAGGTTTTCTCAGCATAGTAAGGGGCTGGGAGAAGGCATTCTGGGCTAAGGGAAGAGCATGGGTCAACACGCATGGAGGGGTGAAATCATGGAGCATCTGAAGAACACAAAATCCTTTGGGCCAAAAGGAATGTAACCAGATGCTAAGGGACAACACTGGCAAGGAAAGTCGGATCAACGTGTGCTACATTAGGAAAGCATGAATGGTGCCGTTGAAAATTTCTAGGCAGAAAAATGAAATGATAAGACCCGTGTTTCAGAAAAACAACTGCAATTATAATGTGATAGACTGGGAGGGAGGCAAGGTGATCAGTTAAGAGGCTTCTGCAAGAATCCAGGCAAGAGATAATGAGGGCCTGAACCTTAGCAGTGGAGAAGGAGAGAGGAGGCTATGCTGGAAGCTTGGAACCCGGTCACTAATGAGATGTGATATAAAATAGAGGGAGAGATACCCATGTTCATAGCAGCATTATTCACAACAGCCGAAAACTGGAAGCAACCCAAGTGTCTCTCGACAGATAAATGGATAAGCAAAAGTGGTCTATACATTCAATGGGATATCATTCAGCTTTAAAAGGGAAGGAAATTCTGACACATGCTACAACATATGAACATTAAGATTATGGTAAGCGAAATAAGCCAATCACAAAAGGACAAATACGGTATGATCTCACTTATGTAAGGTACCTAGAGCAGTCCACATTCATCGAGACAGAAAGTAGAATGTGGTTCCCAGGGACTGGAGAGAGGGGGAATGGGGAATTACTGTTTGACAAGGATAGAGTCACAGTTTTATAAAATGAAAAAAGTTCCAAAGATAGACAGCAGTGATGGTTGCTCGACAATGTGAATATGCTTAATATCACTGAACTGTATACTTAAAAATGGTTAAGATAAATTTTATGTTATATATACTTTATACAATTTTTTGACGAGAGAGATGGAGAGAGAGGTAGAGTGGATGACATTACATCTCCCAGCCTGGGACACTAAATGATGGCAGTACCTTCAACTGAGCTCCAGTCCACAGGAAGAAGAATGCAGGGGAGAAAAACAGAATTCAGAGTAGCACAGGTGTCCAGATTCAGTATGAGCTGAGAACACAAACTTTCCCAAAAAGTCTCCCTGACATGATCAGCATCATCTCTTACATTCCAAAACTCTAAAATTGACACAATTTTAAAGGTAATTAACTGCTGCTAAAAAGAGACAGCAACTGACTTCTTGATTATTAGTTTGGAAAAGTAGGACTCTAGGGTACATAGTACAGACTACGCACATGTACTAATTTCACTCCTTTCTGAAACCAAAATAAAAGAATGGTAAAGGAATTTTTTAAAAAACGTAAATCATAGCAACAAAATCTGGAAATTGGACTGCAGATGGATAAATGCTAAAAAGACTATGACAAGTTGACAAAGCTGAATCCTAGGCCTACAGTAGGGAAAGCCAAAAAAAATCTAATTTACACCCCCGAATTTCCAAGAGAACTCTGGAAATGACAGCTCCAGATAACTCTGGAAGTTGGGGTGAAAAACAGACTAAAATAAGGAAGAAGGTTTGAAAATCAGTCTAGGTAGCAGTCAGAGGCCCCGAGCCCTCCTTCAGTTCAAGTGGTCCCTCCTACACCAGCTAACCACTAGAGATTTATTCTCTAAAGAAGGTAAAAACAAAAGATGCAGGTCTGTGAGACAATGGGCTCAGTTAAGAATAGGGGTTCCATCCTGAATACACAGGAATTTAGAGATATATGTGTAATCTAACTAAGTGTATCAGTCCAGATTTAGTCAGAAAATACAAACTATTCTAAGTATTTCAGGCAGAAAGGGATTTAATACAGGGAATGAGAGGGTTACAAAATTGTAGAAAGAGCTGGGAGAGCCAAGGTCAGAGACACCACCACTCATGTTCAGGAAATCAGGATACACAAGCATCACAAGGAACTGCAGATGGTCCCAGCTCCCCCACGACTGAGCTGGCCTCGAGTCACATAAGGACTAAGAAATTTCATATGTGCCATCTGTCATAGTTGTAATAGCAATAGTGACTTCTCCACTTTTGCCTTCTCAATCTCCCACTGGCAGGATCAAAATCAGAATCCTGCTGTCAAGGGATTCTGGGAAATGTAGTGTCCAGGTTTCCAATCCCTGCAACATGGGAAAAGGCTTAGCAAAACGAGGATAGGTAAGATTGAGAACAAGAGACAATATCCAGCCAATACCAATATCCAGATGCTGAAACCACCTTGTCCTCTTCTCCTGCTCAGCTCCCTGAGTACTGGCAGATAGGCCTTCACTTTCCAGGTAAGAAATGACAAACATCTCCTAACCAGTGGGCAAAGGAAAAAAATCAGGATGCTCAAATTTAAGATTTCCCAGGGAAACAGCCCAGCCAGATCACACTACAGTGAAGCTCACAGTCAACCGAATATAGAATTTCAACCTCTGAAAGAGCCAATAATTCCCAGTCCAAGTAGCTGCAATTTTTCAAAAGGAGTCAAATTCTCTACATTCACACTTGCTTCCAAAAAAATGTATAAGACATGACGTTTATGGTTAATATTAACAGTGAATTATTCAATCATCCACAAATGTGAAAATGTAAACCAATAAAAACCACAATGCAGGTGGGATATGTCACTGAAGTAACCAATTGTACTTTTCTTGCCTAAACTCTATAACTGTGGTTTTCAAAGTATGGCCTGGGAACCCTGTGATGTCCCCAAGACCCTTCAAGTTATCTACCTATGAGGTCAAACTGTTTTCATAACAAGAACTTATTTGCCTTTTTCACTGATTCTCTCACAAGCATTCAGTGGCATTTTTCAGAATCAGTATGACTTCTGATGACATCATCAATCTAATAGCTAATGGAATGAAAGTTGCTTTAAATTCTTCTGTCTTTATTTTAATATAGTAACTAATGATAGATAAAAAGCACACAAAAGTTCTTTGGAGTCCACAAAAATAAGAGTACAAAGGAGCTAAAGAGCTTGAGAAGCATTGTTATGAAACAACTTTTCAGTTGGCTTCTTTTAGAAGGAAACTTTTGATATGTGAAACTAAATAGACTTTGTTTAGGTTTACATCTTCAATGAGAAAAAATTTTGTAAATTCCTAAATTTTACTGAACTATCTTATATCTGTTTATCCATTATGATGAGGATTTTCCATACAGATGTTAAATTATTTTTTCCCCTAAATGTAAGCACCATGATGGCAAGTCTCATTGCCTGGAAGGCAGCATGCATAGCACAAAAGTAAAACACTCAAATTCTACAGGGTCTCAAACAGATACTTGTAAACCAGTGATCACAGTAGTTTTATTCAAAATAACCAAAAGGTAGAAACAACCCAAACATCCATCAGCAGAGGGATGCATAAATAAATTGTAGTATGTGCGTGTATGTGTGTGTGTATATCTATGTGTGTGTGTGTGTGTGTGTGTATACACACACACACACACACACATACACACACATACAATGGAATACACATACATACAATAGAATACTTTTCGCCCTTTAAAAGGAAGGAAATTGATACATACTACAACATGGATGTATCTTGAAAATATGGTAGGTGAAATAAGCCAGACAAAAAAGAACCAATACTGTATGATCCCTTGTATATGAGGAACCTAGAAAACAGACAGAAAATAGAAGAGTGGTTACCAGGGATGGTTGAAAGAAGCTTGTTATAAATAACAAATGACACCTTCATGGCTCTTATCATTTAGGAAATTCCAAGAGTTTAAGGAGCTCTGTGGCAGGAACAGGGGAAAAGTCTAAATACAAATTCCTTATTATAAATCACAATTTCACAGAAGGATGAACTGAGCCCCTAATATGAAGTTTTCCTATAAGGAGATGACCTCAAAGCCTTTCCCATGGATATCTAAACTAGCCACTCCCATGAGGCCCCTGTCCACCTTTCCTGGGAGCAAAGACTCCCAAGGAAGGTAGAGAACTGACAAAATCTCAATATCACCAAGAGATTTCAGAGATGTGGAGAGTGTGATAAAAACACCTTTTCACAAAATTGTTCTGCTGCTGTAAGGGAAGAAGAGATATGGGGACACTGCTTACGCTGGTCTCACATCCTCTCAGGCAATCCTGCTGGTACGTGCTGCTGTTTGCCATGGCAGGTGAGACCTGATGTCCTAGCCCCACTGCACAGGATCCCTTCCTTCTCAGCTGCCGATTGCCACAGGGAGCCTTCGGAGAGCCTGCTCAGTCTCTGCTGCACAAATACAAACCTGAAAGGTAAGGGCGTTTCACCCCTAAAGCACCTTTGGCCAATGAGCAATGGGAACCAGTGGATAAAAATCTTCAGAAACTTCAACAATTCCTGAGAGTCCCCAGCCAGACTGAGAGCATCAGTGGTCCCCATGGTAGCCAGATCAACAACTCACTCTTGGATTGGCTCTTCTTCCCTCCCTTTGGCACTATCTACTTGGACATTTTTCCAGTCATGGTCCCTGGAATACCTTTCCAAAATAAACTGCCTAAGCCAAAGCCCCATCTCAGTCTTTCAGTTGACCCCAGCTAAGACCAGGCATAGATAACACTACAAGCCCAGACAGGTGGGGAAGGGGCATGTTAGCACAAGAGTAGCCCAGCTCCTCATATACCTAAGGTTTGGTATGAAGTTTCACACCCAGTTGATGTTCTAAAACTACCAGTTAAATGAGTAAAAGAAAATGAAAGGATGGCAAATAATGGAAGACAAACTATAACTAACTGCTGTGTTGTATGATACAGACTCTAAGTAATAATGTAGGCTTCAGAGGAAAGGATAAAGTCTCAAGCAGAAAGGGATAGGTGAGGAAGAGCTCTGAAAGATGATCAAGAGAGGAAGGGGGTCCTAGAAAAGGAAATGAGTTTTACATGTTAAAGACCCAGAGACTGGCCTCCCAGAGCTGGCAACCTGAAAAATGAGGAGTGGTGGGACAAAGTACATTCCAATGAAGGAAGGGGCTCAACAACCAAGGAAATGGAAGTAGATTTCACATGGTGGTCTGTGAAAGTTTGTGAGCAGAAGTGTTGGGCCAGTTTTTCCACTTAACCACCTTAAACTTTCTGCATAAACCCTGACAACCACACACTCAGGCTTACAACCAAAACTGACTCTTTACTGCTTTCTTTTCTTCTGCTAGTGATTACTAATTGTCCACGTACAGTTTACATATTAATTTATTTAATCCACAAACCAATGAGGTAGGTTTCATTATTGTCCTCATTTTATAGATGGAAAAACTAGAACTGAGAAGTTACATAGCTGGTGACAGAGCTGGGATTCCAACTCTGCCAGTCTGGCTCTCTCTTTCACATTTGTCCCCCCTAATCAATGATGTCACCACATCCTAAATGATAATCCTATATAGTTCTTTTCTGATGTTTCCCATCTGTTGTATCCTTACCATTTTCAGAACCTGTAACCACATATAATTCACAGATGTTCTAGACATTTACTGAGTTCCTGGTATATATACACCAGATGCTGGGCGGATGCTGGGTACACAAAGATGCAGAGTCCCCACTCTCCAGGAAGGACATATTATAAATCTTGCAAGATGAGCCAAGTCATGGAGGGGTGGACCTACAGGTCAAGGTGTTGAGGAGGCCTGGGATGAAGCCAAATTGGTAGATGCAAAAAATAAATTCTCACTCATCCCAGAACTTTATTGAGCACCTGCTATGTGCTAAGCCCTACAAGGTGCAAAGAAAGTAAGAAGAAAGGACACTGAAATAAATTATCATGCCATCCCACTCAATACTCATACCCACAAAGGTGAAGAATAGCAAAGATGTTCACACCATGCCTTAGATATGGTAGATACATAATAAAAATTTATCAGTTCAGCCTTCCTCTAACACCACTTTAAATCACATTACTTACAGTAGTTTTCCACGATTGATTACATGTATATAAAATCAATCAAGATCTTGCTCTAGGTATTCAAGGATCTCATCTTCGACCCTACATGGTTCTGACCTCACTTTGTATTAAATCAGTCTTTTTTCTTCCAAATACATTATAAGCAAATAAGAAGATAAAATTCACTCTTTAGGTGTTTACATATGTGATTTCCCTTGCCTGAAATGTTGGTCTCCTTTATTCCTATCCATCTTTATCTAAGTCCCTTTTCAAAAGTATCCAAAGCAAGGATGACTATTCTTTTCGCTCAAATGGCTTTAATATTTTCTCTAACACAGTCCTATAGCACTTATGGATTAAAGTCTCTGGTGTGTTTGGCACCAATGGATTGTACTCTGTATGGTTCAAAAAGACATGCCAGTAGGAGCTGGCACATAGTAGGTGCTCAAGAATCTTTGTTGGATTCTTGATGGAGTGTTAAGTAAGTACCACAGGGAAAGAGCCTGCATTATCACATACTGCACTTGAATGTAACTTGTTATAAAAACTTTCTCTTCCTCCTCTGAAAGAGATAATGAAATATACTGATTTATCTGCCTTGTAAATAAGTCCAGTCTTCCCCCAAGGAACTACTGTGACATGAATGAAATCATCATTTTACAATGGACAAAATGCTTCAACAAAAATGGTTAGCACACAGCAAGCTCCCAATAACTATTTGTGGAAGTGCATTGAAATCTTCAGCTTTTTTCACACCTACGATACCCTACATAATGCAGTAAAGATTTCCAATAACAAGGTTTATAAAAAAAACATTGGAGATCGACCTAGACCAAACACAGAACAAGCAGTTTTACCCACTTGCCTACTCTCCTAAAAGACTTAAGCCACTTTCTTCTTCCTGTAATTCACAGTCTCAGATGCTTAAGTGAGGACCATCATCCTTTTCCACCCTTAGGAGCTTAGTAGTGGGAACCTACCCAACACTGGACACAAAATCTAAAAATGGCATTTTCAAATACTTTGTGGATAACAGAATTCAATGCCATTGCTGACAGTCACTTGAGATAATGTGATCATAATATGCTAAGTATTAAACACAACTATTCATTCCATTCTACATAGACCTTTTTGAAAGGAAAAAATAAGTCATGAAAAAATAAGTGACACTTTTATCCCCCAGATGATCTAGAATTAGCATAAAAGAAATTAAATGTCACATAGGATACTAATTCTGGTGCTCCAGTATATACCAAACAAAAACATTTGAAATCAGCCAAACTAACCCACAAGATAACAGAAAATACTCTGGAAAATTTGCCACTCACTGGATTTTTTTTCCACCAACAGTACTCTACATAATATGAGTAAAATGTATTAGACATTGTGAAATCTGCCTGGTCCCTCTAATCCATGCACCTCCCAGTTGCATTGACTCTCGTTGCATTGAGATCTACTGAGTGACACATGAGATCTAAAGTGGGTGGATAAAAATAACCTGGTCCTCAGAAAGACATGATAAATGCCAGACAGCTGAGTCACTTTGAAGCCCATTTTGACTCTTGAAAGGGACATTCACCCTCCTTTTCCTTCTCACACATACACATACAACCTGGTAAAAACCACCAGCAGTCACCCTAGGTGGATAGCAGTGATCAATCTTAACTTCCCCCTCCAGCTTCTGAGGTCATGACTCGAGATTGAACTTTTAATAATTTATACTAGTGCATTCCTTCATTTAAAGGGGGAAGGCGAGAGGCTAAAGTAAACCACAGTAATCCAGGAGACTCCTTATTTCTGCTGCTTGAGTAGAGGTACCAGAAGGCTTCTTCCAACATTCTGATGGAAAGAAAAGGAGAAAGGAAAAATGGAAAGTGGAGAAAGCCAAGCTCAGAAAGGAAATCAGAACTGTCCAGGGGTGGGAATCCCTGGGCAAAGCAAATGGTCCCAGAGAAAGAAAGACTGAATGTCCGGGGGGAATCAATTCCGTCCACCTACCTACCCGCCCTCTGCTCTTGCCCCAAAGAGGACGAAATCCTTCTACAACGTGTATTTCAGATCAGAGAACTCCGATTCGATGTTTCAAACAGCGGCGGGGCTGTGGGCAGGCTGGTGGGAACTGGGGCCCTGTCAGCCTAGGAAGGCTGGAGGAGCGAACGCCCCTGGCCACCCAGGGTGCCTGGCTGCAGCAGCCAGCCAGCACCCAGCAGGCTCTCGCTCACGAAGTGCTGGGTGAACTGCAGCGCCCCGGAGCCAACTCCGCCGCCGGGAGGCGGAGGTCCCCGGCTGCCACTGCGCATCTTCTCCCCCCGCTTCACGTGCAGCCGCGCTGGGCGGCCCGCGGCCCCTGCAGGCCGCCCGCACCGCGACCCCGCACCGCGACCCTGCCCCGCGGCCCCGCGAGCGCCCCGCGCCTCACTCACCGGCGACTCGTAGGAGAAGGCGCACTCGTTCTTGTAGACGCGGTCCCCGGACCTGGGCACGCGGATCGTGGGCATGTGGGGCACCAGCAGCTCGCCGATGTCTCCTGCAGCCATCTTCCTGCTGCCGCTGCCACCCGGCATGCCGAACAGGGCGCCCCGGCGCTGCATGGCCGCGGCGGAGCGGAGCCGGGCCGGGCCGGGCCGGAGCGCGGGGGCTGCCCGCGGCGCGGCGGCGGGGGCGGCGGGCTGCGCGGGCGACCGGGCGGAGCGCGAGCGGGCGCCGGCGCGGGCGGCGAGAGCGGGCCGCGGGGCGAGCGCGGGCACCGGGGCCTGGGGCCGGCGGGCGGGGGCGGGGGCGGGGGGGAACGCTGCTATTTTTAATCCAATGGCGAATCGCCGGCCCAGCTGCAGCGTCAGGCGGGGCGCTGGGGAGTGCCCGCTGCAGCGCGCCGGGGAGGGGGCGCTGGAGAGGGGCCCTGAGCCCGGGTCGGGCTCGGCTGCTGCGGGCGCAAGGCGAGCTCCGGGGCGTCGGCTCGGGATCCCGGAACGGGCCGGGGGCGGGGGTGTGGCGGGCTGCAGTGAGGTCCCACCGTGGGGTTCTCTGTCCTAAATCATTCGGTTCAAGGGGGCAACTCCGAGGCTGCCAACACAAAAGAGCAGGATTTGAGGCTTTAAAAGCCGCTTGCTTTTAAAACGACTGAAGGTAAGAGTGGAGACTTCCCCTGATTGGGTAGAGGTGGAACTCTGTGTACAAATCTGATCCCTATCGTCAGGCCCAAATCTAAATGTGTGCTTTGCACTTCGGTGTTAACCTCACTAAACCTTGTTCCTCAGTTAACACCTAAAGTTCATCAAAAAAGAATAGGATCCAGTGAAGATGGGCTATATTTTGGCATTGTTTCCTTACGTATCGTGAAGAGGGTGTCAAGATTTTTTTTTTTTTCGGGCAGGGAGAGGCACTATATTTTTCTCTATCTTTGGAACATCCGAGTGATTTGAGGTCTCCGTGTTGAACATTCAGTAGCCTGATTTGGGGATGTCATGTTCAGGCATACATGTTCCTGTGCTGCACGTTCAGTTCCTCTAAATAAGTAATGAATGGTTTGGTTTGGGGTTGGAGATGAATAATTTATGAACAGA
This sequence comes from Macroglossus sobrinus, assembly GCA_004027375.1. Taxonomy (NCBI): domain Eukaryota; kingdom Metazoa; phylum Chordata; class Mammalia; order Chiroptera; family Pteropodidae; genus Macroglossus; species Macroglossus sobrinus. The sequence goes on from PVKZ01000248.1 coordinate 1,017,330, forward strand.
GTATGCCTCACAGCACACTCGCATTTTCTCCAAAAAGCAACTCTTAAAACACGGGTTCAGTTCCGTTGAGGTTCGCTAAATGCCTAAAGGGTAAGGTATCCACTGAGTCCTGAAACGCAGTCCTGAGTTCACAAAAGGCGAAAGTAGTGAATCAAAACGTCTGTCTCAGAGCAAAATTGTACGTAATTTTTTTTTCTTCCGTTATTTCCCTGTTACTCTCCCTGATTCTGCAGACATGCTGGTTCTGCTAGAGAGAAAAGAGAGGCTCCTGGAATTTGATGTGAAGTAGACAAACAAGCCCTCTCTTGCTCTTCTAAATTTCCATTCCCTCAAACAAGGCTCAAACACATGACACATTCATGTAATTCACAACTTCCTAATGCTGCCTGATGGAAGTGGAGAAGTAGAGTAGACCGAAAGCAAAAACTTAACACACTGTTTCTACCCCCATCACTGGGCAGCATCAAGGGTTTTAGCTTCTTATTTATTCTCAAGGGCTTATCACCTTCTAGTAGTATCTGTGTCTATTTCAGACTCGTGGATGATGCTTGCTTGTCTAATTACAGAGAAAAACTTGATTCAAAGTGTTCAAAACTTAATCTTTTAAATATTTTTAGATTAAATGCGAATTAAATTGAGACACTATTTTTCACCCTTCAGACTGATATATGTGGAATTGGCCTGGGTTTGGGAAATAGGCCATCATAAACGTTGGTGGGAATTAAAATCGTAAACCTTTTTGGAAGGAAATTAACACCAATTTTATATGCATATAGCGTACTGTTTTTCCTAGCAATTCCTCATCTAGACATTTATTCTAGATAAATGCATACTGTATAACGACTTTTGTTGGAGCATTGTTTATAGTACAAAAGACTGAGAACACCCTAAAGATCCATCTCTAGGAAGTGGTTAAAATATAATAGCATTGGAAAGAACAAGGTGCTCTATATGTGCTGATGTGGAACAAACTCCAAATAATATTACTAGATGAGAAAAGCCAAGTACAGATCAATGTGTAAAAGCAAAGGATACCTGTAAGGCTAATAATATGCACTAGGCACTCTGGCATATCACGTACACTGTGGGCCTGCCTTCCAGTTGATTATAACTGTGGTAAGTATTTTTAATATTATCCCCAATATATAGATAGATATAAATATATGCAACGGTAGGTAGGTTGGTAGGTAGGTAGATGATAGATAGATAGATAGATAGATAGATAGATAGATAGATAGATAGATAGATAGATAGATGATAGATAGATAGTTGTTTGGCCTTAGGAAGTCTGCAGAAGAATACATAAGAAACTACAGTTGGACCTTGTGGGGAGGAACACAACACCTGAGGTTAGGGGAGAACATATTACTGCTCATTACTTTTCTATACTATTTACATCTTTATGAGAGCAAGTATTGCTTTAAAAAGCAATTCAAACTCAATTGTAAAAAATTCTATGTTCTATAACCAGTAATATTAATAAAAATTGAAGATGATTACTGCATTCCCACAAAAATGTATCACAACTTTTTTACGTAATGGCACACATTGAAAATATATGTATAGCCCACTGAAATAACCAGTCAAGGATGCTTTTTGCAGCCTGAGACTATTAGTCTTAGGGCCCCAATCACAAAGATCCCTACCCACAGCCTCCCAAAGACGGACAAGATCTCATCGCACCTGAATTCCTTTCTCTGCACACAATGCCAATGGAACACCAGATAGAAAGTTCTAATCAAAACAAGGAAAAATGTAAACCATCTAAACATGGAAGAATGATTAAGTCATGTACATCTACTCAAAGATGTTTATACGAATCTTTAAAATGTTTGCTTTACTACATTTGTAGTATGTTAACATTTACACTGCCCATACAATATTATTGCAACTAGGTAAAAAATATGCATTTTTACAAGACTGGAAAGTCATAATATTTAATTAGTTATGTATAGAATTTGATTATAGGATTTTGTTTCTGCTTTCAAAATGCCTTCAACAATGTTACATTTGTTTTAAAATAAAAATGTATCAAAACAAGCGACAATGTGTTGATCTTGCTATTTTAGGAAAATAATTCTAGTTCAATTACTGGAATTGTTTAACATAATTTTACAGATTCTACATATGAATTTATAACTGGACTTTTTTGGGGCCAGTTTCTGCATGTGGATCTTGATCAAAGAGCAGAAATAAAGTGATGCTGATTAAACAGTTGTAACTTCTATCATAAATTTAAAGTTTATCAAAGAGATTTCAAAGAATCTAAGACTAAGAGATGACTATTGTCACACCAATAGTCACTCTATTACTGAAAAGCCTCCTCTCAGAATGTTCATGGTAGAGGCCAAACTGCCTCGGTCTGATGTTCAAGGATCTCTCCTATCTAGTAGTACTCCTTTATGGCTAAACTTCGACTCCTACACTTCTGGTGAGCTCAATTTACTCTCCTCAAGGATAAATGTACTTGTCTTCTAGCCTTAGCTGAAAGCTCTCCCCTCTCAATTCTACCTTCTTAATTCTTTAAAGACTTAGTGTTTTGTTTTGTTTTGTTTTGTTTTACAAGAAGACTTTTCTGACTGCTCCAGCCCTTGGGGACAGATATTTTTTAAATGGCAGCCCCTGTTTCCTGTACCCATCATTGGACACTGCCCTATGCCATCTTTTGTACAGTTACTTAATTAGTTTTGTTCCATACCTTGTCCCTCTATGTAGAAAGCAAACCTTTGGAAAAGTTATTTCTTGGTATCCTTGCACATCGTGGAAGCTCAGTGTTTATGAACTATTGCTCACCCAAAAAGATGCTACTCTGTTTATTTTAGGTACTCAGTGAGTACCTACCAAATCAATCTATACCTTGTAATAGGTATGTTTTGCCATCAGCTTTGTGCCTTTTAGATAAAAATTATTGCTGCACAAATGTTCCCCAAACTGACAGAGTTTACATTAAAATATGACATGAATAGTAATGCAAAAAAATTGGGGAGATCTACAAAGGAAAGAGATATCTTAATTATTTCAATTAATAGACTAGCTCTTGAGCTCAGATATGCTCTAATAATGTACAGTGATCTGGTAAAGCTATATATGGTAACAGCTTTTATGTTCATAAAATTTTCTATACTGGTTGATAGTCTCTACAAGAAACACTGATTATTAAATGTAAAAAATTAGGTCACTGGTTAGAAAATTTAAGGCATTTTCTGTTTGAGGAAAGTGTATATAATCATTAAAAATCATGTCATATAAGAATATTCATTGACATGGAAAAATGATCGCTATAATGAAAACTTCCAAGAGCAAGTTCTAAGTGAGCATCTATTCTGTTTAAATATATACATACAGATACACATAGTCATAGCATTAAAAAAAAGATTAGATTGCAATAGCCCATGTGTTATAGTGGTTATCTCTGGATAAAAACAAACAAACAAACATTATTTTAGTTTTTTTCTTTGCGCTTTTTTGTATTATCTAAATCTTTTGCATTGATTATCCATTTCTTTTTATGGATAAGGGGAAATGTTCACTTTTACATTACCAATGATTATATCAGTTTTCTCATCCACCTGCCCCATTTCTTACCTGCTTGTCACCTTCACCACCCATTTAAAAGTAAGCAGATGTCTGCTATTAGTTCTGTAGACAGTCTGCCTAACTGGAGGTAGGTTCACATTGGAATGAGCAAACTCTTTGAACAGCTCTTAACATCCAAATGAGGTAAGCTGTTATTCAGCTTATGAAGAAATCTGAGATTTCTGTTCACCTTTTTGGTTTTCATGATGTATAATATTCACCACAGTCCTTCCAAGAGTTTGACTCATAAGTAACTCACAGAGGTAAGTAGGGAGATTACCTTTCAAGCCAATCTGACACCATCCCTACTCAGGTCCACCACCATTTTCATGCACACACAGGAAGATATGTCCTACGTTCAAGTGCAGAAAGCCTTATGTGGACACAGTTTTTTTAAAAAATTAACCAAGGGGTCACAGGCTGCTTCTCAAGTTTTCTAGTAAATGGCAAAGCCAGTTAAATATGGTACATATTGGCTCCAAAATCCAAAGAAAGTCACCCAACATTGTGCCTCATTCTTAGTGACAGGGTACTCAAGATGAAGAAATGGCCTTCACTTTTCTATATCATTAAAATCCTCCCTGGAATTTCACTTGGATGGCAAGCCCCTCTATTTCCTCAGAATATATCTTCCACCTCTGTCACAGGGCTCCTGACGCTTCTTCCCCAGGTCCTGTCAGCACATTGTCATCTCTACAACGACTAGCATAATGTCTTCTAGATGTTCATGGTCAAGATCAAGAGTTGGCAAACTGTGGCCCATGGGTCAAATCCAGCCTTCAGCCTGCTTTGTAAAGTTTTGTTGGAACCCAGCCACACTCATCCATTTGCATATTGTGTATGGCTGCTTTGGCATTACAACAGTAAAGTGGAGGAGTTGCAACAGAAACCTGTGGACCAAAGCCCAAGATATTTACTATTTAGCTCTTTACAGAAAATGTTTGCTGACCACTGGTCAAACCGCCTACAGGCTATGTATTAGGATCCAGAATTAGAGAATTCACATGATCTTAGACTTGGGCTACTTCTCCAGGTGATGGCAAACCTGTTTATCGGAATGAAGAAAACGCTTTTGTCAGATCAGTAGCTGCAAACCAAATACTGGGAGATCATCTCTGGAACATCAACCCAAAATCACCACCTTGTTAACTTTTCCACAGTTCACTATCATTCTCCTTCTAATGGGAGAAATGATGGGAAAAAGAATGGGAGTCTGACAGGAATCACCAAGCCTGTGTCTTCCTGGTCTGTGATGCTGGCACAACTTCCTGCAGTTCCTCTCCACATGGAACCTTGTTTCATACACATGATTTTGTTAGGGAGAGGGGACACCAGTGGCATCCTTTTGGTCCTTCCTACCATAATAATTATTACTCCATGGGTCAGGGAGCCAATGTGGAAGTTCTACACTTCGCTAAGGTTATATATTCCAATAATACTTTCAGGAACCAGAGTACTATCCACAGGATGAGCTTGTGATCCCACCGGGCCTACCATGAGGTGAACAAGAATCAGAAGCCCATTATCATCTCCTCCCAATCACCCTCACTCTGGCAGATAGGAGTGATATTCCAAGAGGCTATAGTTCCGTTCAGAGTCAGTTTCAATAGCCTTAAAAAGTTTGGCTATTTCCCTTTCTCCAGGGTACAACCAGCAGGAGAGTGGCTGCAGGGAAGGCCAGGAGGAAGGTTCACAGTGTCCATATCTGATAATACTGTAGCATGTTTGCTAAGGAACCCAGCCTCCACTCTATTCAAAAAGCTCTGGGGATGCCAAGTAACTCCCAGCTCTAACCCTGACTATCTAGCATGGTGGCTCGATTCAATCCTCTGCTTGCTAAACTTGAAACTGGGGAGGGCATAGTATGATATCTTAGTGGAATGTGCATTGCTTACACTCCTGGGAACCCCATGATAAAATGTAGCCAGAGTTATCTGTGAATCTCATTTGGACTACTGTCTCATAATCACGCAGGCTTTGCTTCTAGCAGTGAATTACTAGCACCCAGGGAGTCCCCCAGGACTCCTCCAAGCTCCACAGGGATCAGAAAGCCCACTTCCTGGGAAACTCATGTCAACAGCATTCAGAGCTGGTTGGAACGTTTAGTAAATCACCTTTAAAAGATACTGGGCCTGTTGGAGACATTTGATAAGTCAAACTCAGCGTTTGTCTTTTGAGTCCCTTCCTCTATGCCAAGGGATTTCTAACCCTTTGACATCACTTAGCAGAGTCAGCATTTGGTATAGGTTTGTGCTGGACAACTCAAGTTTGCATTAGGGTCATGTTCATGCTAATGAAGAAAGTCTATTGAGTAAACCCATGTTGATCAATTTGACTTTATCCAGATTCATATTTTGCCCTCCTTAGTCAAACATCCTCAAAATACATCCTCAAAATGGAATTTGCTGATTCCTGTGACAACTGTGAGTGATAATTAGTGAACTCTTTTCACTCTGATTCTGTAATTTACTCTTGTAGACCATGTTGAGTTATCAGTGAGAATGGTTATCAGTAGAAAACACTAAAAGGATGAACAAAGGGGAAAATGCTAGTTTGCTCCTGAAAGGAATGGCTTCCTTAGAGAAGAAAGAGTGTAGAGAGAAGTTCAGAAACATTTCAGAATTTGGGATTTTCCAAGTCTCTTACATACTCCTATATTTCCCTATTTCAGTTCTGGGGACCCTGTTCTTTTCTCATTCATGCCATAACTTTGACATAAAAGTAAGATAGCACTTTCAACAGTAAGATTTGATTTTCAAGAATACCATTCTACAGCTACAAGCAGGAACTTATTATTTTATTATGGTCACATAAATACTTTGAGATTCATTCTATTCCTTGAATACATTAAAGATTTGAGCATGTCTATCCCTTGCATCAAATTATCCGGTATCTTGTAAAACAGAGTCCTGACATTTCCTACTCCAAGGGGTCTAAGGCAGCTACCTTTCCCGGAGTTTTATGCCTCTGGGCACACTGTCTCAAACAACACAAGGGCTAACTTTTGATCTATTTCACTACTGAGTGCCAGGGGCTCCTATTTTTTATCTTGAAATCTAAATAGAAGTCTGCCTTCTATCCAATCTACCTCCCTCATATTTCTGAGGATCTGCTGCTTGCAACACATTCTCTGAGACTGAAAAGGTCAGAGTTCTGTTATAAGCAATCTGCTTGCTAAACTTGAAACTGGGGAGGGCAGAAAAAAAGAAAAATAAAAGAAACTATCTCTGACCAATGTAATCAATAAGAAGAGGTGTCTTGGAAGAGTCATGGATGACTTCTAGTACCAAAGGATAGGCTGAACTACCAGAAACTAAAAAATCACAGTAGCAGCCACTCATAGACCTTCTTTTCCAGAAGCTGCCACCAGTTAATGAAACAATAATTTCATTCCATCTCTACGTGTCTCTATTCAAGATCCAGATTTCTGGAAGAAAGTCTGGTTGAGTCTCAAATGTGTCCACACCTGTGATTAGGAAGAAGTCATTCTGCAGGGAAGGGATGCTGATCAGACCAAAACTAAATAAATAAATACTAAACTCACCTTGCAGAATTGTTACAAGTATGTGAAATGTTTGTAGAACATTTAGCAGAGTTCCTGGAAAATGCTAACTATTACTATTTCTATCATTATCCACAAATCTGACTCCCTCCTTCCTCACCAGGCAAGTGATTGCAGGTTCCTTCGGGAAACCAATTTCCTCCAGGGAACCGATTTCCTCCATACATATCTCTAACCAAATCTGTCCACTTGATATTCACTGATTACTTCATGAGCTTTCGTGCTTTTATACTTTTCCTCATGATAAACCCCAGTTGGAATATTCTCCCTCATTTATTTGACTTTTCTAACTCCTACTTGCCTCACATTTTTCAGAAAGTCTACCACATACACTTCCTACCTATGGCACTCATTAGATACTGAAATACATTTCTTAATCTTTTGTTTATGCACTCTGTCTCCCTAACTAGATTGCAAGTCACTTAAGGACAGAGACCATCATAATACATCTTTGTATCTTTAGACCTTAGCTATGCTTTCACATACAGAAGTTGCTCCAAAAAATATTTGTTAAGAGTATTTATTAGTGTGAAAAGATCACTAATTGATTTTCAATATCCTCCTTTCCTCTCTTAGAAAAAGAGATTGGGTAATATGCTCAGGTAGAAAATTTAATTTTCTAACTTTGCATTTATATGCATCTATTACTTTCTGGACATCAAGATTTATGGAAAAAGTGTTATGCCTGTCTGAGGCTTGGCATCTGGCTATAATGCCTGGAGCTCCAGCAGCCATCTCACACCATGAAGTGACCCTAAGGATGGAATCCAGGTGTGGCAGAACATAAAGATGGAAAGACACCAGTCTCTGCGTACTTGTCAGCCCTGGACTACCTACTTCAGCATGGTTTTCATAAAAGAAAAATTTCTATTGTAAAGATCACCTTTTCAAGAGAGGTAGTCAGTGGAGGATGCTCTGTTACAAATAAGTCAGTATAATTTCTAAATGACATAATTGCTATTAGAAAATACAGAACAACTTTTTTAAATTCTCAGTACTTAGTACTAATTAACTAAGTACTCTATTTTTAACATTCTTATATGAAAATCTCTTTAAAATTCTTAGGATCCTATGAGTGCATAGTAGGCTGGATATTGGGCCTCCAAACGATATTCATAGTTTAATCCCTGGAACCTGTGAATATTATACAGCCAAAAAAAAAAAGGACATGTGATTAAGCTAAGGATTTTGAGATAGGGAGACTATTCCAGATTATCTGGGAGAACCCTAAATGTGATCACAAATGTCTTCATAAGAGAGAGGCAGAATGAGATTTGGCACATACAGCAGAGGAGGAAATGGCAATGTGACCACATAGGCATAGATTGGAGTGATGTGGCCACAAACCAAGGAAGCTGGAAGGGGCCAGAATAGATTCCCTCCTGGAGCCTCCCCTTGATTTCAGTTCAATAATTTTTTTACTTGGCTTCTAGAACTGTGAAAGAATAAATTTTTGTCATTTTTAAGCCACAGTTTGTGGAAATTTGTTACAAGAGCCATAGGAAACTAACATAACTTGAATTACATCTTTACTTTTCTTCCAATGAGGCACTGTACTTTCTTCTACAAATTGCCTGTTATCTTCCTAACTCCTACTTTGCAACATCTCATGCCTTATGCATTCAAGATGCCCAAAATATACTTGATAAATGTGTGAGTCCACGCCTTTTCCATTTACCTAAGATGAATATCCCACAAACAATATACATGATTAATCATCAACTGCATGACACAGATAATAACTAGCATAGTGAGAAGAATGCACAAAAGAAGTTTAAAAGACAGACTGTGTTGGACAGAATTGGGGATCCAGAAAGTTTATCATTGAAAAGAATGTGAAGTGGGCAAGGACTTGGGGCTTCCTCCTGCAGGCAATGGAGAGTCACTGAAGGTTTCTGAGCAAGAAAATGACATACATGAAAGTGACCTTTGAGGAAGATGAGGCAGGTGGCAGTGTGTGCCATAGGCTGCAGGGGGATGGCTGCTACAGAAAGAGTTTGCAAGGGGGATAATGCAAGAGTCCATGCAGCAAGAGATGACCAAAGCAGGGAGGAGACACTGGAAATTATGTTTTGTAATGGAGCTTGCAAAGTAATAACTTGACAGGACGTTGATTTGGGAGATAAAAGGCCAGTGTTCTACTCCTAGCTACCCAGCTCTACTTCCTAGTTTTATCACCCAAGAGACTAAATTAACTGCTCCAATGAAAGTCACTTTACAATGTACCAAGGCCTAGTCCTCTCATTTCCTTCCCAAGACTCGTGTACTTTTATTTATTTAATTTCTTTTGAAAATCTAGTATAACTTTTATTAGCTGTAACCTTCAGCTACTGACTTTAACCTTTCTGAGACTCAGTTTTATTAACTAAGAGAGGATAGTAAAATCTGCCCTGAAGCATTATTATAAGAAATAAATAGGATAGAATATACAAAGTACTTAGTCTTTGTTGCATATTGGACTAAAAAAATAATAGCTATTTTTACTTAAAAAGCAATGTAAAACTCAATAAAATAACATCACAAGTTGTACATTTGAGAATGGAAAATAATTCCTCCACTTTAAGACAACAATTTTATCTTTTTTGTTTCATTTTTAGATTTTGTTCATATTTGCAATTATAGTATACAAGTACTAATTATATATATGCATATATTTTGAATTTAAAAGTAATTCTAAAGTTGCAAAATAAAAATAGTACAAGGTACTCCACCTACTCTTTATCAGATTACCTATAAACTGTTTATTTGCTTGTATTTGCTCTCCCTCACTCCAGTGTATGTATATGTGTGTGCATGTGTGTATAATTTTACATACATATACACAAATGCATACATAGATACGTAAATATATAGATATATACATACATTGTAATAGTCTAGTAGGACTGCCATAACAAAGAACACGGACGAGTTGGCTTAAACAACAGAAATTTATTTTCTCACAGTTTTAAAGGCTAGCAATCCAAGATCAAGAAGTCATAGGGTTGGGTTCTTCTGAGGTGTCTCTCCTCAGCTTGCAGATGGCCATCTTCTCCCTGTGTCACATGGTCTCCTCTCTGTACATATCTGTGTCCTAAGCACTTTTTAAAATACCAGTCATATTGGATTAGGGCCCACCCTAGCCACCTTAATTACTTTAAAGGCTTTATCTCAAAATACAGTCAGTCATATTCTGAGGTACTAGGGGCTAGGACATCAACATGTGATTTTTGAAATGACACAATTCAGCCCATAATACATGTATAAACATGAATCTATATATACATATATGTGTATACAGAGATAAATACAAATATATATTAGAGATACACATATACCTATATATGTATATGAACACACATATATAGATAAATGGTATTTTTTCTGAACCAATTGTGGATAGATAAGTCACATGTCATATCACATACATCACCACTACCCCTAAACATGTCTATTTTCTACCCTTAAATATGTCTATTTCCTAAGATTAGGGATATTCTTTTATATAATCACAGGGCGTTATAAGATTCTTTCATTCACTCTAACACTTTCAAAATGTCCTTTGACATTCCCGCACCCTCCAGAATAATGTAGCATCAGGTATCGCATTTAGATGCATCTCTCTTTATCCTCTTTTTACAGAAAAAGATTTTCGCAGCCTTTGCCTTTTATGATCTTCACATTTTTAATAAATACAGTCCGAACTTACTGGATTTTGTTAACCAATGTCACCATAAAAAAATTTTTAAAAATATTGCTATTCCAATAAATAAATACATAAATACATACACACAGTCCAGCTGTTTTCTTTTTAATGGAATATTACCATTATTGGTCTCATGTTTCCTTGTGATTAGATCGAATTAGACTGAAGTTATACATTCTTGGTCCGCATACTGCATAGGTTGTGTTCTTCTCGGGGCATATCTGTATATCCCGTATGTTTGACGTTAATTTTTTCACATGATGTTAATTTTGATCACCAAGTCAAGGTGTTGCCTGACTTTTCCACATACAGTTATTGTTTAGAGTATAGTTTCTTTTGTATCCTGATACTTTCACTTAACAATATAGATTGGCAGACTGCTATTTCGCCCTCAATATCCGTTCTCCAAAATTTTTATCTGGACACTTTCTTGAAGCTGGGTATGGTCATATAATATTGGAAGAGAAATGACGTGATTCGCAGGCCTGTCTTTTCAGGGAAAGAGTATGCCTCCTTTTTCTGTTCTCCGCTTTCTATGGGCTGAGATTTGTCATGATAGCAGGAGCAAGACCAGTCATCTTGAACTATGCAGTGAAAGCTGCATATAGAGAATGACAGAGCAACAAGGTAGAAGGAACCTAGGATCCTGAGAATTTCATGGAGGAGAGCCACCATACTGACTGAGACTTTTACAAAGGAAGAGAAGTAAGTTAACCTCCACCTCATTTTGTGATATAATTTTGGATTTCTATAACAACTTCTATACCTCTATCTTAACATAGGTGTTTCCCCTCATTGCTACATAATTGTTTTTATAATTATTTTTAATGGCTATATCATAGTACATCAAGTGTTATAGTGTTAATAATTAACAAACCATTCTATTGTTAAGTACATATTGCTTGTTTTTTTCATTATTATTTATGATTAAGAGTTTATTATATAGAGCTTTTTTTATTTTTGATTGTTTCCTTAAGATAAATCTCTGGATGTGATTATTTAGGTTAAAAACAGAAAAGGGATCATGACTCTAGATAGGTTCTGCTCAAATGTTTTCTAAAAAGAAACAGTGGTATGATTCTGATAAGAAATGCTGAATAACTTATGCTTTTATAACTAATTAAATGCCATGCTAAGTGATATTCTTTAGCAATATATAATTTGAAAAACAAATAAAAATGTGAATTATTTAAAGAAATTATAATGGATACTTTAGAAGATAGTTTTTCCCATATTTTCCAATGTCAAAATCTTAATGAAATACATAAGATTTTTCCAAAATGTGGCATGTACCTGAAGGATATGAGATAATTCATCAGATCATGACCAAGTTTTGCCTTTCCAATAATCCATTTGATTATATGTAGAAAAGTCTCGATTCAGTACTAGTATGTTATTAACACCAGTAATCTCCTTTTAAAATTCTCCCTTTTTAAAGAGAGAGCCAGGCCTTAGGCTCAGAACCTTGGGACAACAACAGAATCTAGGCAGAATATAATACATAGTTACATTTGTGCTTACCTTTTATGACAAGGGACTGATTTTCTACTTACAGTAATGACACATTTCTTTTTAAAAATCTAAGTTTAAAAGGTCAATTTAAAAAACATTTTAAGCAAATATCATATGTGAAGGCAAAAACAGATATAGTTAAAATTGAGACAGACTGAAATTTGAGAAAACAGTTGATATAAGGAGATTGAGAGTCCAGGGAATTTATGGCTATCTCCTTGTGCTATCTAGCAGAGTGTATAGAACAGTATGGTTAATTTACATTATAGTACACTTGACTTTTTCCATGATTTAAAAGTTTTAAAAATCTTACCCATTGGCTCTAGCCTACCTATAACTCCATTACTCCTTGAAATCAATAAGTCAGAGATAGTATAAGTAATTTTCTTGAAAAAAGAGTAGACCATTTCAATCTTTATTTGAAAGAGAGAAGTCTTTATGACCTATTATTTACCAGTGTAGTAGGCATTTTACATATGTTGTCCCAGTAATCTTCACAATAGTACTGCTAGATGAAGAGCATAATCCCATTTTAGAGGTAGGGCTCAAAGTAGTGAAGGATTTTTCTTAAGATAGAAGGGAAGATTAAATATAAAGTTCCTAGTGTAGTGTACCTGGCACATGTGGCAGGTACTAAATAAGATGGTAGCCATTATTACTATCATATAATTGGCAAGTTCAGGATTTAGTCTGAAGTCTGCTCAATTCAAGCCTATACTTTTTTATAGCACTATGCTGGATCCTGTACTATACAATTGCAGAAAAAGACAAGACAAAGATAACCCAAAACAGTGTTAAATCCATGCATCATTCATTAACAGATCCTTACTAGTGTCTACCATGTTTCAGATGTTATGAAATGAACTTAACAGCCATCACATGTACCTTTAGACTGGCTTGTGATCCCACAGGTCGCTACACTGCTCTGTTCTTCCATTTTCACACCCAAGGCATATAGTTTCTGATTTAATGTCTATCATCTATGCTAAAGTGTAAACTCTAAACTCTTTGGGAGGAAACATGTCTACTGGGATGACTGCTTTATTTCCAGTAAGAATCATAGTGACCATGGGGGATAGGAAGCAAGACATAAAGAATGCAGTGAGCAGTAAAGTAACGGCTAGGTGCAGAGCCAGAGGAGAGAAACAGCAATCGGGGATTGTTTCATAATCTATATAAATGTCTGAACAATGTATTGTATACTTGAAACTAATAACATTTTTTAAAAATCATTATGTAAACACATGTATATAAACATTAGCTTCATTAACCTTTCCAGGAAACTTTTAAATTAAAAAAAAAAAACTCTCAATTTTATACATTTGATCCCAGCTATGTTAAAAAAAAAAAAAAAGACTGAAGAAAATTTCTCAAATTTATGGGTGGTGGGATTATCACTATTTCTTGTAATACTTTCATGTTTTCTATGTTGTTTTTCTTACATTTATAGTAGTAAAAAGGAGAAAATAAATTTAAATCTACCAACGCCAGTAGTCTAAAAAGAGTAAACATAAACATACAGATGTAGCATCATTAACAATTACCACTTATAAGATCTATCTGCTTCCATTCTCCTTACCTTTCTTACAAAACTAAATGGTTTGCGCAATCAGGGGCTTAGCGATGGCACGCCCTTCTCTCAAATCCTATGGCAGAATTGAGGTAGTTATTAGATTGCACGAGAAATCTTCGGAACAAAATCTAGAGGTAGCGGGGCGAGGCTGCCCTCTTCTGGGGAAATAGGAAAATGTAACTACCCAAAGGATCTTGGCCGGATCATAAAGAGCACTCAAAAGGTATTTGCTAAAAGGTCATTTTGGAAGTTGAAATGTAAATATTTTTGTAAATCTTGAGTATGTGTTTAAAAATCTATGAGCCTCAATCTCTCATCTGTGAAACACAGAAAGTAATAGTATCTCATGAGGTTATTTTGAAAATAATGTGAAAAAATGTAGTTAAGTAGTGTTCAGCAGACAGTAAATATTTAATAAATAACAATCATTATTTTAGCTATTACTCTCATTTCATAATCTTTGCAGTAATTACTTTACTTGTGGGACAATTTCTCCAGTGTTTACGAAAAAGGACTTTAAAGACTCTTAGAGATTGTAGTGCCAGGTGACTACTAGGCTTATTGAAAGGATCAATTCATAAATTATATGAATGTCTAACCAGTATGATGTACACCTGAAACTAACATAATAATATGGAATGTCAACTATAATTGAAAAATAAAAAATTTTAATTTAATAAAAAAGTTTTAAAAAAATCTTAGAGATTGTTTGTAAGAAAAATGCATGAGTGTGTGTGTGTGTGTTTTTAAAGAACAATGGATGGCTAAAAAACAAACTGAGATTTGTTCACTGAAAAATTGTTTATTAAGGTGTTAATATTTTAAATAATTGGTTCAGTATTTGTATAATTTACAATTCTTGGTTGACCCTGAATAATTCAGATGTCTACAATACAGTCATGTATATAAACTACTTTATTTCCTGATACTTAACATAGACTTCCCTAACTTCCATTTATCAGACAAATAAAACATTAACTTTTCAAAGGAACTCTTTTAAGGAGTTCACAAATTCATATTTCTCTTGAGTTTTTTTTTTACATTTTAAATCTTCTTAAAAGAGGAAGTCTAAACCCCCAAATCAAAAACCTTAATTTGCCTTTCACTATGTACATATATATCAAACCATCATGATGTACACTTTACATATCTTACAATTTTATCAATTATACCCCATAAAGCTGAAAAAAATTAAAGTCACACACACAAAAAAAGCCTCAATCTGAATCAACTTTGAGAAATGGAGCAATGGAAGAGGATCTTTTATTCATCACACTGAGCAAAAATACAGAATATATTTATTAAGTCTATACTTTATATTTAGAGAAATAAAAGATTAGTTGTCAGGACTTGCTTTTGGAGAATGATCAATAAGTTCCTTGTCAACGGTTGGATAGTGATACCAGGGACCATCGCCTCTCATACGCATTAATTTTCGTACTTCCAACTCCTTTAAGCTGTAACAAATGAAACAGCAATATTGTGATTCTAGTATTTCCAATGACAAATTTGATTAATTAGATCCATAGAGAACCACCACTAGAGAGTTTTTTGCTTTACGTAAAATACAATGTCCCTCCACGGATCCATCTGTACGCATGTATCTGATATACACTTATAAGCAAAATTTGGGACTTGTTTTTGACTTTTATTATTGTGCTTAGTTAGCCAAAAATATTGTTTGTAATCACCAAAACATTATCTAAATTGTCCCTTCTCTTTATCTGGACAGATCACTTACACTCCAATAGTGGTAATTGCCTGGCTTCTTCCCTTTTAGATGTTAGCAGTCATTTGCAGATTGCCCACAATTATGACCATATGCTGTGCTAAGTGTTAGGAATTAAAAAATGAATGAGCATTCTTGGAGGAGCTCACATCCCCTTGTTTATACTGGCTGTCCATCACCATTAGAACAGAAAACCTCTTGAGAGTAAGAATGGTATCTTATTCACCAGCCACCAGCATCACACTGAGCTTAGTCAACATCAAACAGACAATCAATATTTGTAAAGAAAAGAAGAAATAAAAATCAGGATTAAGAAAAACATTCTCGTCTACAGCCATGCCACCCTGAACAAGCCCGATTGCATCTAATCTCAGAAGCTAACCAGGGTTGGGTCTGGTTAGTACTTGGATGGGAGACCACCTAGGAAGACCAGGTGCTGTAGGCATTAAAAAAAAAATTTTTAAATAAGGGATTATAAACTGACAAGGTCCTTCCATCTGTGAGGTCAACGAAGGTTTCCCTCGCCTAAAAAAAAGAAAAAAAAGAAAAACAAGAAAAACATTCTCTAATTCTAAGGTCTGTTTACTTGTCCTCATCCTTCTCCACAACCTGAATGATCTCTAGTCTATAAAGATACTTTCCTCTTCCACATCCAAGCTTCTGTACAAACTATCACATATTCCTAAAATAGTCCCTCTACATAAAACCTTTAACTTTCCATTTTTACAGATCACATATCATTTTTTTAATATGACTGGAAATTTATCACAGTTAGAAAATTCACTTTATTAACTTTAACCAGCTTACTAGTCCTATCTAAGAGAGATTATATACCTTTGTGATTATATATCTTTTATTTAGGATTAAATATCATCCTTTTCCTTCTTTACCCTTTAGAATGTAATTATCCAAAAATGCAAGTAATTAAAATATTCATCAAAGTGACTAGTTAAATAAATTATAGTTAATCTACATGATAGAATCCTATGCACCTTTTCAAAAGAATGAGGAAATCTATAATTAGTAACAAGAAAGGAAATGATATATACTGTTAAGTTAAAAAAGCAAGGTAAAAAATATGTAGCATCTCATTTCATTAAAAATCAGTAATCATTTGTGACTATATATATGCACAAGGTATTAAAAATCTGGAAGACCAAAAATAATAGTTATCTCTTGGGAAGTAAATTATAGGAGATAGTTCCTTTCTATTTTATATCTTTATTTTATGCTTGTTTTTCAAATGCCTAAACATATACTTTTTAAAAATTGTAGGTACTCCCGATTCCACACTCACTTTGGCATCTTTCCTTTGGGGATAGAAGTCAGAGTTTTGTTTTTCTTTTGAAATTGTTTAGGATTTCTATATGTCTAAGGAATTCTAGGATCCTGTTTTTTAATTGGAACTCAAAGGTATATGTCTGAACTTCAAAAAAGTCCAATGTTACTAAGTATAAGTCATATTGCTCATGCTCTTAAATGCTTAATGACAGTTCTATATAGGGTAACTATATACACATATAATTACCTAGAAAACAAGCCAATCATATGTTAGTTTAATCATTTAAATATTTTTCAATATCATAGCAATTTGCATAAACTACAAAGACTAAGACAGAATGAACAAACGGCAGATCAGTAATAGTCTGGGACCAAGACTAGGGGATGGGGATTGATTGGAAAGAAAGAGGCTCCCTAGGTGACTAAGATGACCTTCACTGTGGAGGTAACACAGCTATGTACTTTTGTCAAAAACTCACTGAACTTAATGGGTAGATTTGATTGTATGTAAACTTCATTCCAAACACCAAAATAAATTTCAGATAGGATCAAATTTAAAAGTAGCAAAAGGAAACATGAGTGACCATGTAAAAAAAAAATTTGGACTTATATATTTACTTATTTAATTACTATCAGTGACCTATACATAGCACAAAATCCCAGAAGCTAAAGAAAGAGACTGATGAACCTGACAATAATTAAATGAGTAAGTACACATAAAGTTACAAAAGCACTAGTATATAGTAGTGTTCAAAACACATTAGCTACTACTACATTTTTGCTATCTGAAATATAAAAATATTTCTATGTTGCAAAACATTCTACACTGTCAAAAAACAAATAAGCCAGGAAAACATTTATAAGAAAAACAAACATTAATTTAACTAATGTACAGATTAGTAGAAAAATGGGCAATTTACAGAAAAAGAAATATAAACCAATAGATATATTAGAAAAACCTCAACCTTACAAAAAAACACAAGATTAAAATAATGAGATAACATTTTTCAAATATTTTATCAGCAAAAATGTTTGGGTTTGATGAATTCCATTAGTGGGAAAGGTATGGAGAAACAAATATTATTATGTATCAGTGACAGAAAAAACAAGTGGTACAATTTTTTGGAAGAGTTTAGCTCTACTCATCTAAAATTTAAAACATAGAATAATTGGCTTATCAATGCCACCGCTACAGATTTATATTCCAGATTTTTACATATTTAATAAATATGTAAAAATATATGTATGAGATAGTCACAACACTATGCATAATACCAAAAAACTTGGAAAGAACCTAAGTACTGACAATAAGATGCTGGTTAAAAAATTAAGGCACATTCATGCAATGAAATATATGATGCAACCATTAAAAAGAATGGAGTATACGCTATTACAGAAAGATCACCAAGATATATTTAAATGAAACAAAGACAAGGTGCAGAAGTGTTTATAAGAGGATTCCATTTGTATTAATATATTTTTAAATGATATATAAAACATTTTTAATGCACAAATTTTTTTCTAAAAACGTATATAAAAATTATTAAATAGTAGTCACCTCTGAGAATGAGACTGGGTGCAGAAGGAAAAGACATTGGGGGAGGGGAGGTAGGAAGAAAGAGCTGCCCTGCTCTTGACGAAGAAGCATATTTTTAAAAAGAATTCCTTCTAACCTAACAGATATTATCTCCTAATAGTTTCCTAGTCTTCAGCTCAGTCTCTACTCAAAACAAGCTAATTCTCACCCCATCTTCATTCTTTTACATAGAGCATCCTATAGTGTTAAATAGTTTTATTACATTTTTCTTGTGACTTGCAACCATAATAAGGGATTTCTTCCCTGCCTTCCTCCCCTTTTTACCGTAATTCAGCCTTTTCAGCTTCAATTTGAAGAATAGCCATTGTTCTTTCATAATTCTTTTCAGGACTGTCATAGAAAGTTCGAGCAATCCATCTTGATATAGGATGCTACAAGAGAAAATTTGTTTAAAATTAATTTCTGAATAGTATTTTGCTTTTCCAGCTTACTATTCTTTAAGATGACTATCACAGGTAAGCCAACAACATTTACTATGTGCCAACTACTTTATACATATTTTAAATAATTTTAATCCATTAGGTGGATACTATTTTTGTCCCCATTTTATAGATGAGCAAATTACACAGTTATACAGTTACTAAGTGGCAACATCTGGACTCAACTAGGTCTGTCTGACTCTAAAATCTGTGTTCAGTTTCTAAAGCAGCATTTTGGAACCAAATCCAAGGCCTGGTAATCCAAAAATGAAGCTCTTTCTATCAGTTAGGAAAAATAAAGTAACTATATAGCTTATCTTAAGATTTAATAATGAAGTACTGCTTTCCTAAAATATAATTCATTCAGATAATAAAATATGATAGGATATACTCTAATCAGGGCCACCCCCTATATCACTTTTGTAAAGCGTAACAGAATTTTGGGTTTCAGTAGCAGTAACAGTGTGGTAAAATGACTAATTAACAGTATAGTTTTTTGAGTCAAGACTGCCTGGGTTCGAATACTGACCCTATTTCTTGGACAGGTCACTTAATCACTTTTAATAGTAACTTTTACATGGAATGAGATATCTGCAAAACATCACTGTGTTTGCTACACAGTTGGTGCTCAATAAATGACAGCTAGTATTGGTAACATCTTTCCTACAGCACTGAAAGTGGGATAAATTCTGACTGTTAGTCTACTAGGTCAAGAACATACCTTAGTCATCCTTTAAAAAAACCATAAAGCTTAAAGAAAGAAAACAATGCAGAAAATTACCAAAAGAAGCTGCATGTAAAAGTGAGCATAAAATGTATTCATCTACTTGATATCAAAAAAACTGAATCTAAAACTATATTTTAATTGCTGAATTAAGACATTCAGTGCATAGACAAGACACCTAAAAGAAAGTAACTTTTGGTAGCTTATACCAACCTTGAAATATTCCCAGTGTTCTGGGATATAGCCTTCTGGAATTTCTGCTAACTCAGCTTCACCTGGTAAGAGAAAATAATCATGTTCAACTTTAGTATGTAATATTAAGTCTTCACTATTTAAGTAAGAAACCAACTTCTTGTGGTAATAAAGGAACCTTTTATTTGTATCAGTGAAGATATCTAATATTTAAATTCATCTCATTCTGGTTGAAAATCCATTCATTAGATATTTTTTAGATATCTCCTATATGTAAGGCATTGTCTATAGGTATTATACAACTTTCCCATTTCATTTTTATATAGTATAACAAGACATATTAAGACATATTATTCCTTCTAATTTTCCCTATACCAACAAGACAAAAACATTTTAGAATTCAAGATGTTAGAAGTATTTTGAGGAGAATCTCCAATAAAACCTAATGTTTACTGTCTGTCATTCATAATTCAATTCTGTGTTAAAAGATTACAATTTATATGTTCTAGGATGGATTAAAAAAAAACCCTGCCATCCCTCAGTCTCTCTTCTACCTCTTTATTTTCTTTTTCTGTTTTCCTTATTCTGCCTTGTCAGAGCTGGTTTTGGGAAATGAAGAGGAGTAGGAAGACAAGGCTTTCTGAAGCCTTTTAAATGGCCTCTACAGAATCAGTGACATAAATGTTTTAGAAGGAAAAAAAGATGTTTAAAAAAGTACCATCATATGCTATTACAAATTAAGATTTATTTTAAAATAAATTACCATCCTTATGTTTATTTTATTTTTTAAAGAGCTTTTCCTTATCTGTAATTTTTGTTTTATTAATGAATATAGGTTTTTAAAATTAACATTTTGGTCAGAAGGGAGAGACTTACCAATGAATACATTCACCAGAGTTATGCCAATTGCTACTGGAACTCCAGTCAACAAAATGTAGAATTTCTGTTAAGATTAAAAAAAAAGTTTTCAGATAACCATTTCCTAACTTTCTTTCCCCACCCTCAAATTGTCCTCATTGTATGATTTCCCCATATTTCTAGTAAAATAAACTTGCCAAATTGGAGATGCAGAATCAAATTATTTATTTCTGTGATTTTGTTTCTCTACCTTTTAGATGCCTATATTTAGTACCAAAGATGAAAGAAAAAAAGATTAATTGTACAATATAATACAATAGGTATTTAAATAATTTTTTCACTTTTTGGTTAAGGCAATGTAATGAAAGTTAGAAATTTTTGTATTAAGATGTATAAAAACATCAGGGTGATTTCAACCAATGTACAAAGTTGGTCATGACTAGAAAAGTAGGAGCTCAACCAAGAAGATAGAGGGGGGCATTAAGCACAATGACAGAGCAACAGAAAATCTAGAGGACAGTTCATGCTCAAATGGTAGGTCACAGTTTTAGGAACTGCAGCTGTAAGTCCAGATAATCTCCTACCTTCTAAGCCTCTACTTTTCATTATAGAACTTAGTTAAAAATATACAGTCAGTATCCTGCTTCAAGTCAATGTTCATGAACAACACAGAAATTTTAACAAATCATATCCCAAAATAATGGAGTTTCTTATTTAAGGAAATACTTCAATGAGTTCTTTGATAATTTAAAGAATATTTTAGTAATACAAGTAATTATACCCAAATGAATCTGTCCTTAAAGTTTTAGAATTCATAGATTTTGGTGGAAAGGAGGCAGACAGGGTACACAGATTATATTCCAAAACACCATAATTTTGAAAAGAAAGAAATAGTTCAATTTTGACCTCTAATAAGCATAACTCCTTTTTTTGAAGAAGAAAAAAAGGGTAACTAATTTAAAAAGAAATTCAGTAACAAATAAGACCTTACTACAAAATCTCAGTATCTTTTGAGAAAAGAAATATGAATTTACAAAATAAAATATTTTATAAAATGAAAGATGTTTTCTAAATAGAAATTTAGATGTTTTCTAAATTTCTTCCTATTTACATGAAAATTTCTAACTCACCAGTAATTTCAAAAAACGTTTGTCATAGAATCCAGAAGGTTTGATAACAAACAGTCTTTTCCCATGGTCTCCACTGTGTCGCACAGGAGCTGGAAATATTAAATTACCCTGTTTTACACAAGTTTCCGATAGGTATACTGTTATATTCTGAGATAAAGATAGATTGTAGGAAAATGAACATGCATAAATGTTTAATATGAATTAAGGGGGAAAAATGCATGCTTCCTTATTTAAGTACTAAAGGCAGGGCAGAGAGAATATCTTTAATAGATTGATGTACTGTTCTAAACTTTAGTTTTCCTCACTTTTAGTCAACGTTAAAGTAATATCCAAATAATCATTTGAATTTGTTTCAACAGCGGGCAGGAAGGTCAGATATTCTTGGTGGGCTACTTTGTTTACCTCTGCAACAAATATTTTCTAATGCTGCAAAAGAAATACATTTATGAAGCAATAAACACTAGAACCTGCTATAAAATAGATTTAAAGATATTTCTTCAACATATATCCAGGAGGAATTTGAAATTGTTACACAAGTAAACACTCTGCATATCTTGATAAAACCCTTTTGTGAGCCATTTCTGATATCTAATGTTCTCTTTAAATCCTCCCCCAGATATTTTAAACTTGCTTGAAATAAAGTGAGGCAAAGTTTCACTTCTGGATCTTACTTTTTAAACTATTTTAGTTCCTTGGAAGTCTGGAAGGATCACACAGGCATTCTGCTACAAGGAAAGGCTCTGACTGATACTGAGAAACAGGTTTACTATGTTTCGGCTGTGTTACTACACTCCGTATCCTTAGTTCACACTTAAGTGACTAGAGTGCCCTCTTCTCTCCTGGAATCTATTCTTCAGGCCCAGATGACATTTTATCCTCCAGGAAACCAACATTCTTCCTGACCAGATGAGATCTCTCCTACCTATAGATTGCTGAATATTCTGTAAAGGTGCACAATTGCTTTCACTGCCTCTAGTGAAATAAAATGTCTTAAAGGCAGTATCCATCTTCTTAATTTTGGTATCACCTGCAGCAGCTTGTAATGAATTTAGGTGGTTATTCACAAAAGAATTAGAAGCTGGCATGACTTTACTATGTACAATTCATACTACTAAGGCTTCTAAAATAACAAGATAAGAGAGTTTGACAAAGTAAATAGGTATTTCAGCAAATCATTTGAAAGATAGGAAATATTTTATAGACTAGATGAAAAACTGGGCTGGATAATAGTATAATCCATTCATTAATTCAGTAATATTTAAGTACCTACTATTTGAAGGTCCTATGCTAGGCCTACAGTCTAAGAGGAATATAGATCCTGTTGGAAGGAAGAGAAACTAAACAAATAGATAAACGTAATTACAAATCTATAAAGACAAAGGAAAGAAAAAGGATGCAGCATCAGAAAAGAACAGGCCCAGAAATAAGTTCCAATTTATACAGGATAGTAAGGATGGAGGCAGAGAGGAAAGGCTCAGAGAAATAGCAAGTTAAATTAACTTGTAATGGGTAATTGATTGACTGATTACACCCAAAAAGGGACCATTACTTAATGCAGTAACCTGCCAAAGAGTTCTCTCCATAGCACTTGACCCTCTCAAGAGTTCTATAAATAGCTTGGATGGTGGCATTCCTGACGAAGACACAGAGCTACTGCTTTAAAAGTGGCTACTACACTGATGATGAAATGGGACACCCCCCAAATTTTCATACACATTTACAAAAGGCTAAATCTAAAAGGATTAAATATGTGGAAAGTCCTGCCTGGATCCACCAACATGGTTACCAAAAAAAGGCAAAGGTAATTTGGTCTTAATCTGATGTACTACAAGTACAGGGTCAAAACTGGAGGAGCCCCTCACCACTATCTCCTAACTACACCTCCAGAAGTATGTTTTTCCCAGGCACACTGTTAGACAATCTCCAACTTAAGAAACCAGGATGAAAAACAACTTGGAAACTGACATGTTAAAACTGAAAGAACTGAAGCTGATTGGCCCACAAAAAAGAAGTCTGGGTAGAGACCAAATGAGTCTTTAAATAGCTGGAGGACTGTCCCATGACAAAGGGCTTACACTGTCCTGTGTTGACCTGAAGGGAAGAACTAGGATCAATAGGTGAAAGTAATTTGAGGCTTAATACAAGGAAGATGTTTCCAACAATTTAATCGTTGAAAATAAAACTGGGCCAACCCCCCAATTCCCCATTACGATGTTATTCAGGTATCAACCTCAGGATATAACAAGGATTAGCATACTATAGGGGTTTGACCTAGCGTGTCTAAGGTCCTTCCCTTAAAAGAATCTGAATATACAGCCTCTCTTAGAAGGCCACCTTACCACCTCATCGGTCTCAATGGTTTCCTTCCAATCTTGCCCTCAGGTTTTTACTTTTACTTTTCCCTTTGCCTGGAAGCTTTTCCCCAGGATCTCTGAATGGCTGCCTCTTCACCTCATCCTTCAGGGCTAAGATCAAATGTCACCTATTCAGAGGTGTCTTCTCTGACTATCCTACCTAAGCTGGCCTCCCACTAACTAACTTTAATACTGTCTGGTTACAGGAACCTTGTTTTATTGTGTTTCGCTTTATTGCACTTCAGACATTGTATTGTTTTTACAAATTAAAGGCAAGAGCTTTCATCAGCAAAGATTGTGACTTGCTTTATTGAGGTAGTCTAGAACCGAACCTGCAATCTCTGAGGTACACCTGAATTTCTTTTAGAACAATGAGCACTAAGCCTAACTATTTTGTTAAAGTCTATCAGGCCTGGGATGGTCTCATTCAGTACTGTATCTCCACTACCCTTTAGTGTCTGCCACATGGTAGGCGCTCTATAAATATTGATGAGTTTTCATTTCTCAAGTTAAATTAAATGTTGGTATGGGATCTTTCCTTAGTGTCCAAAATAAATCTACTGAGAATAGACGGTAAACTTCCAACTTACCCTTTCAAAAAGATAGACGCATGCACAAACACTCACACACACATGCACACATGCCACATTGAAAGAAAGTAATAAAGACTAAACTTGATGTGGTTAGAAACAACTGATTATGAATGACACTATAAATAAATATGGAAAAAGCAATAAACAAAAAACTATAGAAGACTGATCTTGCATTCTAGCAATATTAATGCATATTGTAATGTGAACTGCTTGTTTTCTTTACATATAATTTCCCTAGTGGTAAACAACAATTATTCATGGCATTTAATGTGGTGGAAAACTGTTATTACCACTAACTGTTCTCAAGTACATTTCATACAACTAAAGTCTTTTCAAATATGAACCTTCATGATTTGTTCATTTGGTAGGGCCACACTGCTTACAAACAAGTGACGGCAGAATTTCTGCAACTCAGACCCTCCTGCCATGAAAATAGGCATTTTCCACCACCCTGTAAAGGCTGGAATTTCTCATTAATTACAGGTTTCAGTAACAATTTTTTAAATGCAAATAACCTCGGGAGAGTTATGTTTCTGACAATTGTGATCGTTGTGAGGATCAAATCATGTACTGTAGGATTTTTTGTGTCTCCAAGACAACAATCATTTTATTTCACTCATTCTCAGACTATTCCCAATTAAGGGTACCACCAGCTCAATTAGCCAGTCTAACAGTCTCAGTCATCTTCTCTGCATCTACCACTCAATCATCACTTGTCAAGGCCTCTTGATTCTAAGTCTCAAACTTTCCATGCCCTCTTTACCCCATTGGTTTAAGTAATCAGCATCCCCTATAAGCCATGCAATATTCAGAAGCATCTTCCTAAACCACACTACTGTAGCTCTTTTGCTAAAACACTCTGCTGCCTATCCCAAGAGCCCCATATTCAGATATATCAGAAAACACATATTTTACTTTTCTGCTAATTGTTCCTGTTAAAACTATCCCCAGAATCCAGTTAAAGTGCCCCATCTTCCATGTGTGAATTAACTCCACACTACCTGTTTATATCATTTTGATACCATTCTGTGTTTTAAAATCAAAATACCACACATCAGCCTTGAACATTAAAGTTCCCTGCAGGTGAGGGAAGAACTTAAGCTCATGTCTGGAATCCCTTGATACAAGACATTTAATAAACAATTTAATTAAATAAAGTAAATACTTTTATCTGCCTGTATTCTGAGAAAGGTTTACACTGAGGTGGATGAAGATAATGTGACAGTACTAGGCATTGAAGAAAGATGTGGCCACAGGGCTCTGAAAAGGCTAATGCTAGGTGCTCTAGGTTTTTCCACTCACTCTTCACAACTATCTTATGAAGTAGGTTAAAATTATTCATTCATATTCTGTGTGTATGTGTGTGTGTGTGTGTGTGTGTGTGTGTTTGTGTTTATGTTCTTATAGAGACAAGTTCATTTCAATATGACATTTCCAGAAAGATGCAAAACTGGGTAGAACCCCTGATCCAAGGGTTTTAAATACTCTTCAGTAGGAAAGAGATTATTTTTTATTTCCCGGTCAACAGAATAAACATCCTCTTTTTTACAGATGAAGAAATACAAGTTCCAACCAATTAAGTGTCTTCCACTTAGCTTCCAAAATGTGATGAGCCAATGTCAGGCAGCTACTGAACTCTGTAGCCAGGATTTGAACCTAGTTGCCTAACTCCAGAGGAAACAAAAGAAGCTTCTCTACTCTGCTGGAGCTCGCATTCTGAGGAATAGGCAGAAACAATTACAGATTAAAACCTTTCACTGCACAGTGACAGATAAAGCTTCACCTGCAAAACACCTTTGAAAGCAGGTACACAGCTGAAACACAGTAGTAACCCTCAGTACAGCTATTAGCTCCTTTCCTGCTTAGAGGAAACGGCACAGATTATCTGCAATGATCCTTTAGAAACTCCAAGAATGGGGAACAGTGTTTAAAAGGGATCTGGGGGTGACTTTTTACCTCAGTTAATCTCCAGACATGTATGATAAATACTATCCCAGGGAGTATTTGAAGAGGATACCTGTAATCAGAAATGGCTTAAAAAGGGATTTTTATCAAGGAATGTCGGCAAAGCAGTGTTGTAACAGGATGAAATTCCCACTGAAATTTGGTGATTATCACTGATCCTTTCTATCATATTCTCAGCAAGTCTCTATGTAAAATGCCTCATCATGAGCCTTTTCACCTATCTATGCATTACTGAGCATCAGTGCATGTGGGAAGTACAAACACTGGTACCCAAGAGAAATGAGATTCAGCTCTGTACCTTTCCAACCTCAGCTTCATTCTCAAATTAGCACCAATTGGGTTGGCTGAATGGTAGTGTTTCACAAATGCTAATTAATAATTTAAACTCGATCGATATGATTACTTCAGGAGAACCCTTAATCTCCTCACACAGCCCATGCTCCAGCTCTCTTCTCAAGCCCCAAGCCCGCAATTTCTCTTGGCTCCCTCCGGGTCCTACCAAGGTCACCGGGGAAGAGTCCTCTTTCCCTCGCCCTGCTTCCCCTGAGAGCGCTTTCTCCCAAAGCCAGCACCCACCGAAAGTCTTCGGAAAGCCTCGCATGAGGAAGTCCCCTAATCCAAGGCGAGCGCCAAGGCGGCGGCCGGTCAGAGCGGCCACCGCAGTGACCGAAGCCCGCTGCACTAAACTCATGGCCGCCATGGCTACGACGGCAACAGGAAGAACCAAGGAAAGTAACGGGAGCCGAGAGAGCTAATTTTCCAAAGAAAGCGAAGGCGGAAGCTAGCCATGTTAAGTGAGGGCAAAGTCTGTTTCGTCCTCTCCTATTGACGCGAGATATAGGAAGTGACGCAATTATTGACGGAAACGCGGTTTTCTTATGCGAAAAGATGGCTGTGTCCAGTTTGGCCGTTCTTTGCAAAAAAGTCTCGGGCGCCCTGAAGACTTCCAGGTCGTTAATAAGTCATCAGGTCCCTGCTAGCACTGGGTAAGTGATGTGAAGAGTAGATTTGTCCACCTCTTCAGGGGATCTAGGTTGGTTGTCCAGATGCTGAGAACAGCTCAGGATTGAAAGGCCGGGGGTTGGCCGAGCCGGAACCCACCTCTGTGAAGCATGAATGACCTTGGAGAAGTAGCCCACCTGCGACATTTCCATTCCTTCTTCAAATATATTGCCACCTACTGTGGACTAGTCAGTACATGGGGTCTTTGGGTGCCTGATATTGAATTAAACCTAGAGATACAAAGCATCTTATTTGGCTAAATCCGTTGGGAAAAACTTGACTGAAGAGTTTTTGGCTATGGAACTGAAGGCTGTGTCGGGTTTGGAGGATAAAAAAGAAGGAGCCTTTGTACTTGTAGAATCTATCACGAAGAGATTTTGGGAAATTGCGTGAATAAAGGAAAGTAGCCAAATGAATGAAGAGTCGCCCTTGCAGTTGTGAGAATGGAACATGCTGCACATGGTGTTGGTCATTTCTGGAGAATTCGCTTTTCTTCTGGACAGACCTACCTTTTATTGGTTTTCAACTTTAATGATTTGAATTTTATAAATAGTTGCATAGGTCAGATTTTTTTTCTCCAAAAGTAAGTAATCTAAGTGCCCCTAAATGCAGCACAATTATTGAGCATCTATTTGTTACAGTATTATTAGTTATACTAACTTCACAGATAAGCAATATTTTTTCCAGTTTGCAGTCTCAGAGGTTGTAACTTGATCAAGGTGGCAAACTTGGATCAATTGTCTCTTCCATCTCCTTTTTCCTTAAAAGTAATTTTAGATTATTATTATAAAATGAATATCTGCTCATTTGTAGACACTTTGGAAAACAGGGTGAAGTATTTTGAAAAAGAAAGTAAAAATCAACTGTAATTCTACCACTCAGAGATAAACAAATTTTCTTCCCTTCTTTTTAGCTTTGCATATGCACGTATACATGAATTTAAAAAATAAAATCAGGGTTATATTTATATATATGCATTCTGTACTCTACTCTTGTTTCCTGAACTTTATATTTTTAGAAGTTTCAAACCAACAGAAAAGTTGTAAGAGTAGTTCAAAGAGTTAACTGTATACTCTCCATCTATATTAAACTTTCTCATTTTGTTACACTTTCTTTATATCTATGCCTTTTTTCCTGAATTATTTGAGGCATGTCAGAATTGCAAATTTGACACTTTATCATATATTGCCGAAGGACAAGAATATTGTCTTAATAAGTACAATACTCTAGTAATCATACTGGGAAATTTAATTTTGTTACACTACTATTATCCAGCAGAGAGCCCAAATTTAGATGTCCTCAATTGTCCTGGTAATTTTTTTCTTTCTTAATATTTTATTCAGGATCCAATCAACAGTCATTGCAGTAGTTGTCATATCTCTTTAGTCCTTTTTTTCTTATATAATTAAGTTTACTGGGATAAATTGATTAATAGAATTATATAATTTTCAGGTGTACATTATAATTTCATATCTGTATATTCTATTGTGTGTCTAGTTTCCTTCAGCTACCATATATTTGATACCCTTTACCCACTTCTCCCTCCCCCTAAACCTTATTTTTGACCCCCTTTGTCCTGTCTACCTCCCCACTCCTCTCCACCCCTCTAGTAACCAGTAATCTATAGTCCTCTGGTAACCACTAGTCTATAGCCTATATCCCTGAGTCTCTGTTTGTCCTGCTCATTTGTTGCTTTTAGGTTTATATCCCACATATAAGTGATATCATGTGATTTTCAACTTTTTCTGTCTAGTATTTTGCTTAGCATGATTATCTCAAGTTCCATCCATGTTGTTGCAAATGGCATTATTTCATCTCTTATGGCTGATAATATTCCATTGTGTGTATGTACCACAGCTTCTTTAGCCAATCATCTATTGTAGGACACTTTGGTTGCTTCCATGTCCTGGCCACTGTCTTGAGTCCTTTTAAATACAGAATGGTTCCTTTTTTTTTTTTTCATTACTGACATTTTTGATAAGACATCCTTTTTAGAATATCCTTTCATTTGGATTTGCCTGATTGTTTTCTAATAATTAGATTCAGGTTAAGTATTTTTGGTAGGAATACGCTTGTGACACACTTCACTATTGTGTTTTAAATTATCTATCCCAGTAATTAAATATTCTTTAAAAACATGATTTTTAAATTAACTGCATAAAAGATTATCATACAGATGCACAACAATTTTTTAAAGACATGCTCCAGTTGCACATTTATGTTATCATTGTTTTTATGTTATATATAATGCTTTAACAGACAATTTATCAACTCCCATCTATAATTTCTTTAGTTGAAATTTCTTAATGTGGAATTAATGAGTTAATAGAAGCAGCTTTGGGGCTTTTAATATATGTTGGAAAAATAACTTTTGAAATGTTTTTAATCTAATCATATACCCACTGGCAGTGTGTATGAAGGACCTACAGATGTTACCTTAAAATATAATTATATAAATATGAAATTGTAGAGTATCAAATTTACAATGCAAAATTAAAAATAATTTCTAAAGCATTTTATAAGTTTATTGTTTTGTGCAGAAACATGAATACTTTTTTTAACATTATAGATGAGGAAATTATTTTATTTATTGCTCATAAAATCCAAATGTTATAAAACATTAATCACTTGTTTCTTTGTGTTCAATTGTAGGTTTTCTTTTAATCTGTTGCTTAAGAACACACTAAATATCACATCTTTACACCAGTGTAGACTACTTCATACCACGGTATCAAGGAAAGGACTGGAAGAATTTTTTGATGACCCAAAGAATTGGGGGGAAGAAAAAGTAAAATCTGGTGAGATATTTGGGTTGATTGATATTAAATATGTTATTGAATTGTCCATCATTTTGGGATTGTTATCCAGTTTAGGAATTACTTTAGCATTTTCCTTTTCAATTTCCTATGGTAATTTCTATTAGCATAAATTAAAAGGACAATATAATAGTAAATTGTTTCTTGGCAGGTTGGCAAAAGATTTAGAAGAGGATTGGGTTGAAATTATTCACTAAGTTATTTGGAGTTTGTTTTGGATTTCATTTTTTAGAGATAATGAAAATTAATTTATAATGATATAAAGTATTTTGACATTAGACTGTGAAAATACATTCAGTAGTAATACATTTTTTTGAATGCTATTGCCAGTTTCATTATTCATATTTTCATGTGTTATCTAGTTTATACGAACAATCCTAATTATATATTATACTGTAATATAATAAAGCTATTATACATTTTACAGGTAAGGAAATAGGTTTAGAGAGGTTAAGTAATTTGCCATAGGGCACATAGCTAGAAAATTACTTCATCTTATCAATTTATCATTTTAATAGGTGCTTCATGGACCTGTCAGCAATTAAGGAACAAAAGTAATGAAGATTTACATAAACTTTGGTAAATATACTGAATACATTAATATTTAGGTGTTCGAAGCAGTTACAGTATAACAATGAGGTATAAACCTTATATTTATGTGATATAAGACATTGAGTAAAGCAGTTTGTTTTATAGTATTGTAGATGATATATAAGATTACTGAAGATTTTATAAATATGATCATTTAAATTACATTAAGACAGATGTATTAGAATTCTCAAGTAGTAGGAGGTTTAGAAATTTTTGCTTTAACTGCTACCAGTCATACTAGCACCTTTAAACTAACAATTTCAGTATACTAATGAAATGAGGAAAAGTTGATCACATATAAGGCTTTCTTTTTATTACCTTTTGCATCATCTGAAATCTTTGTCGTCTTTGCTTTGGGGAAGTGTGTTGGAGGGTACATTAACTGGGAATTTAGGTTGACTTTTCTGGCAGTTTCTCCTGATGAGTTAGAGAGGGTCAAGAGAATTTAAGGCAGGATTGTATTTTTAATTGGCTATATATGTACATTTTTTATTGACATATAATTGACATAACATTAGTTTCAGGTATACAATGTAATGATTAAATATTTGTATATATTGCAAAATGATCATCACTGTGAGTCCAGGTAACATCCATCACCATACACTGTTACAAAATTTTTTCTCTATGATAACTTTTAAGAACTACTCTCCTAATTACTTTCAAATATGCAATACAGTATTATTAACTGTAGTCACGGTGCTATAAATTACATCCTTGTGACTTACTCAATTTATAACTGGAAATTTGTATGTTTTGACTTCCTTCACCCATTTCAACCATCCTCCCCACTCACTCCCACATTAACTGACCATATTTAGCCCAAAGATATGTTATGTTTGGACTTTACTGTGTTTTTCAAATTGGGAAATTTCACACAAAAATAAGGATTTCTGGCTCCTCTTAATTAATCAGATCTCTGATCTGGCAGCACTGGACATGCATTCATACATGGCAACAACTGGCTGGGCTTTCTAGACACTTTCCCATCTAGATGGAACAGCACATACCACTTCTTACCCATCCTGTTCTTTCACCAAGCCCACTTCACTTATAATTGCTATCTGGCTATACTCTGTAGTGAGCATTTAAAATTTTATCCACTTATTTAAAGGATTGTTTATCTTTCATGGCAGATTAAAGAATTATAAAATGCATGTTTGGTCTTTGTCTCCATTTACTGATACACAGCTCCTAAATCCCTTGTTATTTCCTGAGTGATAGGAGTGTCTTATGTTCTAATTAGGCAACTCTTGGTGGGGGAAGGCGCTAGATAGCTTCAGAATGGAGACTGTCCACCAGAAAGATGAAGACATGATTCAAGGGTGGCACTTTCATCCTCACTACCACCCTCACCTCTGGGGAAGGGAGAGAAATTAGAGATTGAGTTCACCAGCAATTGATTTAGTCAATCATGTCTGCATAGTGAAGCCTCCACAAAAAAAAATCATAAATAGTTGGGTTTGGAGATCTTCCAAGTTGGGGAATACATGGAGGTGCTGAGAGGGTGGTGTGTCCTGAGAAGGCATGGAAGCTCTGTACCCCTGCCCAAACACCTTAACATATGCATCTCTTCCATTTGGCTGTTCCTGAGTTGTAGGCTCTATAATAAACCAGTAATAGCAAATAAAATGCACTCCTGAGTTCTGTGAGTCATTCTATCAAATTATTGAACCCAAACAGGGGGTCATTGGAACCACTACTTTTGAGCTGGTCAGTCAGATGTATGGGAGCCCTGGACCTTGCTATTCATGTTGGAAGTGAGGGACAATCTTGTGGGACTGAACCCTTAAGTCTGTTTAATCTGGTGCTAATTCTAGGTAGGTAGAGTCAGAGAGTTGAAGAAGTGGTGTTGGAAAACAACATGTACTTGGTGTCAGGAGGGAAAAAACCTTTTCATTTGGTGTCGTGTTATGTGCAAAACAGCACAGATTCATTATAGATAAATAAGTTGTATTAAAAATAGATTGTATAAGTTGCGCCTAAAGCACTGTTACCATGAGTTTCAGTATTCATCGTGGCAAAAACCAAACAATTTATCTTCCGTCACTGCTTTTCCCCCAAATTGTCTTTTTCTGTAGCATATAGTACCCCAATTCCTTTGTCTCCTTTTCAGTGCCTTCTTCATTTATTTCCTTTCTTTCAGCTCTAATTCTTAGTCAAATAGTTACTCACAATACTTACCCCAGTTCAGCTTTCCCCCTCAGTACCTTGGATTATGTTTGCTTTGCTTTCCTTTATAGCCTAATAAATCCCATCTCTGTGAAGCTTTCCTTGATCATCTTAGCTAGAAGAGATGTCTCCTCTCTCCCACCTAATTTTTCTGGTACTAGTTTCCTACCGTTTAGTACACCGCATCACATTGCAGTTTCGGAGGCAGCACAGTGGAGTCAAAATAGAATGGGTTTTGCATACAGGGAGTCTAGGATTTGAATCAAATTAGCTATGTGTGCCAGGATATCCTACTTCTCTCAGCCTTAGTTTCCTTATGTAGAAAGTGAAAACAATACCAACTTCAAAGGATTGTTCTCAGAATTAAATGAAATAATGTATATAAAGTATTTAACACATTGCCTGGCACATAACAGGCACTGAATAAATGTTATGATCCATCTTCTCTCTCCACTTGGAGTATAAGAACTATATTTTATGCTTTTTTATGTCTCCTGGCACTTTATACAATATATGGCACATGGAAAATTTATTGAACAAATGAATAAAAATAGATGTAGCTCTTTTTGAAAGATTATTCTTTGTAAGGATATTATGTATATTGAGATTTCTAAAGGACTTTTTAAGAACAAATCCATTAATTTCGATGTCAAGAATCACAACTTTTTATTGTTATCACAGAATAGCATCATAAGCTTTGCGTTCTTTGATACAGGTATGTCCTACTGAAAGAAAGAAACATGCTTCTAACTCTAGAGCAGGAGGCCAAGCGACAGGTATTGCCAATGCCAAGTCCTGAGCGGTTAGAAAAGGTAAGGCTTGTGGGAGGCCTGGGACTGTTGTGGGAGATAAATTTTGCAGGAGCGAGTGCATGGTTCCTGTATTTCTTGTCAAGTACGTGTTTTTTTTTCCTTTTTTTCTATTTCTGCTTGATTTTTAGTAAATTTAGAGAGTTGTGTAACCATCACTACTGTGTAAGTTTAGAACATTTTAGAACATCACTTCAAAAAGGAATCTCATACCCATCTGCAGTCACTCCCCATTCCTACCTGCGACCCCCAACATATGTATAAACATGTTTTTATTTTTCTGGGTAGATGTATAGGAGTGAAATTGTTGGGTTGGCTGTTTTAGGAAACATCCAACTTGTTTTCTAAGGTAGTTGCACTATTTTACAGTTCTATTTACAGTTTAGCCACTTCCTTGCCAACTAGGTCAAATTTTATTTATGCATTTTTTATTATGATAAAACACATAATGTGAAATTTGCCATCTTAATCATTTTTAAATGTACAGTTCAGTAATGTTAAGTATATTTGCATTGTTGTGAAAAGGTCAACTATTTTTTAAATTTGGTTTTCTTCATCATTAAAAAGAAAATCCCTTGGGTTCTTTATTTCAACTCTTAAGAGGTAACCAGTTGTATATATTTCCTATTTATTCATCAGAATTTTTTCTTTTCATGTAGAAGTATGCCTAATTATTTTTATTTTCACAGGTTTGGTTATACTATGTATACTTTTCTGAAACTTGCATTTTCCACTTAATTAGTATATCCTGGATATCTTTCCATATCAATATATGTAGGTCTGCCTTTTTTTCATGACTGTGCATGTTTAACATACTTCTTCCTTGTGGGAAGTTTTATGTTTTATTTAGTTGTATTTATCAGGTTTTTTTTCTACATTGCTTTTGAGATTAACTCTTTATTGATTTTTCTGTTCCATAGTCAGTCAGTGAGAACTGAACTCAGCTTTTTGTAGTAGCTTTAAGTCTTACTTCCAAACCTCAGCTGCGTTAGTTTCCTTTTCCCACACCACTCACAACCATTATTGCCACATTGCCTCTAAGAAGGCAAGACAACGTCCTTATAGAGAATCAAAAAGTACAGAATAAAATCTCAATTATTTACTCTAATTACAGAGAAGGTTATTCTGTCTTAGTGAAAATTGAGTTACATAACATTTTTGTTTTTTTAAATGTTATTTTGATATAACGTGAGACTGACAGAAAAGTTTTGAGAATAGTACAAAGAGATGCCCTTCACCCAGATTTCTCATAAGAATATTTTACCACATTTACTTTATCTTTCTCTGCTTCCTTCTCTACATAAACATATTTTTTCCTCTGCTGTTTGAGAGCAATTTATCTACACAATGTTTCTTTTTTCTAAATACTTTAGTGTATATTGCCAAGAAAACAAGGATGTTTCCTTACAGAACCACTGTACAATTTTCAAAGCACGAAATTAACATTGATATAATACTATGATCTAATCCCACAGATCTTATTCAAATGTTATCAGTTATCCCAACAATGTTCTTTATACCAAAAGATGATCCTGGATCATGTATTTTTGGTTGTTGTGTCTCTTTAGTCTCCTTTAATCTGGATGTTCACTCTTTCTTTGTGTTTCACGACTTTGACATTTTTGAAAGGTGTAGGCCAACTTGTATGAAGTTTCTTGTGATAATCATGATGATTGGCAGAAATATCATAGAAGTGATATTTTATTCTTCACAGTGCATCATATCAGGAGGCATGGGATTTTGATTTGTTTGTTACTGATATTAGCATTGACAATTCGGTTAGTGTGGTGTCTGTCAGGTTTCTCCACTATGTAGTTATTGGTTTTTCTTTGTATTAAGATCATATAAATATCCTGTAACTCCTCAGACTTGCACTCGCCTGATTTAGCATCCATTGATGATTCTTGCCTGAATCAATTGTTACTATAACATTTGCTAAATGTTAATTGTTTTTATCTCATGATTCATTTTACATTTTTTAGCTTTCTTCTATAAGGAAGGGCTTTCCCCTTTCCTTATTATTTATCTATCTATCTATCTATTTATTTATCTTTCTCCTTCCCTTTTTCTTTCCTTCCTTCCCCCCCCCCTTTTCTTTCTTTTCTCCTTTCCTTTCTTTCCTTCATTTCATCCCTCCCTTCCTGCCATTGTGGACTCATGGATTCCAATTTTAAAGGATTAAAATCCTGTAATATCATCTTTAATTTGCCACTGTGGGTTCCTCCAAGTTGGCTCCTGTGTACTCATCATTCATTGATAAGGCATAGCAGGAAGTTCTGGATTTAATTTGTGCTTTTCCTACCCAGCCCTGGTATTCAACCATTTTACAGAGGAATCCTGATTCCTTTTAATGGATAGTGGTATATTTAGAAACTAAGATCTGAGTGGTAGTTATCTTCATTGATACATAGCATTTGTAAAGTAATATGATTTTATTTCAGGTATACTTGTTAACTCTGCTGTTAAGAACAGTTATGTTTTAGAGACTCAAGTGTATTGGTTGTTTATAAAGAGCACATTATTTATTTAATGTAAAGGCTTTTATTAGAACAGTGCTGTTAAAAGTTTTAAATTTCAGTAATAGATTTATCCCCTCTCTTTTAAAATATATATTTAAGAAGTGAACTTCAGCACAGTAGGTCATATGTCCTTGTGCTTTTTGAATTAGAAGAATCCAAAACAATAAAAATTTTTTCCAGATAGTGACCATAATTTTTAAAAAATATATGTAGTTTTCTCTATGTTTTCTGACATACTACTAAGGAAAATTTATTAAGAAAATATTTTTTTAAAGAATTATTTTCAATTTAAGATAGAAATTAAACTTTTTAAAAATTACTAAAAGCAGTACTATAGACACCTATGTACACATACTTGTGCCAAAAAGATTTTTAGGAAATATTTGACAGAATGATTCTTTTACAGAAATATTAATCATAGGTTTTCTATAGCATGGTCTTTACATGTTTTCTTTTTCTAGAATTCTGTTGTAGGTGATTGTTGAAATCGTATCTTTCTGTTCTCTTAGGTGATAGAATCTATGGATGCATTAGATAAAGTTGTCCAGGAAAGAGAAGATGCCCTTAGACTTCTTCAGACTGGTCAAGAAAAAGCTAGACCTGGTGCTTGGAGAAGAGACATCTTTGGGAGAATCATCTGGTACATAACTTATAATGTGGTTTTTCTGAGATGAGAGTGGAAATCCTGTGCCTCTCCCCCTGTCCAGTATCTCTTAAGAAAAGTCTCACTGTATGAGATGTATTAGATATATTAGAGGTGTATCTAATATAAGCAGAGGTCCCCAAACCCCTTTGGAACTCCAGGGTATATACAAAGGTAGCCTTATCTAATAGCACAGGCATTGCTTCTCCATGATTCAATTATGTATAGGTTCTTTATAACAGTGGTCCTTAATCTTATGTCCTTTTATCTTCTGAATGTCCTTAATGTCTTCTTAATCTTAATCATATGACATTTTGAGAGTTCAATGAAAGTTATAGATCCTTTTCTTAGAAAAATGTGTAAGTATACATGTAATTTAGAGAGTTATAAATGCTATGAGGCTAATTTTAGGACACATACCTATCTTCTATATGCATTAAGAACCTGGAACTATTCAAAAGATGTTTTCAAGGAATACGGCCACACGAACCAGGTTTAGTTTGCTCTCAATGCCATCAGGATAAGCCCTAGTCCAAGTTAGGAGACAGTTCTCTTCTCTCCTATGTCCAGTTCCCAAAGTCCTGTCAGATCTCAGGAAAAAATCTGATAATAAACATTTATACTGAGGTATAAATAATAGAGACAACCCAGTGTATTCTGTCTGTGCCGGGGGGTTATTTACACCTATATAAGGGTTGACTTGCCAAAAGGAAACATTATTAACAGAATTTTAAACATTGGTCAGCAAAAGGGGGAAGACATTTTGGGTGGTTGGAGACCTTCCCTGTATCTTGAAATTATATCACATAATAGTGCTTACCATTTGATGCGTTCTTTTCATAGAGTTTGAGATGGTGGGGCTGCTCGGAGCCACATTTAGGGGAGTAGCTATGCTGTCTTTAAACATGTAATCCAATATGGAAGAGAAGACTTGCCAAAACATCTGACTAAATACTCTGGACTGTTTTGTTTTCTACTCATTCTTATTTGGATTAATATAGTTGAAGTCAGTTAGGAAAGGGATGGGATGAGGGAGACAATCTGTCAGTTTAAGAACCTGTGAGAGTACTGTTCTCTTACAGGGTTTTTGTTTTGCTTTTGATTTATTGAAGATATATTTAGGCCAAAAAAGGTTAAAACTCTGTATCTGTATAAAAATGTATTAAATGTATTTACTTTCTTGGCA
Source organism: Macroglossus sobrinus (assembly GCA_004027375.1). Lineage (NCBI taxonomy): Eukaryota > Metazoa > Chordata > Mammalia > Chiroptera > Pteropodidae > Macroglossus > Macroglossus sobrinus. The sequence goes on from PVKZ01000248.1 coordinate 1,055,818, forward strand.
GGCACAAGTTCAAGCAGTGGCCTATACCTTGGTACCTAAATAAAAAGTACAATAGGAAACGATTCTTCGCAATGCCCTATGTGGAACATTTTGACAGGTGAGCAAAAGTACCCTTGCTAATAATGAAATATGTTTACATTGGATGACATGCAATAAGCTTTTACAATAAGTAAATATATATTCATTGTAGAAAAATTAAAGAAAAAAAATAAAGTCTTATATAAACTCACCATCCAGAAATAGCTTTCTATTAACATTCTAGTGTAGGTCCTTTCCCAAGTTTTACTGTCTTTCTATTCATCAGTATATATGTAAGAGGTGATAAAATCGTTCTATGATGTTAAAAAGAAGGTACAAAACTTAAGTCGTATAAAATGTGAGCTCATTTTATCTCAGTGTTGATGAAATGAAAAGGGGCTAGAGTGAGGAGAGGAGCCTGGTGCATTATATTTGAACACATGTTCTGTGGAATGGTGATCTCCAAATATTTTCTATGGCAAATTATTCCCTGTATTAAGTATATTACTGAATAGAGAACATAGGTCTTCTGTTAAAGTGGAGGAATGAAGTGGTCCCATGAGCCCGAGCTAATAATTTTAAAAACTAAATTTAAAAAATTTTAATGGCTATTTTAAAACACTGGATCCACATCTAGAAGCAGACAGAAGCCAAGGGAGTTTGTTCCCCAAAACTGCAATTGGAAGGGAGAAGAATTGCAAGTTTGTGGTTTCCAGGGCAAAGGTGCCATTCCGCTCCATGGCTATGTTTTCCTCCCTTCTCCCCACCACCCCCTTACCCCCACCCAAAAAAAAAAAACAGGGACGAGGAAACTGCAGGGTTGCTAGCTAAAGGTGCTACTGGTCGGAATTCAAGGCAGGAGAGCAGCAGGACCAGCACCACAGCTTTTAACAACTGCTTTGGATAGTACATACCACTTTCAGCAAGAGTTTAACAAAACTGATATTCTCCTCTGGAAGCTTGTATCTATACCAAAAATCAAGAACACTTTTTAAAAACAATTTAAACAGAAATTAACTATATATTTACACTGAACTTTAAGAAATTTTAGCATGCTTTAGAATCACACTTAAAATTTTTTATCTACCCTCCAGACCAGCTGCCTCTCATTTACAGTTCTAGCTAGTATAATGTTGTGATTTATAACAAATATATATTTGGTCTGTGTCCCTGTTTCTGTCATAGAGCTCCTAAAACTCTTGATTCTTAAGTGATGAGAGCAAAACAAAGTTATCTTATATTAATCATAAGATTTTGAAAAAGCACTTAAGAATAGTGCCTGGTTGCCAGGGGAACCAACTTTGAATAGCTGATTGAAACTTTCTGCCCCACCCTGTTCTGGGGGGAGGTTGAATGAGTTGCTAATGGCCAGTGATTTCATCAGTTTGTGCCTATAAGATTGAGCCTCCACAAAATGAAAAACTCAGCAGGACAGGTCTTACAGAGCTTCTGGGTTGGGGAACACCTTAAGATTTGGGGAGAGTGGTGTGCCTGAAGAGGGCAGGGAAGCTCCATGTCCTTTCCCCATACCTTGCCTTCTGCATCTCTGTCATCTGGGTTTTCCTGAGTTGTATCCTTTTATAACAAATCAGTAATCTAGTGAGTAAACAAGTCTCCTGAGTTCACATAGTAAAGTGTTCAAACCCAAGAAGGGGATCACAAGAACCTTTAATTTATACCCAGTTGGTCAAAAGTCCAGGTAAAAACCTGGACTCGTAACTGGTATCTGAAGTCCAAGGAGGGAGTATGTTAGAGCTCAAGTGACAACCTCTGAAATATCTCTGGGCAGTGTCAGAATTGCTTTGAATTATGGGACACCCTAGTGGTGTGGGATTGCTTATGAAATTGGATTCAGAACACTTTTAGCTACAATATTTCCATCCTAAATTGGTACTAAATGTCATTCATTTTTTCATCGCCTATTCACCAAATCAGTGAGTCCTTGATTTCATTCTTCCTGCAAAATACTGCAGGAACTGTCCTTCCTACTCTGCCCTTGTGCATTTCCTCTTCATCTAATTGAATTGTGGAACATCTTCCTTACTCAAGTCCATTCACATACTGCTTTCTGACCAGTTTTCCTCAAACCTTTTTATCACATCAGTGCTATTCAAAGCTTAAAGCAGTAGCTTCTTGTCTACAGGATAAAATCCAAACTTCTTCCCCGCAGTATTCCCACAATTTACTCTTAGCTACTTACTCATTATCAAACTCAGACCTTTCTCCTTATTTCCTAAACATAACTTGTTCATTTTCTCCTTTTGCAGTTTTGTTGCTAGAACTGTGAAATCACCTACATACATTTTAAGACCCAATTCAGATGCTTAAACAACTGAAGAACTCTTAACTGCACTGGCTGCTTCTCTCCAAGCCTAATTTGACCCTTTTTCCCTTTAGTAAGGTGAAGCATTAAGTAACATTCTTTCAAATAATGTATGAGAAATTATGAATCACTTGTTACTTGCAGGCCTTATACAATTCTCATTTGATATTTGAAACAACCATTTTAGGTTTACCTTCAAAGCATGCAGCATAATCTTCTGAATAGCCTTCGGAATAGCAAACCTTTATATTCTTTGAGGTAGGCTATTTCTTGTAAATAGCTAAAATTTAGTTGGAGCAAAGACTGACAAATAGAGTGGGTAATCTGATTTCAACTTTGTTTAGTCTTAACTTATACTTTACAAAGTTGTTTTTCATGTATATATATTACTGTTCTCACCCAAATATAACCCCTTTCTCAAACTTTTGTGACCTCCCCCATGGCACTGGCATATTATA